>VXAU01000006.1:56993-67931 GCA_013399695.1 Formicarius rufipectus | reverse complement strand
AAAAAAAAAAAAAGAAAGAAGTGCATGAAAATTGAGGAATTTCTGCTTAGGTGTTCTTAGTGACTTCAGAGAAGAAGTAGATCAAGTGAATCTCATGATAGATAAATCTCAAAGTGTATCACTTCAAGTTCCAGAATTTAGCATAAAGCCCGTATTGGCTAGACCATGTGAAATTCAGTGTCTAAAATAAAAGCCTAGCATGGAATTAGACCGTGTGATTTAGCCAAACTGTGATACTATTACCCTCAATTTATATATTATGTACTGCAACTATACATGTGACAAAAGCAACTGTAACTAAAGTCATGGTGTGCCTGTAATTCATCAGTAACTGATGTCCTGAATAAATTGTTACATTAGAAAGGAATTATCTGCTTGAATGTCTAAATTGCAAAGAACTTTTTTAATTGATGAGCATTTCACGAAAGAAAAAAAAAAAAAACAACAACAAACTACAAAACAAAACAAAACAACCATCCCATAGACAATCTTCTACTCTAGAATTAATTAAAATAGACTTGGAGACTGGTACAATGCAGTACTTTATAGCAACATTGTTTCACTTTTCAAATGTCTTCTATACATGTACAGAAAGAGAAAATAAAGTGACCTCCTCTGAACTATCCAGGTGAGCAGTTTCAAAACAGGAAGGCAAATTCCAGCTCATTTTATCACCTTTGAAAATGAAACTATGGCAAAATAGATGACTAAGTAATTATTTGTAAGCTGAATTTGAAATATCCAGGTTTAAGATGTATAGAATGATACAATGTATAGAATGATGAGGTACTCATATGTTGGCTTAAAATATTTGCCAGATATCTTTTGAAATATAATAAAGACTGTGAGATAGAGGGAGACAGGCTGAGAACAAAACTGAAAATATTTCTTGCAGAGAAATAACCTTCCTTTCAAACAGATGCTTTCCTATTAACTACTACCTCTGACCCATATCCTTTAAAAATGACCTCCTGTGAGCAATGCGTATAATAAGACTTAAGATGAAATAACCCCAGAACATGTACAAGCATGCCAGAAAATAACTATTTTACTGACTCTAGCCACAAGCCACAATATTTATATTTAATAAGCAAATGATAAACATTACATTAAATTTCTAAAATTACAAACACTGGAAACCATCCATGAAATTGTCAATTATCTGACTCTCCCTGCAGTGCTGAAAGACTAAAGCAAAGATTCAAATCACACTTTGCACTGCATCAATCTCCAATTTATACATTCCCTCTAGCTCGGCCTCTTTAACCTCTTAGAACCAGTTCTCCCAATGCTCATTTCCTTTAAAAATTTTGACTTGTATACTTAACCCAAATGTGAGTTCATCTCAAATATGCATTTTAGACCAGGTTCCCAATATCTATTATTCTCTTTAAGAAATGTTTTATAGCATTGTAGGAAATGGTAGGATCAAGACCACTGAAAACATGAATATTACTATTATGGTTTCATAGAGTGATTCTCTAATCACTATGTGAGTTTATTAATGCTGAAAATCATGAATATCTGGAGTAAAGATATGGGTCTCAAGATACACAACTTTTTTTCCTGTCCTTGAGTAACAATTACCTGCATACCACTATTTCATATCTGTTTCAGCTAATAAAAAATAAATATCTTTGATTAATTAATCAGCTAGAATTGGAAAGACATTCTTATAACTGGTTTTAGAACTGTTCTAATATTTCAGCATTCAAAAAGTTTTTTTAAGGAGGAGTAGTTGTAGTCACAAATTAATAATTCATCAAGTCTAAATTTCACTGTAAAAATATATCAGTTATTAAAGTTTTCTCATGCTGACAAAGTCTTTGAAACCAAGCTAGAATTTTCCTTCAAAGTATGAGTAAAAAAAGTGAGATGATATGCACGACTTTTATCACATGGTCTCCCTTCTATTCCACCTCTTGATAAGTGACCAGCTCTGAAGGAAAATTCCACAGGTCCATCAAATCAGCAGCTTTCCCTGAACTTTTGCAAGTATTGCCTCCTTCTGTTTGAAGAGCCCTCACAGTAAGAGAATGTTGAAACATGTAAATCACTCCTTGAAAATTCCACAGTCCTGGTAATTACTGTCTTGCTGGTGCTTACTATAACAGAGTTAATCATGATTTTATTGTTTATAAAGAGTTTATTACAAAGTCTTTTAGAGAGTATCTGCTAGTCTTTCAAGACAAATAGTATAACTTCAGAGGAATATGTCTACCTAAGGTTAGACAGAAAATGCAAAGGACTAACTGTCATCCTGAATCACTGTTCAGCCATCTGTTACATAAAGGGCCATTGCCCAAATCTGAATCACCAAAAAGATAAGAACATTTTCAGAGAAGTCTAAATGTGCTTTGATAAAGTACTTAGGAAGGTAATAGAATGCTTTTGCAAACAAATTTCATTTTCAAGTAGTGATAACATTTCTTCCCTAAACATTTTTATATTATAAGAAATGTATGGATAAAGGTTGTTAGATATCAAATACACTAATAAGTTTACTGGCATTCCATGTTCATTTCCTCTTGAATAGGAAGACTAGTGGAAATATATGCTAAACACAAAAAGCTTCACAAGAGGCTTGAATTAATTTTCATGGTTTTGATACAAATTATTTAATAGTTTATGAGTTGTACATTAAATTCAAAGCACATATAAACACATTATGTGTACTTTCATTTTATATAGAGAATTATAATTTGAAATTTAAATATGTGTGTATTTGAACATATTATACACAGCATGACAACTGTTCAGAATTGACTAAATATCCAACTCATCCAAAATCCTAAAGTGAGGACAGGACTTTTATGTCATTTACAATACATTTACAATATTTCAATCAAGCAAATTGTGAAGTTCACTTTTTTATTTCTCTTAAATACTGCACTGATGACAGACAGTACCTCTTATCTTTCTGTATTAATTATTCACTGTCTCTTATTTCTAACGTGTTGTTTTATATCAAAAGGCTGAGATTGGATAAGCTGGCTCCTTCTGACTGCTGACTGTGGAGCTGGTGTGAGGGGGTGATGGCCCGCTCCCTGGCCCTAAGCACGGTTGGATAGGATAAGCTCCTGGATTGAGGCATAGAATGAGAGACACCAGTAAGAAGCCTACAGTGCAAGAGGAACAACAAACTCAGTTTCTCAGGACTCCTGAAAGACTCACTTGTCAGAAACTCCTGTTTCTCAGTGCAAATACTTCAGGCTGTCCCTTCAGTAGGGGGCTAGCATGGCCCAATATTAGCAGACCTGTGGAGCAAAGTGGTGCTAAGGACCTGGTGAACACAGTATATATACTTAGTCAGGATTCGTTTCAGCTTAAATTTAGTCTGATTCATGGACTGAAAGTACATTAGAAACAGATGTAAGTGCTTCTGAAATACATCTTCCAATTTAAGATTGCCTCAGGAAAAAAAATAATAAAAAAACAAACAACCAGTTTGCATTCTTGTTGAGACCACTGTGACTAAACCAGAGCACAATAAATAGTAGCAATGGGGAGAGCTGCTAAAACCACTAAAAATGTAGTCTTGATCCAACTTAAAGTGATAAGATAGAAAAAAATCTTTGGAGATGAATGAAAAGAATTTTTTTTCTTATAAAATAAAACACATAGTTGGTGAAAGCTGAAATGACATTGAAAAGTGCTGGAGAGACAGATCTATTCTGCAATAATAAAATGGCAGAACACAAAGAGGTTTTCAGATTTCTTTATTTCTTTTTTGTCTTTTATAAAAGATCTGTTTTCTGTGTAGGTAATGTCACTTCATTCTGGTGAATAATGTAATAAAATACAGCATTAGACATTGAAAGTTTTTTGGCATTTCTTTTGGTTCCCTTGGAAGAAGAGGTGAACTCACAGACAAGACATATTTTGCAGAGAAGAAACAAAAACTCTTTTCTTTCTTTTTTTTTTTTTTTTTCCTTGTGAAAGGGAAACTTTGATTTTGGAGCTAGGTTCCTTTAGGGCTCTAGATGATGAAGTAAAAAGCTTAGTATCATACAACATACAATTTCTCTCTACAAGTCAAATAGTGTCACTGCCCAAAGCATATATATTCTTTGCCTTTGTCATTGAGTATGTGAGCTCTTCCTCCCACTCCCCCCAAAAAGTCAAACCAAAGCCTTCCATCACAGCTTTCCTCTAAAAGGCTGTAGAATAGTGCCACAAACAAAATCTTGTAGAAGAGCATTTGATACCATACTGGTGATGTTCTCATAACTCATAGATCCTTGTAGCAAATTGTCCTGGTTTCAGCTAAGGTAGAATTAATTTCTTCTCAATAGATGTTACAGTGCTGTGATGCTAGAGTTCTCTATAATGTCTATAAAGTGTCTAATAGTAAATTATTTCTGCTGAGTGTGTTATTCAAAGGCTGCAGAGCAAGGACATACACACAAGTAGTCTGAGCTAATAAAATATTTGCTGTCTTATCAACAAAAGCAAACTAATATACAAACTTGCAGGATGTAAAAGGAAAAATGAAATTATAGCAAGGTGTAAGGTTTTAAGGAACACAGTTGCCTGTGTCAGACACTGTTACCACAGAAGAACTTTGCCAGGAGATAAGCATAGAATGGAGCAACAGGATGATGCTAACTCCAATGTGGAAGAATGCCCAAGCTACGAGAAATGGAAGGAACAACTAAAGAAGCAACAACATACCCCAGGATTTTGCTAAATTAGAGACTTTTTAGAACTTGTGTTCTTTTTATGGGCTCCCCTTTAAAACGCGTGTCCAGCCATGAAGCTGTCACAAGCCTACCTCACCTGAGCTGGGTTGCCCAGCCAGCAGAGCCAGTCCTGCCTCTGTTCTAACTCCATTGTTTGTCTCACCCGTCCATCCCCACTCCCTGGGTTTTTATCAGTCTGTGATCCTTCCCTTTCCCCACTGGCTAACCAGGCTCCCTAGCTACACCCCCCTCCTGGGTCCACCCCCTGAAGTATCTATAACCCCCTGATTACTGTAATAAAATGCTTTTCATCACCCGACCTCAGAGAACCCATGTGTGTGGTCTGTTACCATCATCATAGGGTTTCTTCCACCGTCCCCAGTCCAGAGAGGCATGGTCAGCACTGTCTCCTCGGTCAACCCCTGTCACTTCAAGCCTGGTAGAACCAAGATCTGGCTGGCACATCCTCAGTAACGCATCCAGACAAAAAATTCCAACTGTAGCAAACCGTGCAAATTAGCAACTGCTCATACACATATCACTGCCCAAAGATCACCCCACATTGTGTGACAGATGCCACCTTCAACCACCAAACCCACCCTCACCTCATTCAATACTCCTTTGAGGATTCTTAGAACTTGGGCTGTAAGTTAAACCACCATGAGCAGAATTTGATATAAGATAAAAGTGATACTATTGCCTGAGTGTTATCTCATACCTAGTGGGAGTTTAAAAAGCTTAGGAAGAATAATGCATCATGGATTATGAGCACAAAAAAATGCAGAATTTTTGGGCCACAAGGAAAACCAACTCAACAACTATGCTAAAATCAGCTCAGACTGGGTAAAAGACAATTCTGACTCACACTCCAGTGACCCAAGAAACTCACTGACTCAAGAGAAGAGAAAGACTGGGAATGAGACTATTTAGCATTAGAAGTAAGGAAATCATTTAACCAATAGAATAAGAGAACTATGCGGCCAGTGAGCATTAATTTCTTTGTTTGCTAAAATGTATAAGTAATGAAAAGTTTTGATCAACCTCAGAACCCCCACCACCAATAAGCCCAACATGAAGAAGGACCAGCGGAACACAGCTGGGCCCAAGGGTATTAACTGTCTTCTGCTTAATCTCTCTCTCTTTCTTCCCTTTTCTCATGGTCACAAATAATGATCACAAATGAGTAATTACTTGTCACTAAAAGATTGCAACTTTTTGAGCTTGGTAAAATTGGTTTTAGGGGTGGCACAGGCAACAAGATCAGATATCCAGAACAAGTAAAACACCATGTGTAGAGTAAAACTTGAATATAACATGGAAATGTGAATTAATGAAGAATAAGAGAGTTGTGTTTAAAAGAAACTTGTAAAAAAAAGGAAAAGAATAAACCCAAGTAGATCCACAAGTCAGGAGAAAACTCTCTTCCACCAGCATCATACTCCTCTTGATGACTGCATAAAAGCACTTTAAGAAATAAGTATTTGAAATTGTGATGTGACTTCTAAATTTCTGTTCCACTTCAGGTTCATCTGTAGCTGAAGTTACCTAGTCCAGCCACAAATTAATCTACACCTTAAAATAATGACTTCTACCTGATTCAATGTTAAGGAAAAAATATAAACCATTCAAAGCAGGGCTTTTTTTGGGTTCAGTACAAAAGTGTTAAACCAAACTGCACAGTGTTACTATGGTTACTGATAGGTATCCTGGGTCACACAAAGACTCTGGTATCCACTTTTTTTCTTTTCCCCAAATATGTCCACTAATTTAGACTGTAGGGAGGGACTTAAGACAAGGGTGGTATTCTATTATCCTATCAGAAGAATGTATTTACAAGTCTGAAAAGACTGGAATGTTGATGACTCAGACAATCCAGGTATTTAGGGCATGTACACCTGGCTACCTCAGGCTACAAGATGGGCATTGCTTCTTTGTCCTTACACAAATGACTAACCTGTGCTAACTCCCCTTAGGGAGGCATCAGGACAATTTCCACACACTGCTTGAAGATATTCATCTCTGCTGATGGCCATAGTGGATCCACCTGTGCTGACATAACAGCAAGCTGTAACATCTTAGAAGGTGTCAAAGACTCTTGAAATGACCTGTGACCTGTATTAGTCATCCAGCCAAGGACTCTACCCTCCTAGGGGAAATACCAGATGTATTCCCACCTACACAGAGTCCACTACAAGACCACAACTCAGCCTTCAGTTGGCCGAGGGTCTCTTTTCCCCAGTCACTGGAGCTTCTACCTGAGGTAAGGACTACAATCAGCACTAGAGTTGAAGTGATCATGGCTCACTGTTGGATCCTGTGGGTATCTTGTGGGTCCTTCTAGTCACCTAGGAGTCCCCATCCCTGCTCCAACTGCCTCTGTTGGCACTGCAGCTTCAATCTAGCACTGACCCTTCAAACCGTTCCTGTTGGTGGCTGGTATCCTATTTCGGTCTAGTAGGTGGTGTCTTGAGAATTTTCTGGTTAGCTTAACCCAATTTTATCAGTTTTGTTGTTTTGCACCCTTCTTGGTAAAGAGTTATTTTTTTCCCCACTTACATCTAGGCATATTTGATATCTCTATATATATACTGAAGAGAACCAGGGGTATTGAATTGGAGGAAGGAGATTTCCATCTGAGGCCTCTACCCTTCCAAATTGTCTCAAACTGAGACAATAGCCAGATTATCCAGGCACTGTGTTTATCATTTGAAAACTGTGGTAGGTTCTATTAAAACATACAGACAAGAAGGCGCTGATCAAAGCAAATCCAGCAATGTATTTTAGCTTCTCTCTGTTCCCCAATTGTTTCAACTTATCCTAGGAATAAAAATTAAAAAACAAGACATTTCTAGTACTCTTTGCACTCAGTTTAAAGAGTAGCTGAGAACATGCTGACAAGATTGTTCTTTCAGCAGAAAAAGAGCATGTCATGAGTAAAACCTTGATTCTTTCTGATGTATGGATCTGAAAGAGTACAGACTTTTTTTTCTTGGATGTTTATACTTTAGGGTTTGTGCTACTGAATAGCTGTGTAAAGATAGATAAGAATGACCACTGCAGTGCTCTGTTGCCCTAGTTTACCTTCTCCTTGTTCCCAAATTTTAAGTCATCTGTTTCACTAAAAATAGTAGAATAAGAGTGTTTCATATAAGTCAGATGAAAGATGACCGTGACTGGGTTTTTTGCAGTTGGTTTTTTTGGGTTTTTTGGGGTTTTTTTTTGGTTTTTTTTTTGTTTTGCCTTGGTTTGTTTGCTTACCATGTTTTACTGTATTTATTTAAAAATTAGTGGTTTTGCAGCACACTGAAAAAGCTGCTTATTTGTCTTTCTGGGTTGCTGTAATTTGACTCAAACAAAACCTTCTTGAAAGAGGAAATTTTGCTTTCCCTGCAAATGTCTAAACTTTTCAAGGTGAGCCTTCTAACGTGCATATAGGAAATGAGAGTGAGACAAACAAAAGATACCACGAGCAAGCAGAGGCTGGGAAACTGTTGAAAACTGAGGACAGAGGTGACCAGTCAAATGCTTAAGATAATAGGGAGAACAGAGATTCAGAGTACATCCGGTGAAACCTGACGACACTGCTGTAATGTTGTACTGCTGTAAAGGACAGAACGAATGGAGCAAGTACTCCTTTTGAAAAGACAAAGGAGAAAAAAGATTGCATGCAAATCTTCTTCATGCCACTCTGTTTTAACCAGCAGGTCTAAGGTTTTGCATTTAAAAAATACCTGCTTGGTTTAGTATCCTCAGAAAGCCTAGCTTTGTAAGTTTCATGTTCTTATGTTTTGCATATGCTCACTTAACAGAAAATATTCTCAAACCCCTGCTATTTCTGATGTATTTTACCAACACTGATGAGAAAAAAAATGTAAGAAGGAAATAATGGGGGAAAATTGAATTAAATTTGGAAATTAGAAACAAAAATACAATGAATAAAGGAGACAGAATGTATGGCAAGATTAATTCTGAAGTATTCTAGGTTGTCTCCTTCATGTCTTCTCTAAAAACTGAGAAACTTAATTTGCCCTCATATTTCCCAGCATACACATCAATGATGTGATTTTAGAAAACCACTGGGCCACATCATGCTAATATGCTCATCCCACATCCAAAGTAGACCTGGTAAGAGGAGTGAGCATGATAAACAGGACCTTCATCTGATGTCTTAGAGGATCAGTGTATAAAGACCATGGTTGAACACTGGGAAAATAAGGAGGACCTTTATTATTTTTCATTGCTCAGTTTTTGTCATATAAAATAGAAGCATAAACAGAACTCTGTTTCATGATGCTTTTTCTCAAATGCTCAGATACTGAGATAGTACCGTAAAAATTTCCATAGGCCAAGAAATAACATCAAAAGGCACTCTCATATATAGCAATGTTATATGACCTCAGTTCTATGATCGGGGACTAATTTACAGCCTGAACGATAAAAATTCTTTATAAGTTTTCAGCAAACACAAAATCGTAATTCTCTTTTTGTTTCTATCTTACCTTTTTTTTTCCCCCCTCCTCATTCCTCAAAATAAAATCGCATTGTTAAAATAGCCCAAAGACATAATAGCTTGGTCAAGCTACTTGGCTGCATTTCTTTTATGTCCTCTCATTATTTGTAGCAAAAGGCTACAAGTACTTGGAGCAGCAATGCCACTCTATGAAAGCTAGTCACATAAAAACTGATAACCGTTCTTAGTTTGAGTTCTATCAAAGACATAGACTCTTACTTAATATTATCTGCTGTTTGCAACTGCCTCAGGATAACCAATATTTCATAGGGTCCCCTTCACAACTTTTTCTTCCTGTTTATAATAAAGCATAACTAAAGATGATTTTAGAATACTAAAAACTTCAAAAGTAACTAAGCTGTATTAACTGAGCATAAGAAGAATGGAGAAATTCAGAATCATTATTCTCTTTTTATTGTTTTAATCTTTTCTGCCCTATTGACACAATAAAGAGAGCTTCATAAAAACTGTTATCTGAACTGTTGTGGTGCTCCAAGCTACACATTAATCTTCAAAGCTGAAGCATTTTGATTAGTATTTCCAAGAATGATAGTGTGGTGTTAGTAAATCAGTGATTCCACTTTTGTAAACACCCTTATATAATACTTTTTATTATTCTCCATGATGAAGGAACATAAAAAGATTTTTATTAGTCATTTTTGTCTCAGGCTTCAAGCTTCACCATAATCTCCAAATTGAGATTAAAAAAGTCAAAAAGTGTCAGATATTTACACCCTTTAAAAAAACCAAAACACAAACAAACCCACAAAAAAAACCAACAACAAACCTGGCAGTATCTACAGTTTTATAAATAAAAATTCATGCTATGGTTCAGTATATCTTAATAACTGTCATTTATAACAATTTCAATATACTAGTAGACTATTACTAATTTAGATTCATGCTTTTCTGACAGAAATAGATTAAAACAACAAACATAAACACTGTAACCTTACAGAATAACTCCTTGCAATTTTTTTAAACAATAAATGTTTTCCATTATTACTGAGAATTCATTAGTAATTAAATATATTATGATAAAAAATGGAAATTAAAGCAAAAAAAAAAGGACCTTGTCAGCAAAAGAAAGACAATGATGATAAAAGAGCTTATCAGAATCTAAGGAAAAAAAAAGGATTCTATATGAATGTTGGTCAAGAAATGATAGTGAAAAAAGACTAGTTGGCAGAAAACAATTACAGAAATGGTGACAGAAAAAAAAAAGGTAGGAATGAAGACTCTGAAATTGCTCAATTCATAGAGCACATATTACTGTGTATAAGATACTGGTGTCTCTAAAAACAGGCTCAGAAACTTTGTATTAGCTCAACAGTGCAATGCCTCAGGACTTGTTCCTTTTTCAGGGTTTCCAGAGAATCACAGATTTTTAATAACCAAGTGACAGCTGCCTAACTTGTACTAGCTTTTTCTTAGCTTTGTGCAATTATATGTTTGAGCATTTATTGTTAGAAAATTGCATATTAGTTTTAAGTATTATATAGTAATTACAGATAATTATTCTGTGCAGAGTGTGGTATCTACGATCCTAGACAAATAAAGGGATATATACAAGTATAGGGTGACAACAGTATTTGAACATTCAGACACTGCATCATGTCAGAGATCCTAAAGGCTCTTAACACAAGTTAGCAGTCACTGCAGAAAAGCAGCCTTGTAAGCTGGGTAAAATTTGGTTTGGGGATAACAAATCAAAAAATGAAGTATTTATCTCATACACGTAGAATA
>VXAU01000006.1:19871-56960 GCA_013399695.1 Formicarius rufipectus | reverse complement strand
AAAAAAAAAAAAAAAAAACGGGAGAGGAAAAATAAAAATCAGACCATGTCAGCAAACATCCAAGATTAACTCTAGATGAGTCCACTAGTGATGTGAAAGAACCTCTTCCATGGATGTCATACTTCTTCCAGCAATGGATTCGTAACACCGACAACTCGCTGTAACCACACATTGGAATGAAGGCCAGCACAAAGCTTGAGAAAGGCATAGAAGGTCTGCATTTAACATTTTTACCTGTTAATTTATATTGATCAGCAGTTGGATAACTGATCCTTAAACGGTCATATCACTGTAAGTGAAGTACTAGCATGTCTGTGGTATTTTTCTCTAGTTGGGTATTTAAAAGACTTTCTGATTGTCTAAGGTTTGCTGTCTTTATTACAAAAATTTTCCTGGGTATAAGGCAAGAAGCAGAAATAACTTCTGTCTCTCCAGTGGAAATGCACAAGATGTATCTATTATATTTGGTATTGTTCTCCTTGAGTCATCTGGCTGAAAAAGACTTTTGAGACTTTTAGGCATAAGTGATGCTTTTTCTATCTTACGTGAATACGTTGAACAGTGCAGCAAATCAGTAAAGTTCAATGGATAGCCTGAGAATAGGAGCTGTGATGAAATTGCAAAGACATTTGACTTTTCTCAGCATCTATGGAAGGAAATATTTTCCTCTAGGATAGATTTCAATTATTTTTGGAGTGTTATTTTTTGGGATCAAGCATGGCAATATTTATAAGAGCTTTAAAATGGAAAACAAGAAACAATAGTGATAAAGGCAACTATAAGATCTGTGTCTGGCTATAATAATGGATGTAGAAAATCAGGTAGAGGTGGATACAGTAAAGGGTACTTTCAGAGTACTCCTTTCAGGAGTATTTTCAGATATGGTTATGCAAGTAAGTCCAGTGTGAGGTTTGGTATTAGTATGATTAACCATCAGACAACAAACAGTGCAACTAAGTCAGCAAGAATGTGAGATCTGAAAAAAAAGCAATTAATACAGGCTGATGGAATAAGAAAATGGAGAAACTAGTTAATTTATTACAATGTCAGAGAATAAATGCCATAGTAATAGAACAAACTTCATAACTGGAATGTTAGGGCATAGGCTATTTAAATTTTTAAAACAAGCTAAAGTTATTCTGCTAAGGAGAAAAATGAGATTGCGTAAAGGTGGGAAACCTGATGTAACTTAGTTAGCCTTGACTAGACTTATTCAGAAAAAAGACTGTGAAGAGATTTTTTGTTTGTTTGTTTAATATAGGGATCTGATGCTGGTGACCATGTTGGGATGCAGAGAAAGTTAGATATTAATATTAGTAAAGAGACATGATGAATATTTCCTGTAGTTATCCCAGTTTGCATATAGGATTCCAAGACACTCTTCAGAGGGAGAGGGAAGGATAATATTTGTAGTTATGCCTACATTGACAAATTCTTTTCTTTCTGTTTCATGGCTGCCTGTCCTAGTGATCATCTATATTACAAATTTCTTATTAATTCCCAAGCTATGTTGCAAAGTAAAAAAAATAGTTCCTACTGAGACAAAAAGCATCCCGGTATCTTCTTCATTTCACACTAGAATTTCTCTGTGTATGTGATGTCAACAAGGTGGCACCAAGTTTAGCTCTTTCTAATTTGTACAGACCTATAATGACACTCCAGTACACCAACATGCCTTACAAAAAATCTCATGATACACAATTGATATCCTTACACTATGAAATGACCATCTGACCACTTAAGCCACAGTTCTCTCATTATTTAAAGTACCTTGAACTTCAAACAAAAAGCCACAAAAAAGCACCCCAAAACCAAACAAAAGCCCCAAACAACCAAAAAACCACTCCCAAAATAAACAACATACACACAAATTGAGTCTCAGAGCTCACAGGTCAAGTTCTATCTATGGTGTACACAGAAAACTTACTCCAGAGAATAAGATGTGACTTCAAAGCAGAGACAGTGCCTATAATTTTAGCTATGCACTGTGTTGAAATGGATGAAATTGCTTGAAATATTTATCAGATAAATTTTATTGACAATCCTTAAAGTGGAGTCTGGAAACCAAATCCCATGTATGATTCCTCTAAACATCATTCTGCTCCACAAATGAAGGGTAACAGGCTTCATCTTCAGCCAAGGCTTGATAGATGGAAATCAGAAGTTGCTGCTTGTTTTGCGCACTCTCTAATACTACTTGTTGCTTTGAGTCCTTTAGGAGAGAAAGATGGAACAGCGCGAATTTGGAAAGGTTGATCTATTCTGTTTCATATATGTGCAAGACTGTGATGGTTCCAAATAGTATTGATTTATAAGCACTGCCTCAGTGGCTTCAGTAAATCATAACCATAGAAAAATTTAAGAATGTGTGTGTAAGTCTTACTGGGCTATATGATACCTGCACCTCACTTTGGGATCCACATTGTGCTTGCAATTCTGAAAAATTTGCAAAAAGATGCAAATTTGTTTGATTTAGATTTCAAAAAGGGAGGAAAAGATAGGAAATGAATGGGAAAGAATTCTTTAACTACAAAAATAAAAGAGAAAAAATGGGCATAGAGTAGTTTTGCACTGAGGGTAAGGCTACATTTAAAATCAGACAGAACTAAATATTAATTGAGTTCTTTGTTCCAGATTTTATCCTGAGCATAGTGGGATATAAGCAAAATTGTGTGAAAGTTAATGAGAATGCATATATGGAAATTGATTAAAGAGTTCAGTGAACCTAAAGTGAGAGACTGATAGTCTTCATTTTTTAAACAACAAAGAAACTAGAAGTGGATCCTATGATAAAGGTTTAAAATACTTAGATTTTCTTTAGCCAGCCAAAATAAAGACTGAATGAACATATGTTTTTTCTAAGCAAATACCCAAGAATTTAAGTATCAGGGAGGGAGAATCATTATTAAAGTTGAAGGACAAAGTTATCAAAGCAACAAATTGATTTAAATTGACTGTAAATAAAGTTGACCAGAAATGAAAGAGATTTATACCTATAACAGGGAAGAGACTAGAGCAAACCTGTACTCACCAGCAACCAAGTTAGTTACCCCATGAAACAAACTTTTGATTTTGACATAATTGACTGTAGGAACTAAAGCCTGTTCCAGATGCCTTCTTTCAATTCTTTGTCCTGTATTCTTCAGGAAAAATATATTTGCAAATATATTTTTGTATATTTGTGTTGATTTCAAATGTGTCACACAAAATATCTACAGTGTATCTACTTTTTTTTCCTGTCGATCCCTTTTTCACCCTCCTTTAGACAGCATTTAAGTGATTCTATGTTTTTCAAGTTTATTGTTTAGCTTAACAAGAATATATTAGAGCTGTTGTGATTGTCACCTCCAAAATAGGTACTATATGAATAATAATGAGAAAGTCTCATTAGATATGTGAAAGTGAAGTGAATGTACTTTATATAGAGGTCTGGTTATCTGTAAATTTATAAGAATAGTTGTGATCCTACTTTGTACCAGCATTCATAAAAGTAAAACTTTGCCTAAAAATGTGTTTAGGGAAACAGGGACAGCAGGAATTCACCTCAGTATTTGTACTGGAATTTAAAATCTCACTGCACTCAGAAGATACCAATTTTTTTCCCCCTACAACATTAAGATACTGATTTTCTTGTGACTAGAATGCTTGCAAGTACACACTTATAGCTTTTCTTCATTGAGATGTGTTATCTATGAGACAGCCACAATGTAAGTGTACACCAGTTAGTACTATTGGAAAACACCTATACTAGCATTGTCCTCATCAGTGCTCCCCTCCTTGAATATTAGGCAATAAAGATAGGGCATAGCTTGTCCCTTTCTTTCAGTTCCTCTTAAAACTTACAGCAAATTAATTAAATCTTTGAGAGAGAGATAGGAAGGAATATAGTAAATGTCTTTGAAGTAATTGTCTGTATGTTCATTCACACTGTGGGTGACGGAGTAGAGGAGCAACTAACAATTATCTGAAGGAGGACCCTTAGAGTTCTTAATTAAACAAAGACTGAAGGATAACTCCCAAAGGCAACATGATGGCTGGATGCTTCAGCAAGTGCATAATGTTTAGTACAAGTATGAATGAAGCTCCAAGTGGGCTCTCTACAAATGTCAGGTGTGTAATGTTCCACAGAGAAGCCACTGTCACTGCTTAAAATGGCTGAATGAGCCCGGGCAAGTAAGGCAGACTCCTTGCCAGCAGTTTGACAGCATTCATTTGCATGTTATTCTAACCATGATGGTATTTTTTGTGGGGACACTGACACTCCCCGAGGTCTTTCAGACTTGACACAAGGATATTGTGAAACCTTCTGAATAAGGTTTTCCAGTACAAAAGAACAATTAGTATTTATTGTGTAGAGGTTGAATTTACTGAGAAATCAGATTCAGTAGAGGCATGGCAGTCAGAAAACTGTTCCAGTAAAGCATGCTAAATGTTGCTTTTTCCTTATAGAATTGACACAAGGGGCATCATCCCTAAGACCCTGTATCTCATCTAAGCTTTCCAGTAGAAATGATAGCCACTGAAAAGTCTTTTGATAGATAAATGAGATCATATCATTTAAGGTTTGAACCAAAAGAGCCTACTGATATCATACTGCTAAATTGGCTATAACAGAAGAAAATTACTTGTGCACATTTTTAGTTTTGAGACATAGCTGAGAACTGGAAAAATCACTGAGGCTGGAAACATGACTTATGACAGCACCAATAACAAACGCAACTGTTTAATGTGTCAGGTAGATGTACTAAAATTTCTCATAGTGTTTATAAGTGTTCTTTTTTAGAGAACAGATATGTTCTAAGTCAAAATCATCCTACAGTTTACTTTGAGGCAAACTAAATTTCATTTTTCTTGTGAGAGAAAGGTCCTGGGAAGAACAAGGTCAGAGTGACTGAGACGTGATGTCTTAACAAAAAAAAAAAAAGAAAAAAAAAAGATAAAATCCTTGGCTATGATATCCATAACTCACTCAACAGAAATTATAAATTGGGATGTTTAATATGAATTTGACATTTAGTCCCTGAACAGAGACTGGGATGAGAAATTTGGTGGTGACTATGGGAGGCAACAATAATGCACAGTTCTTTATCATACCTTCAAAATATTGCCATACTTTCATCAGGTTTGTCTCTAAGATGATTTATACCTGTAGATAGCTCAGGGCATGGCTGTGCCCCTGTTTTCACTGTCTATCTGGAAAAAATGTGGTGTTTAAAAGAAACAGGGCCTGTGTGGACATGTATATGAACTTGAATCAAGACTGAAGCAAATTTAAAGATCTCAAGATGGCAATCAAATATTTGTGGCACGTAGTTCATGTCAGTTTATACACTAAACATGACTCTTGCCCTTGATTCTGCAATCCCATGGAGATATCTGTGGCCACAAACATGGGTGCTTTTTCAGGACAGCTCTCACCATTTGTACCTAATGTGCTACCCAGAACAACATCATCTTACATACTTCAGGACTGGACAATGAGAGATGCACCGTAGCAACACTGATCATAAACCAGAAAAATACTAGCTTAACACAGGTTGACTAGAAAATACTTCTTAAAAACAAAGAAACAAACAACAACAACAACAACAACAACAACAAAACCCAGCATGAATACTGGACATGTTAAAAAATCATTTTTAATGATGCATGTCTTCATCAGCTGAGGACATTTGTTTATTGCTAGTGTACATATATATGTATGAAAACAAGGAAATAATTACATTGATTCACTACTGCAAGTAATGATATTAGAACTATTGTTTTAATGGTTGCTATGCTGCAGTGCATTATGAAGGTGACAGCAGCTGTTACTCAACAACTTTTCATTAACAGTATATGTTCAAGCTTCCATTTTTCACTTGATGTGTGTAGCTGACTGAAGAACAACTAATACATCCCCCAATAGCTGATATGTACTTTGATCCTCCCCACAAACCATTCATGTCACTCCCCCAAGCATTCAAAATCACAGGGGAAGGTTATAAGTTTTACAAAACATTCACTCTCCTGTTGGACAACAGACATGACATGCTGGACTTAGAGCAGAAATAAAACAATAACCTGAAATAACCACAAAATATACAACAGTTTATGGTCACACTGCTGACCTTCAGATAAATAAATATTAACTATTCACAATAGCTACTGCCATTAACTAATTAAAAATATTTTCACTATTCTTCTAATTGAATATTATTTACATTGTCCACAATCTCATCATGTAAGTTTCTCAGAAAATTTAGAAAGTTACTAGCAATCCAAGTAACAAACAAACATGAAACCTTTCAGCTTCAGGTTTTCATGCATCAATAGACGTAAGAAGCCTTTTTCTCTCTCCACAACATAATGGCATACTGTGAGTAGGCTAATGTGAGCAGAAAATCTCATCTAGGGAATCTTTTACTAAATAACTGAAGTCATTTTGTCTGGCCAGAAAATTGCAGAGGCCCTTTTGCGAGGTAAGACATGCCCCACAGGTTCAGGGGAAAAAAAAANGGTGGGGGAAAGGAGAAAAAAAAAAAAAAAAAAAAAAAAAAAAGGGCAAGAACTTGCTATAAAAAAGTATTTATTTCTGTGTTCATTTCTTGTTTTTTATTTTGGGGAAACTATGACAAAGCGTGAAAGAGCTATGACAAATAAAAATATCATGGGGAAAAAAAATGTTTGCTATAGATAGGGAGGTTTCAGAGTGCTGGTCAGTCAGAATTCACTTGTGGGATTCAGTATGCCAAATAAACGCAACGTAAAACAAAATACTGCATTTGCTAAAATAAATACACAATAAAATGAATATAAATATAGATAGCTGCAGTGCTTAGAGAAATAAATAGAGCTCAAACTGAAATAAATGTAACACGCTGAAAAAAGCATGCAACTTTTACAGAACATGATAAAATGAACACTGCACCGTTTAAAACTGATTGACAGGTAATGAACTATAATATCTATATTGAAATGGAAATGTCAGAGAAAGAATAGCATGAGGCATCAATGCTATAGTCACAGAGCTGAAAGATGGGAAAATTTCTGAGACAACAGCTCACTGAAATTAAGCAAATTAAAGACTGATGAAAAATCGATGTGCTCTGACTGAATTAACCAGTTTCTGAGAGACAGAACAGGGCTGTAATTTGACATGGCTGTTAAATGGATTCTCCTGCTTCTGGCAAACTTCCTCTACAGCTGAAAATGAGACACCAGTATAACAAAATTCATTCTTTTGCATCTGGCCATTCCTTGGGTGTAGTAACATTTCTTAACCATGTCATCAGTTTACTATCCAAGTATCAATATGATGAGTGCTTAATGAAGGAAACATTGGTTCATTCGAAGCTTTCAATCCAGGACTAATTTGCTTTGCATTTGTAAGAAAATCTTCAAAACTATTTGATAAGCAGAATTCAGATAGTAACGTTCACTTGTAACACTTTCTGAGACTTGGATTTACTTACTGATTTATTTAAATTCTTTTTCTGATTTACTGATTTACTTATTGATTTATTTAAATTCTTTTCCCCTAAAGGTTCTTCTAGTTCCTTTCCTGCTCAGAAAAACACCCTTCAATATTTGTAGTTTCATTCAATGGACTGCAATCCAAAACTTGCAGCCTCTAGGTGGTCTGCAGAATACATCACTTTCAAAATGTTTTCAAATAAGCGCTGTGATAAGAACTCATTACAAGCATGAAAAACTTTGTTACTTGGAAGTGATCTTTACTCAGTTAAATGTTTGAAGATTACTGCTCCAAACCATTCACTCCATGACAACTGTCTGCATGAAGTCAAACTATGAGTCACTTTTTTGGTTTTTTTTCTTCCCCCCACCTCAACAAGAAAAATATTAAGTTCAGAAAATACTTATCTTTAGGAAAATCAGCTAATATATTTGTAAAAGTGATTGCTTCTTTAGGGATATTCTCAAAACATCTTATCTGAAGACAAGTTGATCACGTAAGAGGGTTTTGATTTCATGATTTGGAACCTTTAGTCACTACTAACAAAACTGCTATTAAATTGTATGTTCATAATCTTTGTACAAGTACATCCTTAAATTTTGCTTTACATTGTGTTTGTTTAAACATGTTCTCAAAACATAATTTATTCTTGCTTTTAAGTCATCAAGAAATGCATTTTTATGGATGTATTACACAATTTCCAGACTTCCTCTCTGTTCGCAAGCATGTTCTGTGGTTAATCCTTTCAGTTTAGTATAAATTAAGAGAGCAACATAGATGCACTGTATCTTCTTAATGTAGTCTAAAAAACTCAAATAGGTTCACTGACAACTTATTAATCCTCAGCTTGCAGCAAGTGTGAGTAAAACCCTCCCAAATCTTCGTTCTCTAAGTCAAACCATGATGAATTCTCAAGACACCTTTATTTAAGCACACCTAGTGAATTTTTACCTCTTATACCTTGCTACCTCTATTAGATGTTTTTAATGTTCAGTTCTTCAGCTTCATGAAGAAGTAATGATAAATACCAAATACCATCATATTCCTTCATCATGTAATCCAGATTCTGAGAATAATAGGTTTCTGATTTTCCTGGCCTTTTTCCAATAGTATAGTATGTGGATGGTGTGAGAGGGTTCTAACTACCCTCATCATTAAGGTCCATTCCCATATTTTTGAAATCATGAAGTCACCTGGCTACAATTCATCTCTGAATAAAATCTCATGTCATTTACTTTTTTTTTTCTGTATAATTTAATTTTATATTTATTTTTATCATGAATCACTCAATATTCTTACATTTTATATCATGCTTAGACCATCTCCCCATTTGCATTTATCCTGCAGACAATCAAAAACATTAATACTAAGCTTCTGACAATTTTTCTACAAGTTTAAAACTTAAACCAATCTCTACTGTGCTCAAATTATTTCAGATAAGTAGCTATTTCCAATACTGCATACTTCAAATAAGAAATAATTTTTTTTTAATATCTGCTTCAGTACTAGTTATACCAATTTTTCTCTGAGGAATGTTAACATATTTCAATTCAGATTATCAAAAGAGAAGTACATTTTCTTGAAGAATAGGACATGCCTTCAAGAATTCTCAGAAAGAGTAAAATCCATCTTCCTGTCACTATGCAAAGGATTATTTTTAACTACCTATGTTTTTTTTCTAGTCAGCAATAGCCTGCAAATATACATGTCAAATAAATCACTGAATAAGGAGGAGTGAAATTGAACAGAACTATTAAAAAGGGTATAGTGAAATGTGTTCGCCGCTCTAGTGCACTGAAATGAATTTAGTTTGAATTAGTTTTACTACACTGTTGTATTGGAATACTAAACACAAGACTGTAGGCAATTTACAAAAGTAACTGAATAATGTACTGAGAAAAATTGCAGATCCATATTGACAGCTCTCCATCTTCAAACCACTCTTCAGAATAATAAATAACAGAATCTTCAGCTACTAAAATATCCAGATAGAGACATTCCATCAATTACTGAAGAAATACAATGTAGCCTGTGAAATGTAAATCCCTGAAGTTTCTGTGTAACTAAAACTTCACAGTTGGCTATAGTTCTAAGAATACTGTCAAGAAATGTCAAAATTTAGAATAGCAAAAATGTTTCTTCAGTGATACAATATATTAAAGTAGTGTGTACAACAACGTTGTCCAGAAATAGTTAACTTTGTCAAGGACAAAATTCATAATGTATCTGTATAGTATAGGAAATTTATAGCACATAATTCAGAAAAATCTGAAATATTTAAAATACTTCTAATGGAAAACCAAAACTATTAAATAATGCAAATAGGCACACAGCTAAACTACATTTTGGTTTTGTACTCTCCAAAATATAAAGTGAAATTCATCCTGAAGGAATCACTATAAGAACAGTACATTACTTACATATCAAGTTATAAAATTTTCAAAAAAAAAGAGAAAAAAAAAGTCAAATTAGTACATGAATGCACAGATGATATCAAAGATATCTAAGAAAGACTTTTTCATAGACTGAATTGGAGCTAGGGTTGTATAAGGTGGAACTAAACCTCCCTGGGGTTAGCTCAGTTGGTTGGAGCATGGTGCTAATAACACCAAGGCTGTGAGTTTGATTGCCACATGAGCCATTCACTTAACAGCTGGACTTAAAGATCTTTGTGGGTCACTTCCAACTTAGAATATTCTGTGATTCTGTAAACTAAAATATGCTACATGGAAACTGGGCTTTTCTTTTGTTTTGGTTTGGTTTTATTTTGTTTTTGTTTGGGTTTTTTGTTTGTTTGTTGTTTTGTTGGGGTTTTTTGTTTGTTTGTTTTTAAACAGGTTTTTTAAAAAGAAAAGGAAAAGACAAGGCTTGCCTATTCACTTACCTTTAACAAAGAAACTCAAGATACAATGTTAAGATGGCACCTAAAATGCTAATTATTTGGCCTTTTCAATCACTAACTGACAAAGATTTTGTGAAAAGAAGAAAGGTGGCAGGAAAATGAACTTCAGACTTTATTATGAGGGTAATGGGATGGGAAAAGAAGAAAGCCATGATTTCTTATTGTTATAGAATCAATCATTAACTGTTAGAAAATTACCTAAACAGCATCACATAGGAAGCAGGAGCTGCAGCAGATGTAGGGAAATGGTACTTAATTTATTCTTAATTTTACATGGTTTATAAATAATGGCCCCTGGGATTAATATTTCCTCACAGTTAATTACTACATCACTTTGGGGGCAAACTCCTCTGGATAGTCATTAATTGTCAGGAAATGCTGACCTCACAGGTCATTCTTACTGAAGTGCTGTATAATGCATGTAATAGTTATGTAAATGCTGAGTATCACTGCAGTGGATATTTAAATTAGGTGCTTATTAGTTATTTTTGAGTAAATGCTTTGACTGGGTATGAAAAGTAGGCAAAAGTAGTGTCTGTGAACACTTGCTTTCAGTGGCAACCAAGCCTAAATGTTTTCATTCCCTGATCAAATGAACCTGGGATTAAGGTTTAGTACTAGCAAAGACGAGGGATACTGAGATGCAGGACAGACTCCAGTTTGGATCTCTACCCTTTAAGGCACTTGGCTGCAGTGGGAGGAATTTTGCACCGCAGTGCAAAATGAAGAGAATCCACTGCCAAATGTTCTCAATGTGTCTCAGAGGCATATGTTCAGAATCAGAGCATCTATTTTGCTCACCCCCCTAGATTTGGATGGCTAGTTCAGACACCTCCCTTATGAGTATAAACATTATTTTCTCTAGTGAAAGCTATACATCTACAAAGAGTATCCCTGAATTTTAAACACTGAGCCTCCTTGAGTTTGCCAGTCAGATGTATTGATGGAGGAGGAAGTTTTCCCTCATGAATATAGATTGCAGAAAAGAGGTTGCTATCAAGCATGTATACTCTGAATTCAGAGCACTGAATTCTCTGTGGTGGATAGATATACACCTGGGCAGCTATCACTGTTTTTGAAATGTTGATGTTCACAGTGTTCACTTTTTGCATAATAATCACTAAAACCAGAGAATACATATAGCAAGTGAGTATTCATGGATCAGTCCCTTCGTAAATTTTAGAGGAATTCAACTTACATTACCCTCTTTCCAAGTATTTAGCCTCTAGATTATAACATAAGACAGCTAGAAGCACTGTCCACAATTCGTATGAAGTAGGATTGCTGCACAGGCAAAACCCCCAAGAATCAAGAACCCGTTGCCTGGAACCTGATATAAGTCTGCTAAAATACTACAGTTAAGAATGTTATATATCTTATTTTTTTCAAAACCATGGTCATATAACATAGTCAAACAAAATTTTATTTAAGTATATGAACAAAGGGTTATACAAGAATGAATACAAGAATGAAGGATCTAAGAAACAAAGAATTTCAAGAGGGCAAGATAAGTACCAGAATCCTGCAAATATGCAGGACACTTTCCCAAATGCACAAGGATAACCAGCATGACTGAAAAATATATAAGAAATATAAAAGAAGTAGTACTGAGGGTAGAAGAGACTTCCCCAGCTTTTTGAAGGGAGGAAGGGATAGGGGAGGGAAGCACCATAATGGCATCTTGGATAAATGAGGAAAAATAGAGAAGAAAAGAAAAAAAGCCCACTTCTTTTATGACTTCTCTTGTTAAATTGCTAAAGCCAATATAAAACATGACAGTAGATATCACAGTTAACAGATAAGTTTTGGTCCATGGTATTGTATACTCACAGCTAAATTAGAAGAGAAATAGTAAACTCTTAACAGTATTGTAGAAGTACTACCAGTGATGCGTTGAACTGATAATAAGAACTGATTGAATTCCTAAAAGTGATCAACCACTTATAAGTAGTGTGTCATTAGTGAATGAACTTTGTTTTAGGGTTTAAAACTCACCTGGCTTATCAGTTTTCTAAATCTTCCCATTCAGTGATTTCTGTTTTCCCAACAGCCACTTATATCTGTTGTTGCTCTAAAAACACTTATATAAGAAATTATGCATATAAAAACAGGATAGAAATGAGAATTAGAAAGATTTACTTTGGGTAGCCATCACAAAAGATGTCGCATTTACCAAAGATGGTCATTGCCAGAAAGGAATTCAGAGATGACAAAAATAATTAAAATCCTTTTTGAAATGCCTCTAAGAATCTATCTGGTGTGACAAGAGAATACTACTAGGCACGATACCTTCAAAATATGACAGAGAAAAATGAGTGATTGCTAATTGCCATGAAGATGCATTTTTTTTTGTTGTTTGTTTATTTATTTTCTAGAGAGTTTTAATTTTGTGCCATATATTCAGATAAAAATCTAAAGTGACTGATACATACTCAACTTTTTTAACTCTGACGAGAAGTAGGAACTCTCTTAGCCCAAGACTAATGTCTAGGATATATTTGAATGTTTTGGAATAGAGTACACAGACCACATACCAAATTGTCTTTAATTTATACTTACACCACTTGAAGACTAGTTTAAATTAATAAACTTGTTTGCTTCACAAAATTAGTTTGCTTTTATATGTTTAGGGAATGCTATGTTCTAGCACACTATTATTAAAGTAAGGACTGTCATATATACAATTGTCTGTTATGCTTTTTTATGCTGCTGGTGAATATTATAAATTGCTTTCAGCTAAATTTTGTGAGACTGTATAAAATATACTCTTAGTGAATTGGTATAAAATCATGTTCAAAGCTGATTCCAGTCTGAGGCTTTTTAAAAAAAAATTAAGAATAAAACTTGAAAAGAAAGTTAGTTAATAGCATGGTCTATTCTGTAAATAAAGGCAGAAGTTTCTGAAAAGAAACAAAAATGGCAGCATTCAGAAAAGAAAGTATTCGTATTAGAAAGAAATTATGTGTACTCTGCACATGATCACTACTGCTCAAAGCCATAGGGTGAAACGCTAAGTTAAAACTGACCTATTTAGCCATAGCTCAAAAAAATGCAAGACTAACACTTTCTTTTTCCAAAGCAAAACAAAACTCCTTGAGGAAAAGATTATATGGGTTCCTCCACATAAAATCTTCAGTTGCTTTTTAATATTCTTAGCTCCCTGTAGAAGTTATCATCACTTTTAAAATATTTTGCTAAATCTACTTTTCATTTTACTTGGAAAAAATATATTTGAATTATGTAAATCATATCTGTCACTATGAAATGTCATCAAGAACACTTAGAATTTATGTATACCCACAAAAACATGTAAATACGTGCACTGGAGCTCTGTACAACTAGAAAGATTATTTTCATTGTTCTCTGTGCCCTCAAGAACATTATACAAAGATATGGCAATTTATGGGGAAAGACTTGAAATTTTGCATTAGATGGTATTGCTTTTTAAGAAAAGATGAAAAATTTGATTCTCATATTTTGGAAGCCAAAATGCCATTATTATTTTCAGAACAATATTAGTGAACACAATAAATAAGGTAAATGACTAGCTGTCTAAAGACCTTTTATTCAGTCTCTGAAAATGTCAGCTCACATTTGGTATGGGTTGTTAAATCTTTTAAGGAAAGATTTTGTTGCTGAATCTTTGAAATAGAGTAGTGATACTTAGGAGTTAGCAATAACATTGTTCCAATGTCAACAATTTTCTTATCACAGTGCTAAATCCTTGTAACATCTAAAACAAGTTATATATCCATGTGAAAAGCTCCGTTTTTGCATATTACGAGTAAGTATTTTGCTCACATAGATTTATTTTTCCAGCGAGTCTAGATATAAATTACAGGCTTGATTTGGCTTTCAATTTCATGGATTCTTGTTCTATTTAGCAACTTGCATAATAAATTAAAAATAAATAAATAAACACTACAATATCTGCAAAAATCTGAGTTTATACCTTAATTTTTATATAAGTAGAAAGCCAAACACAAATGACAACTAAATCCTCCACTAAGGCGTTTTAAAATTAGGAAAAATATTACCTATTGTCTTACAATTTTTGAATTGGGATATATTAGCTATTTTAGCATTATGTAGCTTTCAGGTAATTTCTAGTGATAAAAGATTTAGGGGGAAGGGCTTTGTTGTATTTCAAAAGCCTACCCAGTCTCTCTCTAACTTGGCTGTCCAGCTTGGCACGACTTGGCTATCCACCTAAATGCTACAACTTAAGAAGAACTGTATAAATCTGACTTTCCTAGCCCCATTAAGAAAATTCTATTTTTCTAGTTGTAGGACTACCACACACTTGAATCTAAACATCTTTCTAGTAAAGTCAAAGGCATTATTTACTTTCAACCATGTAGAATTGACCAGAGTGCATCTTGTAATTTTTTTCTTGTATTATCAAATATTACCCAGTAGAATCATAATCTCAAATGCTCAGTGCCATTGCATTTGAAAGCACTGTATACCACATTCTATTGTGTGAACAGTTAGAAATGAACTGAGCTGAGATATGTAAATGAGTCTCACTGCTAGAATTTTTATAATGCATTTGAATTCAATGCGCACATACTGAATCTAAAGTTCTACATTAATATACATCTCATAGAATGATTTACAGAAATGCAAATCAATCCACTTCTATAAAGTGATTATGGCATTTTCTAATTTCTCTTTACTATAAAGTTTATTCTTATTCCATTTCCATCCTAGTTTAAATCACACAGTGATACTTCAGAGAAAAAATGGAAGGCACTGGGAGGCTTCATGTTGTCTTCTAAAGGTTAACTAACAGTCTTTGGAGAGACTTCCAATACTCATGAAAGAAATAGCCAGAACTAAATGTCTTTCATTTAAGAGTTTCACATACTTAGGAAAAAAACCCCTTCTGCTGGAAACAAAAGGTTTTTTCAAACAGGTAGAAGTGTCCTGAACACTATGTAAGACTGTGCTATCTTCCTTTTCTCTTCCCTAGTCAGATAACCCAACATACATGACTTGATGAGATTAAGAATTGTTTTCTTCTTTTAAATTTAGATCATAAGGTCTCCAAGAAAACATACATTTTTAGTTATTTGAATAGCATATAGTACCCACAGAACAAATTCTGCATCACTAAGAGCAAGCACAGTAATTTCAAGATTTTTCTGTTGTTTAAGTGCTCTCAGATTTGCTCTGGATGCAAACCAAGAAATACAAACCTAGTATCAATATTTATTTTTGTGTCCAAAATCTAAATTATTCTCAGTTTTGGAAGAATGCTTAGGCTAGAACTTTCTCACAAAACATAAATTTGCTAATGACCTTTTTTTATGACAACTAACAGAATTAATTATAGATTGCAAAAGTAGTAGGGTATGCAACATTTTCTGACTTGTCTTTTCTGTAATTTCTAACTTTTTTCATTCAGATTTGTGTATGTACATCACAGTCCCTATTAAGTCAGAATCAGAAACAAAATTTCATCTGAAGGTGTACCAGTAGTTTTGGGAAGGTGACAATCAAGGAAAAATGCATCATTTAGGAAAAATAATAAAAACCAAAACGAACCCACAAAAAAACCCGCAAAACCTAAAACCCACAAAAAATCAATTCAGGGAGAAAACACTGAGAATAAATTCCAGATATCAAGTATGACTTTTTTTTCCTTCATATTTTTAGAGAGTTTTCTTCCTTATTTTCTCATAAAGAAAAAATAGCCTTGGCACAAACAGGAGTATCCAAACATAGAGAAGTAAAGTATAATAGGATAATAATTATTTAATTTGGATCTCTCTTGTGGTTTAACCCTATCCAGCAACTGAGCCCCTCGCAGCTGTTCTCTCACTCCCCCCCCGGTGAGATGAGGGAGAGAAGTAGAAGACTTAAAACTGAGAAAGGTCATATGTGAGATAAAGATATTTTAGTAGATACAGTAAAAACAACACATGCAAGCAAAGCAAAACAAGGAATTCACTAACCACTTCCCATCAGCAGACAGGTGTGCATTCATTTGCAGGGCAGCAGGGCTCCATCACTCAAAATGCATCCTTGGCAAGACAAATGACATCACTAAGAATACCCTGCCTTCCTTCTTTTTCCCCCAGCTTCATATGCTGAATATGATGCCATATGGTCTCGGATATCCGTTTGGTCAGTGGGGTCAGCTGTCCTGGCTGTGTTCCATCCCAACTCCTTATGCCCTCCCAGCCTTCTCACTAGGGGGGCAGTGTGAGGGGCAGAAAAGGCTTTGACAGTAACAAACATCCCTGTGTTATATACACTGAAGAGATAGATCAGCCTTGAATACTCAGTTAATTTGCATTGCCAATGTGAAATAATCCCAATTTTAATTGAGATCCATATTGATCTTGTTTGAATTTCACAAAATAGAGTGGAAAAATAAACACATTTTTATTAAAACATTTTTAATTAAAAAGTTAATGTGGTATGTGTATAATCCTATGCATGTAAACCTTTTTAGCATTGCCCAAATTTAATAAACATACTTTATTTGCTATTTCATAATTACTAGGTACGGTGTTTAAATATATTGTCATTAATTATGTGAAAACCTGTGACACATCAGTGGGAATATCTCATTACTAAAACAACCTAGTAGTATATTGTTTGAAAGAGAAGGTTGTCTGCAAGAGCACAGCCCAGTTGATTAATCTCTGGAACTGTAGAAGAGGTTTCACAGAGCAAGAGTCACTCCATGCAAAAAGCAATAGCAATATTCCTCCCTTTCCTTTTCACAAATAGTTCTCTTCAGTGTCATAATTTTAAATGCATCACTATAACTACTGCTTTAGTGTCCTTTAAAGTTCACCTCTCATAAGAAAAATAATTTAGGAGTCAATAAGTCTGGTATTCTGTTTATGTAGACAATCTTCTAATTGTTGTGAAGATTAACTCTTTGAAACACTTTTGCTTTCTTTTCTTCAATTTAGAAGATTGAGTCATATCAAGTAGCAAATACTAAGTCAAGAAACATGGAGAATTTTAGAGAATAAGTTCTGACTAGAATGATGTCAGGTGTTAGAGGAGCTAGCACACTCGGGATTAGGTGGTGTATAAATTTCTGAAGAAGTAAAGGAATCAAGTTATTTTGTAGTCAGGAGTAGGCAGGAAAATCATTGTTCTCTATGTTCATGTTAATCCTGAAGAGGACTTAAAATTTCAAGCTCTTTGGGCCAGAATAGAACACTTCAACTATAGGTTTATAAATCAGCGTCTTATAAATACAACATTGTACTATAAAGCCCTGCCTTTCATGCAGAAGTGATCCATTTCTGCTTCTTGACATGAAACAGTTTTGTGGCTTATTGGCTCCTCAGCTGCCTGCATTAGGAAGTTGCCATGAAGGCACCCCTAAAACCTCCTGAGTTGCTTACACTCTGATGTATTATCTTTCTGGTTGAAAACAGAACTGATAGTGACATTTGGCTGAAATGAGTATTTCAGCATTGACTGGTGATACAGTTTTAGATCTCAATCAGTACCTTTCAGTGGATGAAAAGAAGGGATAGACAGACCCAGAAGGTTCTGCTAAAATGATGATATTGAACATATGTAAGAATGATAGAACAAGACTGTCATGTTACAGAGTGTATCACAGAATCCTGTTACTTTTTTTTTTTACAGGCTGATATCATCAATATATAAAGCATGTAAAATAATTATTTTTCAAAATTCATTTTTCTACCAAAAGTGCTGAAAGTGGAAATAAATATTTTGCTGCATGAATTGTGCTGCCTGGAACAAATTTTAATGAATTACATCTTAATGCTGCAATCCAGGCATTAAACTGTCAAAGTTGTGA
The DNA here is from genome assembly GCA_013399695.1 of Formicarius rufipectus. Lineage (NCBI taxonomy): Eukaryota > Metazoa > Chordata > Aves > Passeriformes > Formicariidae > Formicarius > Formicarius rufipectus. Next base: position 38,798 of record VXAU01000006.1, on the reverse strand, counting down.
TTAATAGAATTACATTTTAACAAAAGAAAAAAGTTCTATAAGAGAATGAAATCATGTTCATTATTCCTGTGACAGTGGTATGATAAGGGTACTATATCATCAAACATTTTGCAAAAATAGAAGTATATAGAAAATATGTTTTATGGAAATGGAGCTGAATCACATGTTTTCAAAAAGCTATACTTGATGCATTACACAGTAATAAGCTCCTTAATATTGCCACTGTAATAAAAAATGGGAGGAACAAATATATGTATTAGGTTCATATAAGGCCTACTTGTTAAATAAAAGACCAGATTTTAGGGTATAACTGAAGTAGAGAGTAGTTATTTCAAGAAAATCAAATATTTAACACATTTAAAACTTTTGTTTCAGCATGAAAAACCAAATGATTAAACTTGAGATTGACCTGATTGTTTCCACAATTGTTTAATTTAGCCTATGAACCAAAAAATCAATTAGTTTCACAGTCTTGTTTTGATGGTACTTTTCTTACTTGACTAGTCTCAGGGAAAAGTAAACTGCATAATGATCCCAGGAGTAATCTACTATCAAACACAAATAGAAGCTCTCAACCTAAGTACAGAGTACATGCAGAGAACTCTTACTTCAGATTGATACCTTCTAAAGGTAGTTATTTATGTATATGTGACAGAATACCAGATATCATCCATAATTTATTTTTACTTCACTACTAAATACTTCAAAAAGGTCAAACATAAATCAAATTATATTCCATCTCCAGGTTGAGAGAAATAACATTGATTTTATTTCCAGAACTTTAATCAAGTATCCACACAATTTATTTGTTATACTGAAGAAGAGTGAAGGCATAGAGGTGAGATTTGAATTATCATTTACATCTAAAAGATTTTGCACAGTGACTCTAGATATGTGAAAAAAAGGCATACTTGAGGATCAGTTAGCTGTCACTCAAGTAGAAAAAGTGTATCACTGATATATCCTGGCTTAGTCTTTACTTTGTGCTTTGGTATCAATCATATTGCTGCAAGGGAGTTTGGAGCAGAACACACACACAAAGGCACACTCTTTAAATACTTATTTACTTAACCCATAAATAATTTAACACTTATTTACCTAACAGTAAGAGATAGCACTTTTCATTTAACTAATGAGTCTATGGTAATAAATGTGGTGAATGGCAAATTGAAAAGAAGGGGGTTTTCTCCCCAGAAGGTGAGGGACATCCTGCTACAAATAATTACTAACATTGTTTCTACAATCATTTGTAAAGTTGGGGAAAAAAAAAAAAAGTTTAATTTGAGATAAAGTAGTTAATTTGAAATATGTTTTTCCAATTTTTCAGAAAAAAAGGGGTCTGAATTAGACTTATTAAGTTGGACCTTATCTACTATGAAGGAGGTATCTGTACATTATTATAATTAGTAGTCACAAGAAATACTTGTAGAACAAATTTTGTATTTTACAGAAAAACAAAGATGATTGCAAAGACTTTGTGTTAAGTTAAACATCAAACTGTGTAGCTACTTTGCTTTAGCCTTAGCAGAAGACAAGAATTAAATACTAACTTAATTTTTACCTCCCACTAGAACACAATGGTGTTACAACTCAGCCCTGAAGATGACACTAACTCACGTTCTTGTTAATAGATCCCTTGGGGTGGATTAGAGTGAAAGACATTGAATGACAGATGTTTGTAAATATATATGTACAGGCTTTATTTTAAGACAAAATGGTTACAATGAAAAGCAGATATGTAGGCATTTAGTTATTGTCTATACTAACATGGCAATATGAGAGCTCTTAAGAAAGTGTGTAAGGAAAAAAGTAAGGAAGAGAAAGGAAGGATAAGAGTAGAAAGCATCATAATCACTACCCATGGATATACAATGAGACTTGATTGTTGCATCTTTGGTTGAAGTGATGGTCTTGATCCAGGGGCCTGGGAGAAAGAAGCCCATGAAGCACAAAGTCTGATGAGTTAATATAAGTTTTTGGTAAGTTGACTAAAAAATTTAATACTGTGTTCATTGCTTTATTTCTTCAGACTTTGGAGAACTTTCAGAGGATACCATCAACAAAATTAGAGAACTGTTACTGAGTTATTCTTTAATTTGAAAAGTAGTTTGAATAAAGTGAAGTGAATCAAAGTAACATAGTCTTTAAATATTTTTTCTCTTGAAAGTCTATGCATGGGAGCTGCTATCCTCACACCATAATTTCTTTTCATAATTAACAGACAACTTCTAAGTACTTTGGATTAGTTAACAAAATGTGTCAAAAAGAGGACTGTTGACATCTTGCATTTTCAATTATTCCAGAAGATTGACATCATAGGCTTCAAGACACAGAGAGATTGTTGTCAAAGACAGACTTATGTTTTTAAAGTACTACTAAATCTTCAACAAAGAATATTTATCAAATCATCATGCCACATTTGATTTTTCCTAGTTAAAATTAAAAACAAGCCAATAAAGAAAAACAATTATGATCACGTGATTAAGATACACTGCTTAGTTAAAAATGATGTTTTTCTCCCTGCTGATATTTTTGCCCTTCAAGCTACATTTTGCAAACACAGGTTTGTTCAGCTTGCCAAGTGATGGATTAATTACTCAACATGTTTACCGCACATATGGCCAAAGAGATGAAAAATGATGTAAAAGCATTTCATTCTAAAACATTAATGTTTACAACAATCACTGAATGTACTGAATTTTAATATAGAGCTTCCTACACTTAGCACAACGTATTATGTTTAATCTAAGCTAGTCATTCTCTTTTACAGAATGATCTTTTAAACCAAACAAATGCACCATCCAGACTGGCAATGGCATTTGGGCAGTTCCCTGGTTTGCGCTGTTAGACACGTGCATGCTGGACGTGGCACTTGCCCCTCCCTTCCTCTTCTTGCCTCAACCTCTCATCCCCTCAAAGGTGCATTCATTTTCAAGTTCCTCCCTTGCTCTCCTGCCATTATTGAATCTGTTTTCCTTACCGTCACAAAAGAGGACGTTCTCACACCACAGCCACATTGACCCATCACAGTACCCATTACAGCCATGTCTTGGCCTTGTTCATGTCTGTGTGACAGGCACAGCATGTCTCAATCTCATCTGAGGTTCCTCAGCCACATTTGCAAAATAATCTGAAGTTATTTTGTGTACAATGGTGAATTATTACCAAACACACAATTAATAATTGGCTGGTAAATTCTGCTGAGCAATTGCCTTGTTACTGTTATTCGCACATTAAATGTAACTGATCACGTGAGACAGTCAACCATTCATTCATGTAATAGCCCAAATACAGACAAAGGAAAGGTGCTGCTATAATGAAATGGTTTGCATTTCAGCACAGTCACTAGTAGTTTTTAAAATCCTGATATACAGAATATGAGATTTGACAAAAGATTCATCACATTGTATGAGTATGTGGTGTAGAAAAAAGGAAAATGGAAAGAATACTTTTTGGTAAATATTTGTGGTAAATTTTAAAAGGATTTGTAGCAAACTAACATGGTCTTGGCAAGGCAGCTTTCTTTTTTGAAAAAGTTTTTTTTTTTTTTTAATCACAGAGGTGTGAAAGACTGGGACCTCTCCTATATCTGTCTGTGCAGTCTACCAGAGGCTACATGTCCCTAGACAGGGACTGCCATCTGTCCTTCATTTTATTCAAAAGTTACTATGGTGGATTAACCTTATCTGGTTGCCAAGTGTTCAAGCTGCTTTCATATACCTCCTCAGTAAGACTAAAGACTTAAAAAAAAACGCATGTGGGTCAAGATAAAGGAAGTTTAATTGAGAAAACAAGGGGAAAAAACCAAAACCAAACAGAAACTATAAAAAACCCCCAAACAAACAAACAAAAAGGCAAAATTAAAAAAGGAAATGCTGAAACAAAGCAAAACCAGAGGTTTATTCTCTACTTCCCATCAACCAGCAACATCCAGCCAGTTCCTGGGAAGTAGTCCCTCTGTATGCATAGTGATTACTTTGGAAGAGACAGAGATCACATTTGCTTTGCACATGCAGTTCAGCACATGTGATACCAAGAGTAGCTGTGCTTCCATACCAATAACTTCTGAAGTGGTTTCAACTCCCTCATAGTGTGCTAGTATTTGTTTTTCTGGTTGATGTGGTAAGCTGCTTTATACCCAGCTCCAAAAACAATTTTCTCCTGGTGTGTCAGGGGCTCCAGGTGAGACCATGCTCCCAGCTGCAGTGTAGAGCTCATTTTGCATAACTGTTCCTATATGGATAGGTCCAAGGGCTACTACTCAAGGTTTCTGCTGTTGGATCTGCTCCAAGGCTTGCTGTTGCTCAAATCTATATTCAAACCACAGTGCTTCACTGCTAACTTGAACTCTCCATCACTTGCATAGTGGTCATATAGTGTTATTAAGGGTAAAAGAGTCTTTCTGATCACTCCTTGGTTCTTGAATTGATGAACCAGGTCATGAATGGGAACCAGGAAGCTTAAATTGATGCAATATTGAGGTCAGTGCAGCATCATGGTAGCAATCAGCACAAGCTCTTTAACTTATGGCAACCTCAACACTAAATTCCACTTTCTCCAAGTGTCTCTGACTAAGACAAATACATTTCAGTTCTGTGAAACTTGATCAAGTGTTCAAATTTTTTTTATATCTTATTCAGGTTGTCCACAGAAAAAGGTGTGTCTTTTTATTAGGAGACACTTGAAATTCAGTTTGCTTCTTCCAAGTTAATTAATTCATCCTGTTAATTAAATAACTTAGTTTTTATCTGTGCCTACGTTGTTTTCCAGTTAGAGAAAACTGAGATATCAAAGTCTATTATTTAAATATTAAAATTTTTGTTTACGAAGCACTTGATAAAACTATCAGTAATTACTAGTATCAGTTATGAAGGTACTGTTTTCATCATTTCATGTAGATATGCATGTATTATGAAGTAGAAAATTAATTCTATGAAATTTTGGAGAAGTGGATCAATTAAGTCTTAATGACCAAGACAACGAGTGGTCAATGACCTGGAGATCCTGCCTTGAGGCATGGCCAAATATATAAATGCAGAAGCATGAGGTTCCATGTGGAGCTTTCTTTTGGCTGCTACCATGTCAACCACTGGATTTTGGTAGTAACTATTTTTCTCTTTTCTCTATCTCCCCCTCTTTCTTCCTTCTTTCTGCACTTTTTTAATCCCCTTCCTTTTTTCTTTCTCTTGTGAGTAACTTAAAACTAATGAACTGTGTTTTACTAATGCTAATGTATTGATTAGGTTGTTGTAGGTGTTTTTGTGAACTGGGTTTTTGTGCTGAATGTTTCAGTGAAATGCTTTTTCTTGGTTATCTGTTATTCCTGTAAAATCTTTTGTCAAAATGCCTTATTTTCTGACTAAATTAAAAGAAATATACTTAGAGAAAGCATAGCAGCGTTTTCTCTGGATGTAAACTCAAGATAATAAAGAACAAAAGGCTTTTTAAAAGTCTTAAATAAATGCAACCTCTCCAGACAGCTTGTCACTTAAAATTCAGAGTGTAAGACTTCCTACTACACAATGGTTTCTAGCTCCTCCAGTTTATTTCCCATGCTGCATGTATTGGTGTAGATGCAGTTCAGCTGGACTAACAATTTCACCCCCAACACAGGCATGCTCTGCTCTAGGCTCATCTCTAGTGGGCCTGATTGTATTCCCCCCTCCAAACCTAGTTTAAAGCCTCCTTAATCAGCCCTGCTAAATTATAGACCATAACCCTTTCTTACCCACTCAGACAGGAGGGCCCTATCTGTCATCATCTGTCCTGGGGGCATGTAAACTCTGTCTTATGACCAGAAAAAAACCAAATTTCCACCTATGACACTAGCCTCTAAGGCATGTATTAATCAGGCTAGTTTGTTCCTTTCAGTATTCATGCCTGATACTGAATTGGGGAGAATGCACCTTGTGTGCCTACTCCTTTTGATGCCTTAAGATTTATAGCATACAGATTTTTTAATAATACAGTTGTATAGTTTGTAACACTTGAAAATAGCAGTTAACAGTTACTAAATCCCTTTCACAGGTTTTTTATCAAACACTCAACATTCTTAATTTTTTTTCAATTTTTTCAAAGAAAATACTTTAGCAAGGACCTCTTGTTTGAAGCACATACATAGAAGGACATAATGAGATATCATTGCAGTACAAGCAGAAGTTCCAGAAAACTTGGAGAAGCTCCAAAGGAGGCATGTGATGTGAGGGTGATCATGGTGAAGAAGTAGGGGGTATTGAAACCTCTGACTCTGCCTGGTAGAGAGAGCAGGGCATCCTTGGTTTCCTGAGGTGCAGTTGGCTGATGTGCCTGCTCAAGATTGGTAGAGAGTGATTCTAGCAATCAATTTTATCCTCAGACAATCTGATACTCCTTAACATTTCCACCTCCTCTTTAAGTTGTACCACCGGGATGAGTAGATCATGAGTAGATCCTGCTCATATCTCAGAGAGGTATTGTCTCAGCTGCCTTCTGATACCACTTGACTATATAAGAAGTATTATAAAAACAAGAAATTATTGTATTCTGAAGAATGAAGAACAAACTGTGTAGGTTTCACTACTAGAACTTCAGAACTCAAGTATTCTGTGACAGCAGAGAGCACAGTGACTAGTCTTACCAAGAATGGTGCTAAACCACAAAGAGAAATTAACCTTCTGAACTGACCTCCTCAATCTAGGAGAAGCACCTCTTGGGCATGGCGATAGGAACAATGAATGTAGTGAAAGCCACTACCTTTGGTAGAAGACAGGTGCTGTCTTATGAGATTAAAAGGTTGATGCTAAAGAATGTCAAAATAACCATATAAACAACATTTATTTCTTGAAGTCTTTATGTATTTCAAACCAAGTAAGACAAATTTCATTTGCCTTTCCTGTATTATCCATAGATAGGATAGGAAACATTGGATAAAGATAAGCAGAATGGGTCAAGAATCATTTGGACTGACTGAGGGAAGGGAGCATGTTATGAAATGTATGAACATATACAGACAGAAAGAACCTGCTGTAAGTTAACATGTACATGTTAACTAATGATTTAATTTAGACTGTTAGATTTATGTTCCACTCATTTTCTTTTCCTTGGAGAAATACTCAGTAAATGTAACTCATTATTTATGGAAAACAACTGAATTGTTTAGAATGGAAAACACAGTATTTCTGCTTTACGCTGGTTTACTGGAAACATGCTTGCTTACAAATTCAACTGTCTGCAAAATAAATACTATTAACATTAATACATGGATGACAGTTTTATAAACAATAGTTACTGTTGAACATCCATTATAATCATTAGCACTATTGTGTGGTGTCATGGAATGAAAAGAAGAATGGTGACTTTTCAACATTTTCTGGAAAAGAAGCAGTTTTGGTTTATTTGGGGTTTTTGGGGGGGGTTTTTTTGCACCTACAAAGGACCTTTGAAGCTACATATCATGCAATTTAGTTGAAAATCAAAGGGTATGATTTGTTTTTATTTCTTAGCAAGACATTTCCAGCTTATTAACAATATAGTTCTGAGTTATTCTTAGACCATTCTGTTACTGAAAGAGATGTAAAGGTTATGTCTAACAAATTCCTGCTTGCAATGAAGATAGTAATTTAAAGTTACATAGGGATAAATGTAGAAAAGTCAACTAATTAGAGCTAGACATATTGAAACCTAACTGCATGAGGCCTGTTTACTTCAAAGAAACTGTATGTCACTACAGTAAGGAAGGGAAAAGAAGATGGCAGTCTGAAAAGGCAAGTTTCTACTGGGTGACAGTGTTCCAATCAAGAAAAATGTTTCTGATTTAAGCAAATTTGACACTGTGTTATTTTTGTTAAAATACTGTATATTTGACAATATAATCAGGTTGAAAAGATATCCCTCAGTGAGACATGCATGTGTCATTAGAGGGGCCATAGTCACTCTCACATTATTAAACATTTTCCTGCTTCATAAGTTCAAAGGCTTCTTTAAAATATTTATATCATTTGGAAAGTAACTTGAACTGTGTTTCTTTTGAAAGTATTTTGAAAGAAAAATGTTGTGCTTCCAATTTTATTTTTTTTTTAATATACTGAAGTTTCTAAGTCCGTTAGACTTTTTGACAGTTTCTTATGTCTAAAAAAATGTATTGAAGGGGAATATTACGTTAGTGAGACAGTAGAAACAAGATACTAATTCTGTAATTAACACTAGTAACAGAAAAATGCCAGCTATGAAATGCATTTTCACTTTTACAGTTTTGACTAATCACTATGGAAAATGGTGACTACTGCTCCTTCACTTTATACCCCCAGGAAACCTGACAGTTGCTACCGGCTACATCTCCTTCAAAAGCAGAAAGAAGTCCAGGATGTTCTCCCTCTCCCGTCTCAGCAGACCATGAAATGTAAGGAGCTGAACAGGATCAAAATCTACAGAGAGAACTCTTACTTCTTGTAATGAATATTACTATTATCAAACAATATTAATTCTTACTAGTAGGAGATTTTAAGAAATATTAACTTCATTATCGTATGTTTGACTATATCAGGGGAACAGAAGATGTGAAGTCAAAAGCTCCTGTGCCTAAAGACTTTTGTCTCAAACATAAAAAGATAAATTAAACTGATCATTAGGCTTTAGGAAATTTCCCTGGAAACAGGACAATTTCTACCAATTTTGTTAAATGATTTCTTTAGTCTACTACACTTTTGATTTCATTGGACCTTGAAAATCTTGTCTACAGAAACAGAATAATAAAGACTTATCTTTTTTATTAAAGAGAAAAACTTTCACTTTTACAGCTATTTAATAGTTTTTTCTATTTTCTACATGTTCCACTAAGATCAACAGTTCAGTTCAATCCTAACATGTCAATAATATTACATTCTTTGAAATTATTTAAAAATTATGTATCAAAGCTTTCAAAGTGACAATTTTATGCTTGTATACTTCCTTAAATATCAAGAGCAGTTTACAAATTTGTCAGTTTTTCTTTCTAATTCTGTTACATGTTTAGTCATCTAATAATATTGTATGATTTACTGCTCAAGATGCATATTTCACTAACCAAGCAGCATAGTTTCCTGTGTTGTTTATTTTAATATTTGTGAACTTACATATTTTACCGATTCAGTTACACAATTCACCAATCTAATTGAATATCGTATCAATCCAACTGCATATGAAAAGGCAAAGCTGATTGAGTTTTAACAATACTTTAGGGACTGTGTTTTCAGTTTTTTATGCTTCAGGTGTTATTTAGATACAAAATACTCTGATTTCAGACAGTTTGTCTCATCCCAGCTGCTGCAGAAGTTATCCTTACATGTTTGAGTGCCATTCAAATTTAAAACTGTATCATAGAATCATAGAATAGCCTGGTGCTAGAAGGGACCTTAAAGATCATTTAGCTCCAATGCTCCTGGGGAGTGGACAGGTACAAGGACAGCTTCCACTAGACTCGGCTGATCAGAGCTCCATCCAACCTGGCCTTGAACTCTTCCAGGGATGAGGCAGTTGCAGTTTCTCTGGGCAGGGACTCCACAACCTCTCAAGATAACTTTTTCCAATGCCTCACCACCCTCACAGTAAAGAATTTCTTCCTAATATGAAGATATGTGCACAGTCAAGCAGGAAAATATTGAGAAGTTCAGAATTATTTTTCTTGGTAAATTCACACATGGGAATGCTTCTGGACAAGTACAGAAAGAAAGGCTAACTAGAGCCTTGAAGTTGCATCATTGCTACACTGTACTAATCATGGTATTTTTTACAGAAATTACATTTTGTAATGATGTGTTTTAGTACATAGTCCTTGAATTATACATTTGCTATGCTGCTTTACTCCAAAATATTCCACAGTGTTGATTTACCATGCTTTTGGAAATATAAGGAAATGGCTGCATTTTATTTCTACTAGGGCTGAACTGCCACAGTTTATTTATTATTTCTGAATAGTTAACAGCCATCATACTTTGACTTACACACACATATGTATATCCAAGTTAAAATAAATGTACTGTGAGTTTTGTTTCTCATTCAACTTATCCCTGGTTTCTTGACTCAGTATTTATTTGTTTTCATACCATCTTGGTCTGAGTCCAATAACATGTTACCAGTGTTCATTACAAAAGGAATATTTCTGTTACCTTTGTTATTAAAAAAAAAATAAAAAAATAAAAAAAGGCAATAGTCTAAAGTATAATCTACTCCTTATAATTCTGAAATGAATGCTGAGCAAGTTACCTAAAACTCTACATGAATAAAGTTTTGGAAATAAACCCCAAGAGAAACTTAACGTTTGATGGTTATACGCCTAATAATGATACATTTCCTTACACACAGCATTCAAGAGATTACATTCCATGATGAGTGTTTCTAAAGTGCTAGCTTAGTTGGAGCTAAGCAAAAACTGGTATATTTTTATGGTCCCAACCACTTCTTATGGGAACAAATCCTACCTTTGAACTAAGTATTAATCTGTACTCACAATACCTATCAAAACTTCAAGTGAAAAGAAGAGTGAATGAAGACTAAAACCCCCCTTTTCTTAGTATTTTTTTCCTTTCCATCCTAACTTTAATCAAATAGTATCTTAAAATTTTAATAAATAAATACAAAATTAATTTTTTTCCATTTTTTAATATAAATAAATATTTTTATTTCAAAAGAACTGAATGTTACATCGTTCTTGTCAAGCTTAGGTTATTGAGATGACATTGACTTTTAAGTAACTGACCAGAGGTTACTATTTAACATGGGGCTTCCATTACTTTAGACACCTGTGATTTATGCCTCCGTCTGTGTAATTTAATCTTTAAATTTTTTTATATAAAGATATACCCTTCTTTCCCTTTTTCACTCTTCTGTAATAAAAATTGATTAAAGAGGGCTAAGATTTTTTTTTCATATCAAGAGTGATTTCATTAAGAAAAACTTCTTATATAAAATCTTATTCTGTTTCAGCATTTGGGTAGTCCATTTTATAGGAAAAAATTTAGTGAGTGCAGGAGTAGAAAGAAAACCTTGAAAATATGCTAGAATTCCAAAAATATTTTCTCAAAAAAATCTTTAAAATTTTCTAAAAATACAGGTCCATAATGACTGTATGAAAGAATTCCAAAATGTTTGCCAATTGAAGCACTGACATATTTTGTAGTCATTATGCAGTTATGATTCAGAAACAATTCTAATCATATCACAGGAAAGAAAGCATGTGCTTTCAATTTTTATGTATAAATTACATACTGGTTCATGAAGACAAAACCAAGCTAAATAACACTAAAGGATGTGTATGGCGATTCATTATCTTTCTTTTATTTTCATCCTGGGAATTATGCTTTGAACAAGTTTCAAATGCATAAGGATAAATTAAAGATATTTAACAACACATGAAAATAATATAGCAATGGTGATTTTTATGTCACTTAATACACAATGTTATTAAAGTAGTTTAAGGTATTTGGTTTGTATCATAAAGTCATATATCATGAACACTAATCACTCTTTAAAAACATTAAACATTTCTTTTCAGTTTTTAATTATGTGATAGATCTGTGTTAATTTGAAGTTACAAATCACAGAGTCATAGAAATGCTGAGTTGTAAGGTACCCACAATAATTATCAAGTCCAACTCCTGACCCTATACCAGACACCCCAAAAGACACACCATGGGCCCAAGACTATTGTCCAAACACTTATTGAACTCTATCAGGCTTGGTGCTGTGACCACTTCCCTGGGGAGCCTGTTCTAGTGCCCAGTCCCTTCTGGGTGACAACTTTTTTCCTGCTATCTAATCTAAAACTCTAACAACTCAGTTTTATGCCAGGGTTTCTTATTCTAGGGATTATTATTCTTCTTAAAATTTAAATTTTCATTGAAACATGAATGATTTTTCTAGAAGCACTGCAGGTATAAGTGAAAACTAAAAGTATAATATGAGAAGCTCAGTTAGGAGACAATTTTAAATTGCCACTGTATAAGCAAGATATATTTCCTATTTACTTTTCATTTATGTGCTAAGTAAGTGAAGGACTGTTATTAAAGACTATTCCAAAATGTGATAATATCTCTGTCTCAGTAGGAATTACTAGAATCAAAGAGCAACTCACATATTTTAACATAAAAAAACTACTAATTGAAATGTGTCCCAGTGTTTCATCTGTTTTGACTGCATGTAGTGTACTAATCCACTTTTGTTTATAGATGAAAATAACTGGCAATTATATTAAACCTTCCAAACCACAGTGTTAGAATGATATGCAATCTGCTTGTAAATAACCCTTTATTTTCCATGTTTCCATATGAACTAGCCAGTATGGTTCCTGAAAATTTCTATAGATCAAGGAGATATTTAGGTGTCACCTCAAAAAGTAGTAAGTATTTTGTCTTTTATTACAGATAAGGCATCAGTGAAGGCCTTTTACAGGTATTTTATAGCACCAGAAACTATCCCTTTACTCCAAAGTCCAAAATGTGTAGTTGACTTCAGTACACTTAAAATTCCTTCAGACCTCTAAAGTAGGGCCATTTTTACTATTTTGGACCATTACAAGTTGAAAAAACACACTATACAAAGAAAGTTCAAGAGAAGCAAGCCTAAATGGTCACAGTACCTCCCCACTGCTATAGAAAACAAAGCACCTTCCAGGCTTAGCATGGGATATCATCATTTTGCTCCAAATTCCCCTTCCTCTCTTTTTGCAGTGGTTTTTTTAGATGCTGCCAATAGTACCTTAACACACATTATGTAAATATTCCTATATTAACACCAAAAGCACAGTATGAACTATTAGTAAGATTTCTTGAACAATCACTGAAACAGAGAATCTGCTTTATCCTGTGCTCTGTTACATGAGTCTTCAGTGTCAGCTTTATTTTGTGAGAAACTGCAAGCAGATTCCTTCTTCTGACCTAAGCACTTAAAGGGCTTTTCTGCATCATTGCTCAGATGAACCCTCTATTAGGAATAATATGGTAATTCAATCGTGACTGCAGAGTAGTTGCTAACATTTAAAAATTCCATCTCACTTACACATCAAAAAAATTTCATGGTCCAGAAATATATGTCCAATATTGAGGGAAAGGCAGAGAGTGAATCGATGAATATTACCAGCAGAATTGGTTTATTTCAGTGTGTTAGGTTAGTTCTATAAAAAAATACAAACTGAACATTGTAAGTTGTTTGGTGATTAAGATTTATTAAGAAGCAAAGAAGATTAAATGCAATATTTTTCTTTTCTTGTGCTCTACAGCACAGATTTTAATCAAAATTTGGTTATAAAGCTATCCATCAATGGATTACAACACTGAACTATAAAAAAATCTGTATTTTTTTCCCAGACTAAAATTCCCTTTTATGTCTCAGCTAATCTAAGAGTTTACCATTTTCCACTGCATAGACTTCTTCCTACATAATTTCTCTATTTGCATAGACTTGAACCTTTGTTTGAAGGTACTCTAGCACTCATCAGTCTTGATTCAACTCCTCATGATAGAAAAAAAAAATAGCCATTTTCAGGCTACTTTTTGATTACTTTAGCAAGCTCTTTCAGTGCAGGGTCAGAAACCCCTCAGGATAAGAAAAGGAGTCATGGTCAGAAGGGAAGAGAGAGCAAATATAAAGATTTTGATTTAAAAATGTTCCATCAGACTAACAAATGGGATGCAATTTTATCCTGAATCTCTGCTTCACAGTTGTCTTGCACTCTGTAAAACAATTTAATCTCCATCTGTCTAAAGAAAGAAAATAACTCTTACTGGTGTTTATCATACTTGCTCGTCCTCAGTTCCTACCTCTTTTCTGACTTCCCATGCAAATTTCTATTTGTCATTCTCCTTTTTCCAACACTGTCAAAATACCCACATGCCTCTCCTTTTGATACACATCATGTCCATTGCTTTAACAACAATCTTGCACCACTGATAAGCCAGAGCCTCACAGTAACTCCAAAGCAGCTTCCAAGCACAGCACTGCTAAGCACAACACTCACAGCTAACCAAAATCTGCTTTCCATAGCTTCTTTCACAGCAGTATACATGAGTCCTGTTCTGGACTGCCTAGGTTACAACAGGCTCAATGAGGAAAAAAGCAGGGCTCCAGACAACTTCAGACACATTAAGATGGAAAGTTTTAATATGTCATATTGTCTCAAGCTTCATTTCAACATCCATACCTCATTAACAAGGGCTTCCAACAAAATCTCAACAGCCATCATAATCCCTGATAAAAGACTACTCCTGGGTTAGAAGCAATAACCACTAAAATCACAAGCCTCCTGGAAAACTCAGAGACAAACAACGTCTGCCAAAAGATAACTTACAGTGACCCACAATCTGTAAAGCACTGATGATCTAAGACAATGATAGAGTTATAAAATACTGATGCAGCGGTTTTAACACAGCTACCTATGATGAAACATCTAGAGAGGAAGTAAAAAAAATATGAAAAAGGCAACATGAAGCATTACAAAGCATATGAATGAATAAACCTAAAGGTTTCAAACTTTTTATTCATTTTTTAAATAATTTTTTTTTATGCTTAGAACTCCCAAATCAGCCTTCATTTATTTGCATCATACATGTCGTTACTGCTCACCAGGTTCTTTCTTTAATTAACTGTTAAGACATAAGCTCCCTCATAGTGAAAGTTCCTTAGGGAGTTAAACTGATTTTTACACACACCAAAAAAATGGTTTCAGTGTCTATATAAACAATTTATGAAAGGCAGCTTATATGAGAAAGAGAACTCATGAAGATCTAGAAGAATAAAGGAAAATTAATGAAAATAAGATCAGACCTGAACAGGATATAGTCATCTTTCTCATCTCATTACTATCTGAATATTAATACAGTGAGTATGTGTCCTCAAGTCTTGAAGGGCCCTTGACAATGAAAAAAATCTTCTTGCATGGCACACATAGATTCAGCTTTCACATATAAATCGACTTCTGAGCTCTGAATTAAATAATTGACATATGACATTTTTTAGGAAAAGTATAAATTCTACATAGACAACAGCCTGATTATGCATTAATTTTAGCAACCTGGGCCATACATGTCTGACATCACCAAAGTTAGTATTTCATTAGTAAACCACAGAGTTTTCCCCCCAGCACAGCCTGCAAAAATTGTGTCTCACAGCACTGAAATTTTAAATGGCATGGGAAAAAAAGAAACCCTTTCTTCCAGAAGTCTGCGATGAAGGTGTTAAAGTGTAAGCCTACCATTATTATTACTGTTTTGAGTTTAAAGGAAAACACTGATCACTCAGATTTAGTAATATTACTTCAGCAGAGAAAGACAAATTTTGCAGGATACTATGTGTATTTGCAGTGAGGTTGCCCAATGGCACTCTGAGATGCCCCTAACACTTCAAGCTTCAGAGGTATTTATAAAGTCAGTTATCACCACTGATTCATCTATTTAAGGGAAGAAAACAGTGATAGTAAGAATAAATTTATGTACAAATTAAAAGGAAAGGAAGGAAAGGTGATACAGTGAAGTTAACTTACAATAGGTGACTTGTCACGATGATGCTGTTGTGTGCTACCATTCTTTCCCAGTGCTCATGGCCTTAACATATGATGTATCGTGACATTAGTTGTCAAGGATCCATCTAAAGATTGACAAAAGAGTGCAACATTATTTTATAAGCTGTATATGACAAACATATTTCTGTTTTTATATTTTCACAGCACCTAACAGATAGGGTCTCCTGCATGTCACTGTAGTTCATAGATGTTATGGTTATACATTCTTAAGTAAAAGATGAACTGTTACTTTTGGAGTTCCCTTTGATCTTCTCCACTTTTTTCTCACTGTAGGAGGGGAGAAGAGAGCTAAGCCAGAGAGCCAAAGATCCCATAAGCTCCTTAGATAGCAACAAATTTGCAAACAAACTGTATTAAAGTATCTGGGGCCTTGGAAGCTCAATTTGGTGCATTTCAAGAACAGCTGCTTCTCAGCATTCTCGAGACAAGATTCTTTTTCAGGAAAAGCAAGAAAGATGACCACTATCAAGAAGCATTCATTAGATATTACAGTGGTCCTGAAAGAAAACATCCATTTATTAAGTCACTCTCAAATAGTAATTAGCATTATGACAGTGCATTTTTATGCTTTCATGTGAATTACTCTAAAATTAAATCTAATTTAAAATTCCAGGTATGGATTCTTTACTTTTCAGAATCTGTATTTGCTTAGAGTTATGTACCTCTGAAGGTGAATCCACAATAATAGAAGTAATTTTCCTCATACAAGAAAACAATTTATCATCTCTTGAAAGACATACAACCGTTTTAGATTCAATTACATCTACCTCCTTCAAAATATTAATCCCTAATACAACTCAAACCCTTTTTATAAAAAGATTTGTGGAATAGATGTGGTATTATTAGGAATATTTTTTTTAAAATATGGTGTTTGGTTTTATCTTGTCATCTAGTTTTATACAAACTCTCAAAACCACTGAAGTCTGTCCTGGTAGACAAACTATAAAAATATTGTGAGGGTGGGGGGCAGGGAAACACCAAAAAGGCCTGTGCAGACCTCATGAATTTCAGTGAGTCCAAATGCAATATCCTGAACCTGGGTCAAAGTAATCCCAAGCACAAATACAGGCTGGGCAGAGAATGGATCAAGATGAGCCCTGGGAAGACAGACTTGGGAGTGTTTGTGGACAGAAAGCCAAACATGATTCAGCAATGTCCACTTGCAGCCTTGAAAGCCAACTGCATCTTGGTCTGCACCTAAAGAAGTGCAGCCAGCAAGGCAAGGGAAGTGATTCTCCTTCTCTGGTCTTGTGAGATCCCACCTACAATACTGTAGACAGGTCTGGGGCCTCCAACACAAGAAAGACACATTGGAACAGATCCATAGGAGGATCAGAGGGCTGGAGCACCTCATCGATGAAGACACTCTGAGAAAGTTGGGGTTGTTAATCCTGGAGAACAGAAGGCTCCAGGGAGACCTCATAACACCTGTCAGTACTTGAAGGGAGTATACGAGTGGGACTCTTTACAAGAGCATGTAGTGATAGGACAAGGATGAATGGCCTTAAGCTGAAGGAGAGTAGGTTTAGGTTGGATATTAGAAATTCTTTACTGTGAGGATGGTGAGACACTGGAACAGGTTGTCTGGAGAGGTTGTGGACTCCCTGAATGTGTTGAAGCCCATGTTGGATGGGGCTTTGAGCAACCCGTTCTAGTGGAAGATTACCAGCCCATGGTAGTGGAATTGGAGTTAGATGTTCTTGAAGGTCATTCCTAATCCTAACCATTCTATCTATGATTCTAAATCATGAAAAATTAAAAATCTAAAATTTTTTCTTTGTTGACAGTGTTACTGATTCAGTGTTTCATAACTTTTATAATGTGAAAGGCATAAAGAATGTTATAATTGTCTTTTTGTTGTTGCTATTATAATAAAAATATATTACAGATTTTTTTTTTTAAATATAAATTATTTTCACATTACATATCAGGCATTAAATGTCGTGGTCCAAAAGGGAAAGAGGGCATGGTCCACGCAGAGGGAGGGTGTGAACAGGCGTGAACACTTTATTAAGGAGAGCATGGGATACTTACAGGGTTCAGGCGGAGGGTTCTAGAACTTGGGTGGAGATAGGGGCGGAACGCAACACAAAAGGAGAAGGGAAGGAGGGTTTATAACTTATAAGGAAGAACTGGGGATGACCCAGCCTCACAGGGTGGAGCTGCATTGCTCCACTGGCTAGCCAATGAGGTTTTGGGGTACATAAACCAATCAGGGGGCTGTAACCAGGGTTTCCAGAACCAAGCAGAACAGTTGGACATACAGAAGTAATAGAATGGTATTAATTACCTATCTAATACATCTTTTTGTCCTAACTATAACATTTAAACAGTATAAAAACTTGCAGAAACAGCAGCTCTATGGCAAAGGATATACAGCAGGTGGTTGTGGCAGCAGCAAACAGTTTCATCCATAGGTAAACATTATTCTCTTGGCAGTCTCTGACAGGTGCCTATCCCAACAATTAAATCAATAACATAACTGGTGAATAAACTTTGGTGTCCAGGACACAGAGAGATATCATTGTTGGATACAGTAAAGGATTTATAACACCAAAGGACAATGATTTGTGAGTATAGAATAACTAAAATATCAGAAATACTATATACAAACCTGAAACTGATTCTCAATATATAGTACCTCAGAAATGAGCAGTTACAAAGGTGTCAATGATAACTAAAGGAAACAGCACAGAGGGGAACATTACATAAATTACACAAAAGCTATTGTAAACAAAGGAAAAAAAGGATTTTTTAAAATGATTCTGTATATTTTATAACCAGATATAAAGAATAACACAAAGATGATTAATCAAATGTATTATATTGGTTTCTATGAAATTCAGTCAGGAAAATTGCAAAACACAATACCAAATACAGAATCAAAGTTTTTTACCGTATAATTTTTTTCTCTTCCTCAGTGATATGGCACTGACAAAGAAAGCACTTTCAGAACAGTATTTCTACCTTAAGCAATTTAACCACGAAGTAGTTTTCAAACAAGCTCCTGCATAAAGACTGGAAATGAGCCAAGTACTTTAAGAGAAAAAAATGTAAAGCTAAAAAAACCACTCAGATCTAGCATTTGTTTGCTGTATGTGAAGTACTGAAGGTTTGTGAGGAGGGATTAAATCTAATGAATCTAATGTCCTGCCTTTAGACATGCACATAGTAAAATAAAAAAAAAAATTAAAAAAAAAAAGAATGTGGAATAAATTAAATACTTTGGGTTCATTATAGCATCAGGAAATATCATTATTATTCACAAGAACGAACTAGTAAATTTACATCAGAATTGTTGTTTGTAACAATAATTTTAGTTAGTGGCTTCTGGGAAGTGGCTTCAGGAAGCCACCCAGAGGGGATGTATTAAATAGAACAATCTGCTAGTGACAAAAACT
>VXAU01000006.1:0-19805 GCA_013399695.1 Formicarius rufipectus | reverse complement strand
GAAAAGACCCTGAAATTTGAGACAGTATAAAACTGCAGGTAAACAAAAGGTTGTTGTTAACAGGAGTAAAATGTGTAAAATGCAAACAGTAAATGTAAATGAAAACAATAGGACAGATAGTTAAATGAAAAGAAATGAAAATAAACTAGTCCAGTTTTAGCAGGAATTATTTAAATTTGTCTAAGCAAATAACCAAGCTAGCTGATATACTTGCCTGCTGTCCTCCCTTTTGCTGTCTGCTGTATTTAAATGCCATGCCTTGTACTTCTCTCTTCTTTTAAGATATGACATATTGCTTTGAAACACAGCAATTTATTTAAAACTTACTTAATATTTCATTGAACTCTCCTGTAAACACATACATGCTTGGTTAAAAAAGAAGTACTTGAAACTATTTGCATATGTCCTATAAGTTTTCCCATGGGTTACATGTTCAGCCTTAAAAATGATGTAGTAGGAATTCCATGGGGAATTGTATAACATTCTCAGATAGAAGAAGAATTTTGTTTAAAGGTTGACATTTCAAATAGAATCTTTGTTGTAAGTTTTAGAATCATATGGATTCATTGCTTAATTTTAAATGACCTTGAAAAACTACTGACACATGCAATTAAGTGTAACGGTTTAATGTTCTTGGAATAAGAATTAGTATACTCAGAAAAATTATACTATTTCAACTGCTCTGTAGGAGACATGGAGATACTGAAGAGAGTTCAGCAAATTACCATGAAGATAATTAAGATACTAAAACATCTCTCCTGTGAGGAAAGGTTATCTGGGACTTTTCAGATTGGAGAAGAGAAGGCTCTGAGAAATCTTGTCAGTGCACATAAACAGCTGCAGGGAAGACGCTCTGAGGAAAGTCAGGTGCTTTTCAGTGGTACTCAGTGACAGAACAAGGGTCAATGGACACAAACTGAAACACAGTGTCCTAGTTTCTACTGAGATAGTGTTAATTTTCTTCCTAGCTGGGACAGTGCTGTGTTTTGAATTTAGAAAAAGAATAATCCTGATAGCACACATAGTTGTTGCTAAGCTGTGTTTACTCTGTGCAAGGACTTCAGTTTCTCATCCCACTCCACCAGCCAGCAGACTAATGAGCAGAGGAAGCTGGGAAGAGACACAGCTGGGACAGTTGACCCCAACTGACCTAAAGGGTATTCCATACCATACGGCATCACGTTCATATAAACTAGGGGAAAGCTGGCCATGGGACTGCTGTCAGGGGCTGGCTGGGCACCAGCCAGTGGGAGGGGAGCAATTGCATTGTGCATCATTTGTTTAGCATGTTATAATTCTTTTATCACTGTTATTATCTTTTTCTGCCATTTTAAACTGTATTTATCTAATTGCATAAATTTGACATTTTTCCCTTCCAGTTCTCTTCCCCATCCCACTGCTGGGAGGAGTGAAGGAGCAGCTGTGTATGTTCCAGCTGCCTGCCAGGTTAATTCACAACACAAGGAGGTTATACCTGAACATCAGGAAACACTTTTTTTTTTTTAATTTTTTTTTATTTTTACTGTGAGAGTGGACTGAGCACTGCTACAGGCTGCCCAGGGAGAGGGTAAAGTTTCCCTCCTAGGGGTTATTTAAAAGCCATCTGGAGACAGCTCTGGGCAACTAGCTCTGGGTAAGCTTCCCTAAGCAGGAGAGGTTGGACCAGACGACCGCCAGCGATCCCTTCTAACCTGAAGCATTCTGTCATTGTCTAATTCTATGTTTCTGTGTTATGATCCACTAAATATATATTAAGCCACCTTTAGCATACTTAGCTAGTTTTTGTTGTGACTTTTAAAGTTCACCAAAGCATTGTTTATATTGTCATATAAAACACCACTACTCTTGTATATCCTGATTTTTATATTTCTCTAACAGTTCAGTTCATAATTTAGGCTTCTGCTGATATTTATTTATTTGCTTTTATAAGCAAAGGTCATGCTGGATTTCTATTCATAGAAAAACTTGTCCATAATACTCTCAAAAGGTAGTGCACATGATACAGTCCTTCAGCACACTACCTTCAGAAAAAAGGATTGGTTCTTCCACTGCATTTTATATTAGACATTAAATTATATTTTCATCCCTAAATAGAAATTAAAATTCCTAATTTGATATGAAGTTACATAAATGGATAAGATATTGGTACATGGCCTGTGAACCATTTCACAGTTTGTGAAACTGAAGTGCACTGGGATTTGAAGGATATGGTTGAGATCACGGGAGAACAATGGCAGGTACAGAATAAAAGACTAGTCAGTTAACTTTCAGATATGCCCATCTTTAGTCAAAGACTGCTTATTCCTCAGATTTCATCTTACTCTCCTCCTCACTTTCACCACTTGTAAGTCAATGAAATACCAAAAACCATCAGTAACCCTAAACTGAAGAGCAGGTGCATAAGTAGGAAACCTATACTTTTCAGACGACAACTGATTAATGTCCTTCCTGGAATTGCAAGAACTAGGAATCACAGAATCACGGTATAGCTGAGCTTGGAAAGGACCTCTGCAAATCATCTGCTCCAACTTCCTTGCACAAGCAGGGACACCTAGAGACAGTTGCTCAGGACTGTGACCAGATCCTTTTTGAGTATTTTCTATATTTCACAATCTTTCTTGGCAACCTATTCAAGATTTAGGCAACTTCACAGTAAACTAGGGAGAATGAGTGAACAATTTCTTAAACACAACTTTCAAAAAATGACTGTTTCCCGAATGTTTTTTGTATTTCAAATTGCTTCAAAGAAATGTTACAGTTTTTGTCAGTCAAGAAAATTTCTGTATTCTTTTTGTCTTCTTCACTCAAAGATTCTTTTCTGCTAATAGCCAACATAACTTCTCACTGTCTAACCTCCATCTCCAAAGTTTCTTCTATCCCACACACTGACAGTTCTAAGAGAAGTTTAATTGGATTTCCAAATCTTAAAGACACTATTTTCAATTGTCTAACACTCTATTGTATTTCTGACAGATGCAAACCTTACAATTTCAGATTGAAAAGCATCATTCATATAAACGAAGTGTTCAAAATAGTTCGTAAAACAAAAAAAGACTACATTGTCATGGATCAATTCATTAATATAGTCTAAAAAGCAGTCATATTGTCAGAAGAGCAATATTTAGAACAACAAAGCAAAATACTTGATTTTTTTTTCTTTTTAAGAAACAAAATACCTAGGAACATATCAGAGCAACTCACTAATAAAAATGGAAGAGAGAGGCTTACTAAATTATTGATGACCAAGACTGACACAGGGGATTTTTTTAAAAAAAAACACTTTGTAGCTATTATTGAGCCCAGATTTCTAGGCTCAGCACAGCATAGAAATTTTTTTTTTTTTTTTGACAGAAATATAGCAGCCCTGACGGTTGACAAAGATGTTCTCTCAGGCAGCCAAGATCAATTGTCTTTGTGGCTGTTACAGTTATGAAAGGAACTGGTTTCTATTACATTTAGAATAAAAGAAAACTGAAAGTAACAAGTGGCAAGGATTAGCACTTTAAATTAAGGCCACTAAATAAATTTAACATAATTTACATTTCACTGAGTAACCAGACTGAGTTCTAAATGGAACTGTTTTGCAGGGAATGCTTATGTATTTCTCTTGAAGACAATGTTCTAGACATACACCATGAAATTTATTATTAAAAAATAAGAAGGCTTTACTTGCAAGAACATCATATTATTTGTGTTCTGACTGTCTTCCAAAGTGCATTTTCTTATTTATTTGAAGTAGAAAAGAGCTTAAAGTATGATAAAATGTAAAATAAATTCTGATTTCTGACTTTCCTTACCTCTCTTTTCTCCACAATATGTCAGGCTAACAAAGGTGAACATAAACTTTCTCAACTTGCTCTGGTTTCAGACAAGTGTTGCTTTTCATTTTTTGTAATTTATAAGAAAGAAATCCCTAGCTGTCACTAATCTGAGTATCAAAAGTCTGATGAAGAAAATTGAAGTCAACATCAAAACAGACTTTTGTGCAATTTTATCTCTGAGTTCCTTTGCCACTTCAAGAATCTCAATCCTCTACTCTGTTCTGTGTGCTATACAGAGATGAGCAGTCTTCTAGATGTCAAAGACTAAACATCTAAGATAGAACATATCCCCAGTATTAAATGACAAATTAAATCCTTCTTATCAATGAGAGAAACATATTGAAGACAGAAGACCTCAGAACTGTTTATGCCATATTTAGAGTGCTCATTCCACCTCTAGGTTCCACAGTAAAACAGAGACATAGACATACTGAGAGAATCTATCAAAAGACCATGAATAATATTTATTAACTAGAGTATCTCTCCATAAGAGGCAGAAAAAGCTTTTACAGTTCAGTCTGGAGCAGAGAAGATTTAGGGTTCTCATCAATCTATACAAATATCTGAAGCGACTACAGAAGACACAGCTGCGTTCTTTTCACTGGTGCCCAGTGTCAGAAGAAGAAATAAAAACTGAACAGACTCTGAAAATGAGGAAACACTTTTTATTCTGGCACAGGATAAAAACACCTTTTATTCTGCCTCCCCAAAGGTTGGGGAATCTCAATACATGGAGATATTCAAAAGCCACCTCTACACATAAAGGGAAACTGACTCTGGGTTGCCTTGCTTGTGGCACCCATTCCTGCTTATGTGCCTTCCAACCTCAGCCATTCTGTGATTATTTGGAAGCTTGTACTGTAAATAATATATTCTGACAAATCTCACATCAACATATGAGGTAATACACTGGAAACAATCTGGCCAATTTTTCTGAATACTTTATTAATAGTAATAAAAATTATAAACCTGCAATTTTAGTGTTTATCAGTAACATTCTTGTTGTATAGTATCCACATTACTATTTAACAACACTAAAACATTTAGGAATGTCTTTTGTAAATTACAGAGAAAAAACTCTCTCACACATTCTTCTTGACTTTATAAATATTCCTCTCTTTCATCCTTTTTCTCTTTATTCCTCAGTTTCTTTCCACTGCAAAATTGTTCTGAGTTATTTTATTCATTATGTTCTCATGTACTTTTCAGGAAAAGGGAAGGAGCTGAATTTGATGTTTGTACATCTGAAATACACTGTTTTATTTTTAGAGAGTGGGATCATAGCTCATTTTGATAATCCTAAATGTTTTTTAGATGTGAACTTCAATTGGTTCTTGGTGTTGTTCAGTTTTATAACATATATAAAATTAATGAAAGAGTTACATTATAATTTCTAGGTCCCTTCACTTCCTTTTCTATGTGACATACTGAAACAGATCACAAACTATATATTTGTATTAACCATAGGATTCTTATATCTCCATTTTTTAGCTGAATATGTCCATATAAACTCATTTCACCTAAGAACATCTTACTATTCACTTTCCTTCTGTCTACTCTATCTTTGCAAAGCAATCATAATAATCTCTCATCCAGTGTTATCAAACTGTAAATACTGACGCTCTGCTCAGTCTTCTCTGCTCATATAGTCCTTTTGTTCAACTGGTGCTTCCATTCTGCCTACCTATTTTCCACACTATTTCCCCAGGGTTCTACTCAACTGAATTTTTTATCACACACACTTTACTTGGTCTCTCTATTTTCTTACAAAGATAGGAGTCAAACAAGCCATTCCTGTGCTGAGCAAGGAATATAATGCAAAAGAGAGTCCACAAGGGAAGGTTCTGATGGGTGAGATCCTATTCCTGCCTGAACTAATAGAGGAGAAGAATGTGTTCAGAGAAGCAGAGAAGATAAAATGCAGCAGATTTGTTCAAGGATGAAGTAACACCAAATGACTTTGCATCAGCTGAAACAGAAGAGAATTGAAGCTGCTAGGAATGCAGCAGGGTGAATGTGCAAAGGAAGTGAAGTTGATGAGATTAAAGATACTATTTCTCAAGACAAAATCAAGAGGAGTTTCTTTTAAAGTCCCTTCTAAGAGCCACAGTGATCATTTAACAAGAACTACTGAAAATTTATTTTCTCATTTCCAGTGCATAATGCAGAGTTATATCTTTAGGAAGATTAAGTGGAAGCCTGACTACTGCACATTTTGCTAAGTATTATCACCATAATATTTTGTGAAACATTACCACCGTCACATTCAGAGTGCTTGATGTAATCTGTCCAGTTAAAATAATGGACAATTGACTTGGCCTGTTTTGGCAGCTCATTAAAACTGGCAGTATCACTAATGTGCTGCATCTTAAAAGGTACTAAAACGGAAACAATTAGATGAAATTTTCAACAACTGAAACTTACAGTGATTCCATCCTCACTTTGTTTCTGCACAGCAAATGAAAGCTCTGTCCCTTAGGTGGCTGAATGCCAAACCTAAAGGGTTCTTGGTCAATTTGTTATGTTGTGCTTTCACTGCACGTTGGTTTGTTAATTCAACATAGTGGCATAGTTTTTCATTTGGAATTGGTTGAGGGCTTTCTCACATCCACAAAAGGAAGATCCTAATAACAGCATCCACATGGGCTAATAGAAATCTAAACCTGTAGACTTCCTTATAAAATAGCTAAATCATGTATGCACAAGCTGTATTTTTTCTTCTTTTTGCATGTAGATATCAAATGAAACCATAAAAAATATTTAACGATATTTCATATAACAAGCCAATGTAAGTTGTGCCAAGTAACGATAAGGGAAAGATTAGTTATGAAATAGCTAAGAAAACTCAGCATCAAGAAATACAGAGGTACTGTAAAATAGTGGAAAAATGGAAATATATCCTGGTTGCAGAACAATTCTGTCGGGGTGCAGGGACACTTGTACTCTCAATATGAGTGGTAATCAAGTATCGGTTTATTGATTGACACATTACATTCTTATATGGCATATAATGAGCTAATACATATTCTGCAACCTAAGCATATTATTGGATGCTTCTTTAAGGGAAAACCACACCTTCTCTCATGCCTTTCTTATCACAACATTCTGTTATCATGTTCACCTGCAGGCAAGGGCACCATGTCCTTGTGCCTCAGTAGCTTAATTTAGCTGTGTCCGATGTTTCTCAAGCTCTCTCTCAAGCAGCTGCAACATGTCTTCATGACCCTTTTCAGCTAACCAGGCCTCTACAAAATTGTACTTGCTAAGATTACCATATTTGAATTATTACAGATTAATATTTGTATGTACATATCTGACCTCTTATTAAATCTGAACTTTCAACCCATAAGTATAAACTGTAAAAGTAAGTAGTCCTCAGAATTGAAAAAAAATTTCTCCTTAGAAAGCCTATTACCTATTTATTTTTCTTAGAACAACAAAATGTAGAAAATTTAGATCTAAGGTTTTTTTCAGCCACTTTCATGGTCAATGTACTGCATACACCATTTGTCTTATGTACCACTTGGATAGTACTAGTATAATTTCCTGTGATTTCCATTCAAGGTTTCTAACAAATTTCTGTTTTACTTGCCTTTTCTAAAACATAGTTATTTCATACTTCCTGAACTTCAGTTTACAAAGAAAAGGTGTCAACAGTTCAAAAATTACCCATGTTCAATTTTGATTTGCAGGAAACCCTAGCCTGTGTGGCTGGTAGTTCAGAGATAACTGGAAGTTTTGTTGCCCTGGTACTGAATCTTTTTCACTTGACAGCATGATTAACTCTCATAAAGCACTTTGTAGTGCGGTGGAAGCTGTTTTATACTTCAGCTGAATCATTTAACAGTGTTGATAAAGGGAAAGCAGGAAAATATTTCTGAATTTCACCGATCACTCTTTTGCCACTTTTTAAAAGTCTGCATAAATATTTGTATTTTATATCCCAAAACTCAGCCACCTGTTTTAAATAATAAGTAGCATTCAAACAGCTTCAGACTGCCTTTGCTAGCTGAAGTTCTTCATGTTGGCACAACATATGAGCTCTACAAACTCATTAACCAAAATATGATGCTTTGTTATGTTTTCTTACATCAATTTGAAGTTGACAGATTTAATACTTACTGGTTAACTTTTTCTTCTTTATGATAGAAATGTTGATTATGGCAGTCATCTGATAATGCCAGTTTTCTTCCATATACTAATTTGAAATTGAGTGGGGAGATTGAAGTGCCACTTTCATCAATTCATGCAGTAGCAGGAGAAAACCTCTGCTCCAAGTACAGAGAAATGGAATAGCACAACAAATTATCCTCTGACAAATTTAATGCATTCCTCATAAGGAATAAGTTGAAAGTTAAAACTGCTCAAGTTACCAAACAGTTGAGAGGAGATGAAATGATTTTTTGTTGTCTTTGTGTAAAAATAGTGAATGAAGTGGATTTTCATTATCTTCCAGCTGAACAATGAGCTATGATGTTTACATATTACCAATTCAGTCACAATGTGAATGCAAAGAACACTCTAAAAACAACACTTAGCCACAGAACGATATAAAACACTTCCTCACAGGTGAAATTTACTTAGATTATCTTTATTTTTCTCACAAATGTGATTGCTTTCGTTCAAAGACCTACTGTTTTGAGTGTTTACAAAATGTCTAGTTTGTAGAAATACTACTACAAATAAAGGCATTTTTGTCTTGGCATGCTCAACAGCAATTGTATAAGAATGGCTTTGCCATACCAATCAATGTGTCTCAAAAATACAGGAAAGAATTTCACAGAACCCACAAAGGCTCTATGGAATTGCTTATACATAGAAATATACATATAAATTATACATAATAAATTTCACAGCAATGAATGCAATGTTCCTTTTTACATCTTATTAACTATTAACATCCAACTAAAGAACCTAGTTTTGAGAAGCACAGAAAGACTTAGTTTTGTCTTTTCAGGAACTGTATTTATTCAGTGTTATATTTTCTGTGGAGATGAAGGTTTCATACAAGTAAAATTTCAGTATGTGTCAAAAGGTTCACAAGTAAATCATATAAATCAGACATATTTCCTGAAGATATTCATTTGTGTATTTTGAAACCACAATGCACACAAATATTTGAACAGTAACTTTATCTTGTACTAGACTCAGTAAAGCACTTGGGTGTATCCACGGCCATGGACACAGAGAAAATGGTGGAAAATATAACAGTGCACAGCTAATATGCATCACTTAGGAAACAATGCATACAAAATAGCTTGGCAATGTTAGCAAACTCTCAGATGTTACAGTTTAATATCTCCACCATAAATGTGTCAGCTCAAGCTAAAAGTGCCTTGTATACTGCTACAGTGTAAGGACAATGAAAATGAATCCATCTTAATTTTCCTTGTCCAAATATGCAATTAAACCCTGCTGATGTGGTAAATATAAAATTGCTTTGTTGCTTCAATGTCAGTTGGTTATTACAAGGAAACATCCTCGTTTGAGTTTAAATGAGGAATCAAATTGATTAGCATATAATTAGAGATAAGCAGGCTCGTATAAAAATCTAACCTCATGCAGACATTGTCTGTTTAGTTAAGTAGGGCTCAAACTGAGCTTTCCATTTATAAACATAAATTGGACTTAGCTGAAAATTGCTCTGCCTCCTGGCTTTCAGTGATATGATTCAACACATTTGATAGTCTGTCATTGTGTGCTGACATTTAGAACACTGAATACCAATATGTACTGCAGCAAAGTCTGCTGAACTTTACATATGTGACTCAAGTTTAAGCTACTCATCTGCTATTTAAGAGGAACCTTGATGGCTTAATGGATAAGAGGCTGATCTTTCCCAGTCCACCTTCTAAGCAATGAGCACAAGTGAAGTGCTGTTTGTAGTTAATCCTACAGAAACAGGACACTGCATCCTGAGTAATCAGCAACCATTTTGCAAAGAAAACTTGAGTAATGTTTGCACAAGGTCCCTCTAACACTATTTTAATAGACCATAAGTATTAATTTTAACCATAAAGTAATACACAGCATTGTTTTTTAAGTGTACTCTTAAGTGTGCCAAAAAGCAAAAGGGAAGATTTTAAACTGTATTTGGTGATTTTTTTCAAAGTGAACTTCACCAAAGAGGTATAAATCAATTAAAGAGACATCTCCCATTTGGGAAAAGCTAAAAACAGATAAATGGAATTTAAACTGCTGCAAAGACAGACCTTACTTGGTGTTCTAACTACATTTGGTTTTATATGTGACTTGCTTTGGAAAACACTTGTTAAAAATGTCTTTGCAGGTTTTATTATAATATGTAATAGCATAAAAATAATTTTTAAAGTCAAAATATTTGAAAATACAATTAATACTGATTACAAGGGTCCCGATGAATGTGCAGTTTTATATTTAGCAATTAGAGGTGTATAATTCAAAAATTTAACTGGACTCTTTTAGTTCCTTAGAATTCACCTCTTTTTTTTTTTTTTTTTTTTTTTTCCTCTAAAAATTGGGGCAATGGGCTTTCTTTTGGTTGTTGGGGTTTTTTTTTTTTTTTGGTTGGTTGGTTGGTTGGTTGGTTGTTGTTTGTTTTGGGTTTTTGGTTGTTGTTGTTGTTGTTGTTATTTTGTTATTTTGTTTGGTGGGTTTTTTTCCTTGAAGGTACTTTGATCCTTGGCACGTCCCACACTGTTACCAGCCTCATGCAGATCATCTGATCTTTGTTTTTTGAAGGAGGTATCTGAAGGAAGTATAACTGCAACTTCATATCTCAGGCAAGTAGCATTAGTACTGGGTTAAAACTCATTGTGGAGAGTCGCTTACCTGAATGACAACTTAAAGAGATAGTGAGTATTGTAGACCATTTCTATTACACGTATTTTACTTGCCAAACACCACATGCCATACTTAGTTAGATTCAAACACTTCATTTGGAAATTGAGAAATTGAGTTGAAATTAAAATTCTTACAAAAAGAAAAATTCGAAGTATAAGGAATATTCTTAATACCTCTCCGCATAAATTAAAAAAAAAAATAAAAAAAAAATTAAAATCTTACCCTGAAAGGTTTTGTAGAGGGGAAATACAAGTCTTAACATTGTTTTACATGAAAGTATAAGATTATCTTCACCAGAAAGATTTTTTTATGCAAGAGATATTACACCCAAATCTTTCTTGGTTTTGAAACAGATTGTTCTGTCTTCATTTTATGCATCTGCATAAAGAATTTCTACCTCAACAGACTGCCCAAAGGACTTATGCAGTGTCCATCCTTAGGGGTTTTCAATATCCTGAATTTTTTTGCAGCCTGAATTATTCTCCCCTTTTATGAGGAGAGCAATGGAATAATGAATTTACAATATCTTGTCCCCCAGAATGTAATGACAACTGTCAGAATGCATGGATTCTACATGCTGTAAGAAGAGAGCTTTGGAATTGCTATTTCTGTATACGTGTAAATGTGTATGAAGAATTCCCTTCTAATCATAGATAGACCTGATGAGAATCATAGGATAGACCATTAGTGGTGAGGGGAAAAAAAATTACTCAAATGTTTGCTAGCTTTTTAAAAATGCCTTAAAAGAACAGTGAAAACTGATATTTGGAGTTTAGGGTTTGATAACTGATTTTTAGTACAGTGAGGTAGAACTGACCTGTTCTTGCTTGATCACTCAGACCAGTGTGGTGATGCTGTCTGTCATAACCATGCAGTCTGAACCTTTTAGTCAGCTACAAAGGCCAGACAAGCTGGATTCACTGCTGTGTCCTTTGGAACACACAATACATTCACTGCGAGCCTGTGTTTGAACAGAAAAATACTTGCCTTTCACTATCTTTGGTAGTACCAAAGAGAAAGACATTCCCTTGTCTTCCAATTATGTTTTCAATGGCTCAAAGTCAAAAACTTTGCAATGCACTTAGTAGTTCACATCTATATATCAAACTGTGGAGCAATAAAAAGACTTTATCTATTCAACAAACAGGCAGGGCTGGCAAACGAAGCAGTCAAAATATGAGCCCATTGTCACAGACACATCCTTACCTTTCTCTCTAACTTTTCCTTCACTAATGGCATGATCTTAAAATATGAAAATACAGTATTTTTTAGTCAGAAGATGTATTTTAAAGATATCAATGCAAAATTGTTTATTTTGGAATCTTTCTTCATTTTCCCTTAGAAACATAACAATGTAACATTATTTACCTCTAAAGCTTAGTATTTAATGTGAGTTCATGATCAGGAAGGAATTGGAGAAAAAGGTAAGATAAGAAAATAAGAGGGAAAGAAAGTATCTTTCACAAAATGGAGAGGCTACTTCCATATTTCAGAAAATACAGAAGATAATTATATCTATATCTAGTATAAATAGTAAAGGGACAATAAGTTGCTGGGAAAAGTGGATGAAGATGATCTTAAAATTAGACAGAATTACCTTTCAGAATTGTTTGCATCATCTATTACTTGATATCTCATTTCAGGATTTCATTCCATTTCTTTTTCTGTTTTATAAAACAAAACCAAACAAAAATAAAGCAGTGCGAATGGAGGTCCAAAAGAGCTCAGAAATACAAGACAGTTGCAATTTTCAGTACAACAGTCAAATTGACAGCCTGGAAAAAGGGAGGGGAAAAAAAAAACAAAAAGACACCTATGCACAGCAGGAAATAAGAAAAAATGTCCTTTTGTGAAACTGTTATTTCTTTCTCAGTCACTACAAAAGTTTCTGAAAAAGGCTAGTAGTATAGTGGAAAAAAGCTATCT
Source organism: Formicarius rufipectus (assembly GCA_013399695.1). Classification (NCBI taxonomy): domain Eukaryota; kingdom Metazoa; phylum Chordata; class Aves; order Passeriformes; family Formicariidae; genus Formicarius; species Formicarius rufipectus. The sequence continues at coordinate 7,236 of VXAU01000006.1, read as the reverse complement.
TGTCTGAAATAGGTGATAATCTTCTTTTCATTGGAAGAAAAAATAGCCAGTGAAGAACAGGAAACCAATTTATGAGTTTTTTGTCCGCTGCCTTTAAAGGTGGTTCAGGTTCTGAGGGACTCTATTTTATGAGAAATGCTGTGCAACACAAGGATAACCAAGAAGATAACCTTAATAACTAATACTCTGGTGGAACACATGCCTTTTTTTTTTTTTTTTGGTCCTACATAATTTTCCCTACAGTCTTAATTTTAACCAATACTCATTCTATTGTCTGACTCTTTAGTATATGCAAGCTCTGTGTAGAATAAAAATCCAGATTTTATTTCATAAAATCACTGACCACTGCAGGGCTCAATACTTGCTCATAAAAGTAACAAAGCAGTTTATCTACATATTCAGTCACAATTTATCCATTTAAGTCACTTGAGATACAGAAGTCACAGGCCAATGATACAGGTCATTCTAAGCTGTGCAACCCTCCCTAATTCAAAGCAGAGGTCTCAGTTTTTGTTTGTGTTTCTGTCATGCCTCATGAGACACCTGTTAAAGCAAGCCAAGCAGAGCTGATATTTTAATAAGCAGAGCTGATTATTTCAGTGCAGTATCAACAATTTAGCCAAAGTCAATTAAAAAGTAAAATACAAAGGTTATTTCTGTGAGGAGTTTTGTTGGTTTTTCTCATTTGTATTAGGTTTGTTTGTTTTACTCTTCCTTGAAATGTATATCGTGATAGTCAATATAAAAAAATGACAGTTAATAAATCCATCTTATTTCAGAGAAAAGTGATTACCTAAGTTTTATAGGCAATTTTAAGTCCTCTTCCTCTCCTCTTACCTTCAGTTTTCTGTTTCAGCAGAATGTGTTTTTAAAAGATGCGGTGCACAAGAGATTGCGTATTGGTTGAATGGTGCTGTAGTGAAATGAGAAAGAGCAAAGCAAACCAACTGCTGTCATGTTCCTGCATATCATCAGTTATTCCAGATTCCCAGATCAGAAACCAGACATGCTATGACTTTGTTCTTCAAGACCTGTTTGCAATGACAGACTAACATAATTGTAAAGTGTTTGTCACTGGGATGAAGTACTCAAGATATAAGAGCTGAATAAAAATTCAGCACTTCTATGCTTAAGACAGATGAGTCACTGTTACAAAACTCTTTAGGAAAGCACTTACAGCATCTTCATATCCTAAAAATCTATTCCTGAAGTACTTCCCTGATGTGCATTATTTCCTTTTCTTCCTGAACTTCTTGTGCAGTCTTTGATATCACTACCTTGCAAGCAAATATAGAGAATAAAGAAGTGAAGCAGTGACAAGTCTCCAGACGTCTCCCTCCACACCAACTATCTACAGCACACAGTACTATCTATTCTGGACCTTATGTTAATTTATTTGAGACCATGCAATTTCGGAGTGTTTATTTATAAACAGTTGTGCTCTAGGTTTTCTTCCCAAGTCTGTAACCAAGTTAAATGCTTAATCACATAAGACTAATGGTAAAATAAATTATATAATTTCCATGGATTACCAAACAAAACTAATCAACCCTCGAATAAAAGCATAGGATATCAGAACTGTGAATCCTTGCATACCTAAATATTTTTCTTAAAGGCAGAAAATAGGTTAAAAGAGCATTTTTTGAGTCTTCTCACAGTCACCCAACAACTGCCACTAGAAGAACTCTGCAGAGGTCTGAGCTGGGGTCTGTATTAATCCACAGTACCAGAATGAGGAGTTAAGGCTACTGGTGAACCTAGCTCACATGAAAGATAAAGGTAGCCTTTGAAGAACTGTAAAAGAAATTTCTCAGATTGATATCTGCCCAGCATAGAGGGAGAATCACTTCTGTATTACTCCTGCTGGGCACACTATTTCTGATATAAGCCAGGAGGCCACTGGCTGCCTTGGCCACCTTAGAACACTACTGACTCATGTTTAGCCAGTGGTCAACCAGCACCCCCAGGTCCTTTTCTGCTGAGCTACTTCCCAGACATTCTTCCCCCAGCTTGTAATCCTGAATGGGATTGCTGTGACCCAGGTGCAGCACTTGGCCTTGTGGAATCTCACATAATTAGTCTTGGTCCACAAATCCATCCTGTCCTGATCCCTCTGCGGAACCTTCCTATCCTCCAGCAGATCAACACTCCCACGCAATTTGGTGTCAACTGCAAACACACTGAGGGTGCACTTGATTTCCTCGTCCAGATCATCAATAAAGATATTAAACATGACTAGCCCCAACACTGATCCCTGAGGAACACAACTGGTGGCTGCTCACAAACTGGATTTAACACCATTCATCATCACTCTCTGGGCCTGGCCATCCAGCCAGTTCTTAACCCAGTGAAAAGTATACCTGTCCAAACCAGGGGCTGCCAGCCCATTCCAGCAGAATTCCATGGAAGACTGTAACAAAGGCTTTACTGGAGTCCAGATTGACTAAATCAACAGCCTTTCCCTCATCCACTAAGCAGGTCACCTGGTCATGAAAAAACAGGTTATTCAAGCAGAACCACCTTTTCTAAACCCATGTTGGGTGGGCCTGATCCCTTGGTTGCCCTGTACATGCCATGTGATGGCACTCAAGACAGGCTTCTAGTTCACCAGATCCTTCTTCAACTGTTCTTATAGAAGGACCTTTCCTAACCTCCAGTCATCTGAGACCTCCCTGATTAACCAGGGTTGATGGTAAACGATGGAGAGCAGTTTGGTGAGCTCTTACGCCACTTCCCTCAGTTCCCTCATGTGAATCCCATCTGACTCCATAGACTTTCAAATGTCTAAGTGGCTTAGCAGGTCACAAACTACCTCCTCCTGGAGGGGGTCTGTTCTGCCCCCCATCCTTGCCTACTAGTTTAGAGGGATAGTTGCCCTGAGTCATATTTTCCTGTATGATGTGTTGGAATAAAACTTTTTGTGGAAGGGTTTTAAAAGAACACGTGACATAAATGAAAAGGAAGAGAACAGGTGAGCAACACAGAGATAGCTGAAGCCTTCATGAAGTTTTGTTTTCTATTATTATTATTGTGAAATCCCTTTATGCATCTCAGTAGCATGCTACATATACCATGTCAAGCATAAAACTGTATTCAATCACATTCTTTCATTTTATATTTATTAAAATGCTATGGGCAGCTGCTACACAATAAAGACTGAAAGTTATCATTTGATTTTCTGCTTACCATGCCTTCAGGAATAGGCTCTGTACAGAGACAGGTACAGAAACCTGTAATTTATTACTCCCACTGCAGTTTAGGCAGAAGAGAGCTTTCAAACAAATTAGTGTTGTCAGAATTTCAACTATCTGCTCATAGCTTCCAGTAGAAAATTAGCTATCTATAGGATTTTGCTAGAAGGAATTTACATGCCCAAGAAATTGAGCTTCTTTCATGCCAGACATTTCATGCCAAAGATTCTGAGGATCGACATTTCAGATATTATTGTCCAAATCCCCTAGTAAATCTGCACATAAAGTTGCACTGCTATAGTGCCTAAATTAAATCAGGTCAAATTTCTTTATTTTTTTCAAATTAACCATATAGCTAAATGTGAATGTAGATCTCACCAAAGTTTTGTAAAACAAATCAGTGATAATAATTGGCAATAGAATAAATATTATTGTACCTCTTGGCAGATGTTTTCTTTATTTTCATTTTATTACTTAGCCTGGAAAGTAATTTATTATTTTATTATTATTTTAATTTATTATTGTATTTTATTACTAGTCCTGGAAAATATTTTGCCTCAGTTAGCAATTATGGCAAGAAATTATTTAGGATCTGCTGTAAAAANGTATTTTAGAGGACATTGAAGTAACAACTACCTTCTATAAAGAAGCAAACAAAAACTTTTAATGTAAAGAAATGATAGACTTTACTAGAGCAAAACACAACAAAGTTTGTGACTTGCAATAAGATACAACTTACATTTGTAATCTTTAATTGAATTCTAATTTGGTTATTACTATTTACATTTTAAAATACTTTGCAACATCTTTCTTGTTTCAAATGTCTAAATACTGAAGAATGAAAAGGTAGTACAGATATACTTCACAAGCCACTGACTTCTTTAATATTCAGAAAGAGATACTCAGCAGTCATAAAAATGTATGTACCTTTCTTTTATTTTCCAAGAATAAACTGAAATTTATCTGCAATCATATCTAAAATGCTCACTCCTCAAAGAAAACAAGAATCTCAGCTTCTTCTGAGGCACTTGTATACAAAAGTATGATTTTGTAGTTACGAGAATCTACTGTAAAATGCTCAGAACCCCAGGTCACTTCCCTCTCTCTTCTCTCTGAAATAACTGAACCACTTTCGTGTTGGCATCCTCTAGAGATGAGGTTTACATGCATTTTTATCCATTTTTACCAGTGCAGTATATTCAAACTCTTCCATAAAACATGAATTGAAACAGGAGCCTTAGGTACATCATAATTTTTACTATACTTAGACCCAGCATTGAAGTGAACTTGAAATAATAAACCAGTAAGAAAGTAAACCTCAGCATGTCAAAGGTTTGAGATTCCAAATGCTGTAGCTTGATGTCAGTCTTGCAAGATGATCAAAAGGTTATGTTGCTTGCTAGACTTTGTCAAATTTAAGGTGTGATAGTGCATGTAGGTCCATTTGGGGGCAGGGGGGAACGTTGTTTCTTAAAGGAAGAAAAGATAGTGCAAAGAAATGGCTCTTTAAGTATCCTTTATAAAGGCTGAATAAGGCAGAGGCACTGGTGCAGTTGAAAATTCTACACATTGCAAAGTCCAAACTGCAAAGTTTCTGTTAATCCATTAATTTTAAATCTAACTTCAAGATGACAACAGAGAAGAGGGAAATCACTGTAGACAGCAGGTGTCTGGCCCTAAATAAATACCTTCTCATATCCTTAACACTCTCCCTAGCCTTAAAGTGAGGATCACATAGACATCTTTAGCTGAGATATTTTTAAAATGTATATATGTTTATATATATATATGTGTGTTAGATATTAGTACTAGGAAAGCTCAATATAGTTATTTCATAAAACACTACAAGGCAAATAAACTCATTTAATAATTGCTTTTCTGGTTTCATAAAAAAATCCTGTCAGTGCTAAATGATTATTAACATCTTTCTTTCAATATTTTATCAAATCAATTTTTCAACTTTAATAATTGTTAAAACTAAAAAAAATAAAAGTCTGTATTATTAACAGTTATTTCTGCATTCTATTCTGCAGTTTCTTTTTTGACTTTGAAAAGGTATATTTATCTGTCAGTAATGTGAAACAGCTATAGTATAGTATAAATAAAACAAAATTTAAAAAAACCAAAACAAACAAAAAAAAAACAAAACAAAAACACAAACAAACAAACAAACAAAAAACACCCACAATCCAGTCAGAAATGTTTACTACAGAATGAATAGAGAGGAAGTCAAAATTCCAGGGTTTTGTCTGGCCAATTTTATTCAAAGGAACAAGAGGAAGAATCACAGTCCACAAATACTCAGAAGATGTTAATGGGTTAAGAGCAAAAAGAGCTGCTCGGTTTAGGACAACCTGATGTTACAATGACTGGAAAATATTTTTACTATTATTTTTATTGTTTGTAGTATATTGCCTATGAAAATAGGCAGTACTGTGAAAGCCTTACCAATCAGTAAGCCTTACATGGCATTATTAATGAACAAGAACCTTGAAAACTTAGGGTTTTGCAGTCCAAAAAGAGAAATTTTCCCTTGAATGGTGATTTTAAGAATCTAACCACAGAATGCGTGAAATTTGTTTATGCAAAACATTGTCTGCTTTAAAACATATTATCTGCTTTGTTTGCCATGTATTTATAAAGCACTCAAACCAATAGCCAGTCTAAAGGGAGCTGGGAATAATTAGGTGATTTAATAAACATGAAAGTTAACAAAAAGCTACTGATGATTACCATTTGTACTCTAGTGGTGCAAATACACAAGCTCATGTGACTCTTGTACTTTTTCATTCATACTAAGGAGTAGTAAGGAGTCTATATTGTACTGTACTTTCTTACACCTTTAGGCTAAGCCTCAGGGTGAGATTGGTCACAGTACTGAAAAAGGATCAGAGGCTGTTGTTCCTACTATGTAAAATAATACATGTCCCAGACTGTGAAAATGGGCAGATTACAGCTGTGCAGGAGCTTCCAGTAAAGCTGGGATATATCCATTTGCAATTGTACCCAACTTTGGAAAGTATAATAACAAAGATAGTTCTATAGATGCTCTCACTATGCACACTAACATTTTATATGCACTTATAAATGCAGATATTTTATAAATATTCTGGCATTTGCTATATTTATCTATACATGGAACATATGCTGGATTAAAAGAAAGTTAGGACATAACCAAACAAAAACAGAACAAAATATGTAACATTTGATACATTTGGTGCATTTGAACATATTGTACCTATGAATATATACATAGTAAATATGTAAAAGTATGAATTGTGGAATCAAAGAGTGTCTTCCTAGGGGTAGACTTTGCAGTGCTCCCCAGGCATAAAACTCCCAAATAATTTACCTCTACAACATATTAATTCAAATCTCTCCTTTCCTCTATTAGTCCTTGCTAAAACTTAGTTTTGTTTTGAAAGAGTAACATAAGATTCTAAATTAGTAATGTGATAGTTGTTAATTTGCAGTTCCTTTAAATAAATACAAATGTCATTAGCTCCAATAGGAATGACTGCGCGTTTCTACACAGGACAATTGCTGTGATAAGACAGATCTAGATGCATTTGAAACCTGCTGAGAAACAGAAGCCCAGAGAAGAGTAGAGTTTTGTAATTTATAAAGATAAGCCAGACATTTAGTTAAACCATGAGTTTTGCTTTACCAGAATTCAGATAAATGTAATACTAGAGTCCTTTAGTATTTCGATTGAGTTGAAAACAAAGTGCTTTATAAAAAGATCCAATTTGTTTTACGTATTACCTGGATAATAATAACAACCATGTATGCCTTGCATATTTATACATTTTAGTGATGCAGACAACAGGCAATGAGGGTCTTTATTATGGTCTTGAAAGGCCAAGAATCTTTTCCTGATTCTTACTTATTTTCAGAACCATTTTTCACCCTAAAAGCTCAAACTGATGACATAACACCAGAACTGGAGTTAAAGGACTTTAATTTTTTAATTTAGCATTATCAGTCCTCCAATGCCTGCTGGGGTTTTCTGCCACATAATCAGCAATGTACAGAGAAGGTAGGT
>VXAU01000005.1:628687-650074 GCA_013399695.1 Formicarius rufipectus | reverse complement strand
CTAGAGTTTGAGACTGCAGCTGTTATCTTATGGAACATTTCAGTGGAAAAGAAGTAAATTTAAATGGCTCATCTGAAGAGTCTGTGGATACCTTCATAGCCATTTGGGGGGCTCTTCCTAGGCACTGCTTTCCCTCCTAGCAACTCTCAACCCCACCGCCCAGCCCTCACTCCCTCTCTAGGTTGCAACCCCTGACTTACTGGGACACCTAGAGCATCTTCAACATGCTGTAATTCCACCTAAAGACTAGAGAAAACTGGTGAAAATGAAACAAGCTACAGTAGAGATGCCCTGGAAATGCAGAAACCCACAATGCTCCTTAAGGAGAAAAAAAAAAAATAGCAAATTACCAAACCACCCCACAATTCCTGAACACACAACACAAAATTATTAACATAAAATTGTTATCTTAAAACCCTCTGAATTTAATAGAATTATCCCTATTACCTTACACTTGAGAGAGTCCCTTCATTGAAATGAAGGGAGAACCCTCACTCCAGAGAAACGCAGCAGCTGAAGGATCCCCCAGAGCACAGGCTGAGGCTAATATACTCCCAGCCACACCCACCTCCCTTTCCATGGTGCTCTGGGGCAAGGGAGAAGCCAAATACCAGCAGGTATAAAAGCTCTGGAAGGAGTGCTGCTCAGTTTGCCTCTGTGACTTGGATTTGGGAGGCATAAAGGGCCTGAGAAAAAGATGACCCTTAATAAGAATGCTAACTCTTTTTTTCCTTTGATGGCTATGTTCACTGAAATGGCAGACTCCAGGTAAGAAGTTAAATTTTTTTGTCTAGGGGACAAAGATAGAATAAAGTCAGCAACATATAAAGCTTAAAAAAAAAAAAAAGGGCCAATTCATCAAAGAACATGGTAAGAATAAGAAAGATGAATAAGGGTGAGTTTCTTCTCTACAGTTTTGAAGGTATGGGCTATCAGTTCTAGATTTGCATTCTATGGTTGGGGTGTACTTTCTAAGATCTTAGAAGTAGTGGTTGTAATCTCTCTGGCCTCAGAGGTGCCTACATTTGGCTGGAGGCTCAGACTCTGTGGTTCTGATTTTGTCTCTAGGGACTGGGAAGTATTGTCTGTTGTTCTGGACTGGGACCCTATCTGATGTTTCAGATAATACATTTATAGTTTATTTGCTGCAGTTTTGGAGGGATGGGCTCTCAGTTCTGTGTTCAGATTCCCTGGGCCCAATCGCTTCTCTGTGGTCTCGGAGGTATTGGCTGTCAGTTCTGGTTTGGGACTCAATGGTTTTGGTATTTTCTGTACAGCCTTAGAGATACTAGCTCGGACATCCAGATGTAGATACTATGGTTCCGGTCTTCTCTCTATGGTCTTGGAAGTATTGGATCTCAGTTATGGATTGGGATGACATGGTTCCGGTATAGTCTTTGCAGTCTTGGAGGCAGTGACTGAGAGTTCCGGGTTCCAACTCTAGGATTCCTGTTGAGTTGCTGCAGTCTGGGGAGTGTCAGCAGTCGATACCGGCTTAGGAATCTGCAGGTCTACTTTTGTCTTAGTGTTCTGGGAGGTATCGGCTATCGGTTCCGGGTTCGGGCTCTAGGGTCTCGGAGCTCTCGGCTGTCCTTACTGGGTTCAGAGCCTACAGTTCTGGATCGGTCTCCACGTTTTCGGCAGTACAGGCTCTCAGTGTCGGGTTCAGCAGACTACAGGAATCCGGTTTTGCCTCTGCAGTCTTGGAGGAATTGCCTGCCGGTTCCGTATGGTAAATTCAAGCTTATTCTCTGTGGTCTCAGAGGTATCGGCTGTCAGTTCCGGCTCGGGTCTGACACAAAAACATTCGCTCGACACCGAAGTTTTGATCGCCTCCCGCCCGCGCGAGGCGATGACGTCACGCCTCGCGTACGGTCACGTCCGGTAGGTGAGGTCAGGGCCGGGGCCGCCATTTTGAACGGCTCCGCGGGCGGCGGCGGCGGTGGCGGCTGCCGCGGGAGGGGGAGGAGCGCGGCCCCCATGGCCGGGCAGTTCGACTCCGCGGACCAAAGTAGCTGGTACTGGGGGCGGCTGAGCCGCGCCGAGGCCGTGTCGCTGCTGCAGGGGCAGCGCCACGGCACCTTCCTGGTGCGCGACTCGGGCACCATCCCCGGCGACTTTGTGCTGTCGGTGTCCGAGAGCTCCCGCGTCTCGCATTACATCGTCAACAGCCTGGGGCCGGCGGGAGCCCGACGGGCCGGCGGCGAGGGCCCCGGGGCCCCGGGTGAGTGACCCCCAGGGCTGGTGGTGCCCTCAGCCCCGGATAGGGCAGCCGGCGCAGGTCCGCTTAGCGCCCGGGCAGTATTTGAAGGCGTGGAGCGCTTTGTAGTGGAATTAAGTCGTGTTTGTAGCTGGGGACGCTGCCCAGGCTGAGCCGTCTGCCCGCACCTGCCTTGCAGTGCCACATTAAACACGTCCTGGAGTTGGGCGCTTGCTGCGGCCGTCCCGGGAGGTCCTGGGGCTCCGGCCTCCTGCCGTCTTTATTTTCTTAATAATGACAATTTACGCCTTTTACTTGCCTACTCAGCTGGGAGATGGTTCTTCGGAAGTATCATCCCGAAGTCTGGCTTCCGATAAGATAGCACTGCATCGCCAGGCCGACGCGATCAGATGCGAAATTCATTTTTTTTTTCCCCTCGCGAGAGGGGACGGTTGATGTTATTTTTCGTCAGCCAAACATCTAGTATGAAAACAAGGTGTTTGAGGGTAACACTTACGAAGCGCAAGGTGCTCATGGTGACAGAGGGAAAACTGTACCGTGAGAAGCGGCATTTTTGCTATTTAGTGCAACTAGATGAACCCCCAGCAATGCAGAGTTCTTGGATGTGTGAGAACCTGCGATACAGTGACGGCAGTATTCCTCTTGTGGGAATTAGTGAAGTCGCTAGTGGAATTGCTCCAGTTTGGATATTAATGCTTGCAAAGTGATGTGGATCTGTTGCTGGTATCTCACAAAGGAGCCACTAGAAAGTTTTTTAAGTATAGTAAACCTGTGTAATGAGAGATTTGGTGAACTTATTTGGCAAAGGAATTGCTATGGGGCGGTCACTTTTTGATGTAGGTCCCTGCCGGAAATAAGAGATCGAGATTGGAAAGGTGTAACAGTACTTGTTATAGGGGGGAATTTTTGGTCTCTGCACAGAGCAGGTAGGAGATAATACAAGAAAAAGCCAAACTGGTACCGCTAGATTTGCACTGTTCCTCAGTAATTTCCCTTGCTCGGGGGAACATTTCAGATTTGAAAAATTGGGAGTGTCTCACCGTGTTTAGCCCAGGAACTGCGAAATGCACTCAAGTCACAAAGCTCCACAGGTAGAAGTGGCTGAATTCAGCCGGAAGTAAAGTGTAAGTCATTGCTGTTGTAGGTGGTAAAACGGTCTGCCGCAAAATGTAGTGGATTCTCAGTTTTTTCTCGGCCGGGTAGGCAGGAGTTTTGTTGCTGTAGCTTTGCGGAGGTTGGATGTGGTCGTTGCTGACGTGGGTGGGCCAGTGTTATGTAGGGCAGAGTAAGTCACTGGGACCGTTTGTTGTGGAATCCAGCCTCAGAGGACTTTAAAGACAGTAGTGATGAACAACACTGGCTCGTGACCGTCAGTTCTGTCCTGTTGTTTCCTGGCAAGCAGCTCATCTCTGGAGAAGCAGCGTTTCTGTGTTATTGTGGTATAGCTTTGGCACAGCCAATCCTGACTTTTTTAACGTATTACATCCTTAAGCTCGGTTGCGTTTTGTGGCATTCTGTGAGCTGACTTAAGTTATGGGTGCTAAAACATTCTGGAGGTTGGTCAAAATTACTAAATACCTTATAAATCTCTTTGTTTTAAAGGTTTATTGCTTTTAAAAGGGTGGCTATGTAAGCTGGTGGCACAGTAGGTTCAATATAACTTTAAAAGTCTAATTATGTTTTTGTTGGTTTCCTTTTTATTTGTCCTCCTCCTTCACTACAGACATTCCTGTGCCCATTTCAGTAAGTTTAACAACATCACGCCTCCACGCCGATACCGCTGTGTTTTCACACTCCAACACAGGAAGGTGCTGGGGGTGTGTGTATTAAATTACGCTATAAGTGTAATTAAGGTGTTCTTTCAGAAAAAAGTAAGTAGAGGGTTGCTCTGCGATGGGAGGGAGATGAAAACTTTGGTAGAAGATTGAATATGATTTCATGTTTGAATAGGGAAACTAGTGTGGTAAAAAGAGGTGAATGTTTACAAATTGTCCCGATTGCTTATTGTGGTCAAGCTAAAACCTTAGGAAAAATAACTTCACATGTTTTATTAGGGTACTTTTTTTTAGCAGTTTATCATTTGGCAAACAAGTCACGCTGGGAAATCTGATTATGCCAGTTCCAGTCCCTGGGTTGATTTTTGTTGGTCTCAGTGTGTGTTTGTTGAACTTGTCACTGCTCTTGGGGTTAGGGAAGCCTCAGTGCAGAGTGAATGAGGTGAGAAGCTTTGGCTTTCTTAATATTAAAAGTCCCATCACAGAAACTTTTTTCCATTTCTGAATTATAAAATAAACTTGCCAACTTTCTGTGATGTTCACCTTTTGCCGGATGCTGCAGTTTTGAACTTCTTGTGGGTGATTTTTCAGCATATGGAAAAAAAGAATTTAACAGAACTTTTTGCTTCTTCCTGAAATGCTTTAAGGCTGTTAGAAAAATAGGATGAATCACGGAATTATGGGAAAGGAAAACACTCTGTTTCCAGCGGAGGTGACAATTAACGGCTGAATTGGAATTAGGGTATAATTTGTGATGAAATATCACGATCCCGGGCTGAAGAAATCCCAAACAATACAAAGTGCTCCATGCAGGCATTAGCAGGGATGCGGAGGAGAGAAGAAATGCTAAATACATCATGTGTTTGCAATTTGACATGGGGGTTTGGGATAGAAATGTGTGATATGCAATAAAACAAAACACCTAAAATACCTAAAGAAAGAGATGCTTTCTACTGAGAGTACAGCGTTATGAAGACAGAAGCCTAATAGTGTGGTAAAATTTGTCTGTGAGAAGTAGGGAAGTGTGACAGATACAGTTCAGAAATGGGTGTTTTCACTATGAGTTGTAAGAACACGATGCTTAACTGAGGCTAAGTCACTTCCATTGTGACTGTGCTTCCTGGAATCTTACGGTCCTTACAGGGTCCTTGCATGCTCAGCTCATGTACAAAATGGCTTTAGGTGTGTATGAGCGGTGTGGTTTAGCTCTGACGCTTGGTGATTTGAGGGTTAGGTTTTGGGTTGGATTTTGATTGTCTTTTTTATATCAAATGTAAGCATAAAATATGTTTCAGTGCATGCTAATGGAAGCTTGGGAAATGCCTGCATTAGACATCTGCCCTTCTCTCATCCTGTATCTGCAGAAATGACAGTGTAACTCCTATATCTCCTGGTCTGCTCAGAGCTCCTCTGGGAGCCAGTCGATGGCGTTTTATGTTTTTATAGGGCGTTCGTGGTACTTACTTGTTTTGCTCGGCGTGAGTAGGAAGGTACTTAAGAACAAGGGAAAAAGGTGTCCCTGTGCGGGTAGGGTAATGGCAGGCTGGAATGAGGTGCCTCTTCAGAGTGCAGTTCCTGTGTGCACTGGTAGGACACTGCCTTACATCACTGTGATACCTTTGGAATGAGAGTGTCTTGGTACCTGTGCGATAAGAACAGCTTTTCTGGGCCAAAACACACTTCGTAAGTTGGGAAAGGGGACCACCTTTCAAGTCCGGGTCCAGACATGAGAACGAAAACTCTTATTTCTGCGTTCCCCATGCTGAATGGGAAAGTTTTCTAAAGCTGGGGCATAAAGAGAAGACTCCCCAGTGACACTAATTGTCGGAGCCAAGAGAGAAATGTAAAATCCCTGAGATGTCTGAGAAAGTGAGAAGTTGCTCTGTGATTACATCGCCTGCCCACACTCTCAATCAGTAGGATATTGGATGTTTTTTGCCTCTCATTACCCAGTGCCTGTACATTTAAAACGGATATAATCAGTCTTTTCCAGACTGACACGATGCCAACACAGTGCCAGAGTGTTGTGACAGGAGGGAATAAACAGAGAACAGGCAGGGTCCAGGTTTTAAACTTTCTTAATTCTGAATGCTTTGGATTTTAACTCTTTCCTTACCTTTCTGAGAGCAGGCTCTTTGTGAGCTGCTCTGACATGCTGAAGTGGCTGGAGTCAGGTTAAGTCCTAGTGGAGATGAAGCTGGGATGGAGTAAGACAATACTCAGCCCTTCATGTTTCTCACTCAAAGGAGTAGCCTTACATTGCTGAGCGGTGCTTGTGGTAGAGGTGCACACTGAGCAACTCTTCTTCCTTCAGCTGGGCAGGACTGCGGGGAGGGAACATAATTTCCAGTACTTCCATTGTCCAGCTTTCATAGGGAGTTACTAAAGTACCTCCAGGAGCTGGACTTACCTTTACATGCCTTGTGCTCTGCCTGAGAGCAGTTGGAAGATGGGAATGATGTGCTGCTCGGACTTGTGCCTTCAAGAAAACTGTCTCAGGATCATGAAGGAAAAACGCTCTGATTCTCAAAATTGCACTTCCCCTGTTGCTGTAACTTTCTTGTGTTAGACCTTGCCTTAATTGTTCCATTGGTCTACAGGTATGAGCGATTGTCAGCCAAGAAGCTGAAGAATTCCTCTGAGCCCAAAATCTGTTAGCCTTTGAATTTCGTTATACCGGGAAATGACAAAACTTGGAAGCCTGTAGTGAGTAGAATTATTTCTGTGTTAAATGTGAGCATCATTTAGCTCGTTACCATGTAGCTGAACAAGAGTATCCACAAAAGACTTAAACTGATGGGAAGCTTACCACTTCATTGGTAAGGTGAATTTGCACCTTTTTTCCAACCTGTGTTTTACCAGCTGAGACTTTGAACTCCTTTGTCCTTTTTATGCCTATTTTAACTGAATTTTAGAGGCTTTCTGTTTGAATTCTCCAGACAACTATGAGATTGCTGCCTTTGTTTTTCTTTGGTAATTAATTTGGATTAAGCATGTAGATTTCTTGTTGCAAAGAGATCTTCCCAAACTTTTGTAGGTGCCTTATATATTAATTTATTTTTTTTTAATACAAAAGCATCAGAAGTGGATGTGGCATTCTGGCAGTGTCCTTTGTGAAGATAGTGTCTCTCCTTCCCGATGCTTGTCTTTGTCCCTTCAAGGAGTGCATTTGTCTTCCTGATCCTTGAATTTGGAGTGTCTGTGTTCTCTGGGCTGTTCTTCGGTTGTGCAAAATGCCTCTTAGGATAAGATTTTCCAGGATACGGTACACTGATGTCAGTTGGTCCTTCTCTGGACATAATGTTCCAGTGGACTTTGGTTTTTAAAGTCCAACTTGTATTCACTTGCATTTGACAGCTACTTCAGACTGTTGTGCATTAATTCAAGAGGGTCAACCTGCTCCAAAGGGAAAAAAAGATACTCCAAACTGTCTTGTTCATCCTGTTGATGATCATTGGTGCTGACAAGGCTGTTGAATGTTACTGATCAGCTGATCATTCCCTTGGACTTGTAAGATTTTAGTTTGAGTACTTTTGTTGCTGGAGACAGAGCTTGGCCTCCTGACTGAATCTGCTTGTAGTAGCTTTTACAGAGGTAAATTGAGTTTCAGGTTCTGTATTCCTGTCATGTGAAGTAAGTTCCATGTCAGTCTTCAGAGTGCTTTGCTGTCCCGGTCTTAAAGTTTCTATGACTTTTCTCTTGACCTAAGTGTCCACATAAACTTTGATCCTTAAAGGTTCATGACAAAAGTGTCGGAGATACATACTCATGTTTCTCTCGGCAGGCAGGTCTGGAATTTGATGTCTTCACTGCTTGTCACAAGCTTGGTTTCCTGCTTTCAAAGCTAACAGAAGTGCAGCATTCTGAGATTGTGTTATGCCTCGATGGAGTGAACTTCAGCTGTTCTGAGGTTTGGTAGGGATGCTGCCTGTCTGGCAAGCAGTCATCTCCTGTGAGACCACTTAGCTAAGAACTGCCGCTGGGATGAAATTCCAGAGTGCTGGCAAAGTCTGGAGCTGTAAGTTACATCTCAGTGACGGAAGTTTAGGGAGGTTTGCAACTTCTCAGCATTACAATTTGGGAGACTGAGATGGAATCTTACATCTCTTCCCATACTGGGCTCATATTTCTTACCAATCACTGCATTAGCTTCCTTATCTCTTGGTGATGCCACTTGGTGTTTTGTTTTTTGTAATTTTTGGAGGATAGTGCTTTTGGTTTTTTGGCTCACTGTATGCTCATTTGTTTTGAAAGTCTTTGGGGGCCATTAATGCATGCAAACGTGCACTTTCCGATGGCTTAGTTCTTCTGCTTTGAATTTCTTGTAGCCAGCTCTGGTAATGTTTATGTTCTTTCAAGATACTTCAGAACTTGCTTATTGGGTGTTTGTCTGTGTTGATCTTGTTGAATCTGCCCTTTTCTCTGTTAGAGCCCCTTTTTGCTCTATTGAAAGAGGTTGTTTTAATATCAGCTTTCTATGCTGACAGTGCTCCTTTAAAAGGGGTGTTTGGATTGGTGACAGTTTGAAGGATTCCATGTGCTTTGTACTCCAGGGCTGAGTCTCGGAACTGTTAGATATTTCCTGCAGAGAAAACAGACTTGCAAAGTAAGCATCTCCTTCTTGCTAAAAGAGTTACTCATTAAAGCATAAATCTTTTCATCTCCTCTACCCTCCCCCAGCCTTCTGCAAATCTTCCCATAACTGGTTGCATGGGATATGGTGGAAATAGAACATGATGTGTGTGTTCTTCCGCAGCTGAGCCTGAAGAACATAAACTGGACAAAAACCATGGCACACGGATTGAAAACTGAGATGGATATTCTGCACTTTGGTGCTTGTAATGGCTTGAATATGAGCATCATTTGTATTTTGGTGTATTTGACGTTTGGATTTATAGCTTAGGCTCTGTCTGATAAACATGGCAAAGAAACTGCCGGACTGGAGAGTAAAAGGCTGGGTCCTACCTACTAATGAAAATGTGTTGTCGCTTTACATTGCATAATATGTACATAATTGTCTTTAATGGTGCCTTTTATCTAAATGAAAAATAACTTCATTTGCTTATTCACATCCCCTTTTTTGCTGCCGTGCTAAGCAGTTTTCTGTAGGGTCTGTGCCCCCCGAGATACATTACAGCAGGTAAATAACCATTATTGCGGTGTTGTTCCGTGGAAATAAATCTGAACAGCGAAAGAGTTTGGAAAAAGTAATTTCCTTGAAATCATATCAAAGTTTTATTTGCTTCGTATATTTAGAGTATAAAGCAGCATTGCTGAAAATTTTATGGGCTCCCGAGAAACTCAGATGTACTGAACGTTTTCATCTCTTGGGTCGATAGACCATTCAAGAACACAGAGATGTTTTTATCCTGGTTTGGGGAGTCTGACAGTGTCAAATGATTTCTCTTTTCCTTCTTTGACAAAATCTTTTAAAACAAAACTCTATTGTCATGATCACGATAGTCACGACTTTTATTAAAAACGCTCAGAAAATCTGAATATCGTGAATGTTGATGTAAAGGTGCCAAATTCAGTCTTATCTAATGTTGTATTTACAGTTTTGTTGTATGCTCTCTTTGACATGTTGCCTTTTTTTTTTCCCCCCCAGGGTCAAATCCCACCAGATTTCGAATCGGTGACCAAGAGTTTGATTCTTTGGCATCTTTACTGGAATTCTACAAAATACACTATTTGGACACTACAACCTTGATAGAACCAGTTTCCCGATCCAGACAGAATAGCGGTGTTATCCTCAGGCAGGAGGAAGTAGAGTATGTGCGAGCTCTCTTTGACTTTAATGGAAATGATGAGGAAGATCTTCCGTTCAAGAAGGGAGACATACTGAGAATCCGGGATAAGCCTGAAGAGCAATGGTGGAATGCAGAAGACAGCGAAGGGAAGAGGGGAATGATACCTGTTCCTTACGTCGAGAAGTATAGACCTTCCTCTGCTTCAGTACCTACTCTGATTGGAGGTAACCAGGATAGTTCCCACCCACAACCACTGGGTGGGCCGGAGCCAGGGCCCTATGCCCAGCCCAGCATCAACACTCCGCTCCCTAACCTTCAGAATGGCCCTATTTATGCCCGGGTTATCCAGAAGCGAGTCCCTAATGCCTACGACAAGACAGCCTTGGCTTTGGAGGTACATAATGGGCAAAACTTAGAAGGAAGAGATCTGTTCAAGGGATTTCCCTTTCAATCCCATGATAGTTTTGTAGGAATGAGAAAGGGAAAAGCATTGTAATACTGGTTTTACGTCATGATTAATAAGTTATGGATAAAGGCTTTTTTCCTAAATGAGTGACTCGAGTCACTTGTAGATGAGGTTATTGTTGATTATTGCAGCATATTTAGATTACTGAACACATACTGTATTTTGTCAGTCATTACTAATGTGTTTCCACATCCACGTTTCCACTTCTGAAGTGTTATTTTACAGGGGAGGGAGAGGGAGTAGTTCGTAAGTTATGTCTAAACTTGTGTTTCGTGTTGTGTGCCTCACCGGTCTGTATGAGGTGTGCTGGGTTGTCTGTTTACTTGTTTTGTGTTGTGTTTTTCCCCCAAGACTGTCAGCAGTTTTGTAGCAATCAGTGCAAACATCAGTAATCGCTTTGAAATCACCAGACTGATCATCATCGTCGTAGTCACCACACATAGGATTGTAACATTTTCACTTTAAGCAGATTACTTTTTGGGTTTAGGTTGTGAAGGAGGAGTGTTTTACAGTTTACTGGGGAAGTCTCGCGTGAAGCAGTGATTGATGAAGTAGTATTTGTAATGAAGCAAGGAGTTTCCCTCGAGTTGATTCATTTCCTGATAGGATCGAGTACTTGTACAGGCCCTCTTTGATTTCTCTTTTTCCTCAAGTTGACCAGAGTGCTCCATCTCTCCACGTCAGATAGTTCTCCCTCCAGGTAGATTTGAGGAGATTGATGCTAAGGTATTCCCAGTGGCAGACCTTTGCCTTAGGGTATGTAAATTCTATCCTTTAATCTGGGCTTTCTTTGAGCTAGAGGCTCTGGAATTTCCTGATACCTAATTGACTTCCTGTTTATATAATGTTTTAAGTACTTGGGGAAAAACAGTGTCTGTGCTGAGTCAGAGTATCTCCGCTTCGCTCTCAAATACTTTGTGTAATTGTGCATAGGACAAAAGGCACTTCAGGGCTTCAGTGATTTGGCATCTGTTGGGTGTGTGTCTGTAGTACAGAACTGGCAAATGCGGCACATTCTACAAATGGATACTTGATGTACAACCTGGCAGATGCGAAATTTTTTCCCATTGTAGGTAGAAGTTTATCTGGGGAAGCAGTGTAAATATATTCTGAGTTGGTGTAGGTTCTGTATACGCCTGACTATTTTTGCATTGAGAAGTGTGTATAGAAATCTATGCCAACTCATCAGATTTTACGGAAACGTGAAGGTTTTTACCCTTCATACTTTATCACAGCCTAAAATGATGTTGCTTTTCCTGTTTTTCTCACTCTAGCCAGCCACCTCTTGGAGTTTAAGAATATTCCTGAATGGCATTGCAGACCGGGGTAATTACCGGATGTTACATTGCTTTGGAGTGTCTGGATATTACGTTGTGGCATATTTATCAAAATATTTTGGGTTTCTTTCTGCATTTTGCTATTAAACTTTTATATATTAGTGTGCCACGAGTGTTCCCTCAAGCCTGAACTTTAAAGCAGAAGCCCCCAACGCTGCCCAGTACGGAGTTTGGAGGTGTGGAGTGAAATAGGGAGCGTGAGAAAAGGCTGGTAATCCAGGCCACCGTAAGCTACTCGGAGTGAAAGGAAATCCTTTACATATTGAAGAATGGCTTGTGAGTGCTGTAGCTGATCTTGTGTTAGTTCGGTCCTCTTCACCGAAACTCACGTGATCTATCAAGTTGCTGTGCTTTAGGAAGAGTAGTTGTGGAGAAGATATCTCTTCTCAGCTACCTTATACTGGCAGTATCTTTTATTCTGATGGTAACAGGCTCCATAGCTGAAGTGTTTGGGAGGGGGAAACTGAGAAATGTCAATGCAGCTCATCTGTGTGATGATATGGGATTTCTGGTGCAGAACATTTGCCTTAAATACTTACCAGTTGACACACTGGACTTCTTGATTAGGGTGATGCATTCCTGTCTTGCTGGAGCTCTGCATTTAAGAAATGCAATAGTTGTGGTTCTTTATTCTGTATACAATACCAGGAAAAAGTAGTTTTAAAGCATGAGCCATTTATCACTGTTCCTGGTGTCCTTCGAACTTCTTTGCAGCTTTTATCATTTGTAGTGGCAATGTTACTGAGTTGCTTTCAATGTCAGTACAGGGGGAAAAAATAGCAATATGCACTTCATTTTCTCCAAGTTTTTTTTCATCCTGTTGATCAAAGTACTGTTTCTTGTTGTCTCCTTTTTTCACATTCCCTTTCACTCCATGGTGTTCCTTCCCTGTTTATTTAGAGATCTCTTTCTTAGATAACATAGTAGAAAGTGTTATATAAACCTTAGCAGTCCATTTTTGCCCAGACCTCTTTATAAATACAGAAAGTGAGATTCTTTCCAAATGAAAACTCTTGTCCTTAAACGTGGCAGTATTTGGATCCCACTGTTTCTGTTAGAAAAATAGATTCCTAACATGAAACGTTTTTTGCCCAAACTGCAAACAGAATATCTGTACTGTTCTGTTGTTTTAAGACTGATGTGCTTTTGAAGAGCTCAGGGAAGGAGGATCAGAGCAGGCAATGTTCTAATAAAGTCTGTGCTGAATTATGGAAAAAAGATGCAGTGGGAGAAGCTAATATTTATTTTGCATGTAACTGGACCTGTTCAAGGAGTTGTCAGTCTGTTTTAAAGGAAAGCAGAGGAGAAGAAGGGAAAGATCTGTGTAGTGAATGACTGAGATCGATAGATTTATTTTTTTTTTCTTTGTAACAGTAGCAGAACTCTGCCACCTTGACCTCACCAAAGAGGAGTACTTGGAATAAAACCTCAGCTTACAGAAGTCTTCACTTGAACCTTCACTTTTGCTTTGAAGCATATGGGGTATATTTAGTTTTAAAACTTCTGATGAAGACTGAGAGAAACCTGGCTTTCTAGCAGGGTAACAGTGTTGTTCCCGAGGTGCTGTGCTTGGTGGATGACGCACTATGGACCAATGATACCATAAATCAATGCTGAAAGTGAGGAAAATCCAAAGAGGGCATCCACTTCTAATCTAAATGTTTTAAAATTTCAGCACTTGTAATCATGAGTAATTTCTGAACGATTCTCTGTATTCAGGACAGTGTTTGAACTATAGCTTAATGAGCAGAATTTCAAAGCAGATCTAGAAAGATCTGTAAGTTACTCAGGAACTGACGGAGCCATTTTATTAAGCCAGCATTTGTGAAATGATCTGTGCTTGCTTAAAGTCAGTTCTGCTTTGGTAGATGTAAAAATGTATCTTCTCATTTCATGCTTATATATAGAGAGATGAAATGTGAATGAAAATTTGCATTGAAGAGTGGGTGCTAAAAGAAATTACTGCAAGGAGAAAAAGGAATGTTTTATCTCGGAAGTCTTTCCTCTTTCGCGGATTACTGAAATGCAGGTTTCATGTGTGGCTTCTTACAGTAAGGAGAATTCATAAATGGGTGTCCCTTGGCTGCAATGACCCTGAAACATCCCTGAAAACCAAAGAAAAGCTAAAGGATGCTTCATGGAATGAGGGAGTGTCACAGACATCCCATGTTGTAACTTGCCGTCATTGCAGTGTTGAACCCACCTTTTTGCAAGTGAGTTTATGGTAAGGTGTCCAACTCACGTGTAAATGTGAATTACAGGGTATGATAGTCCATAAGAGCAGTCTAAGAAAAATACTTTGTGGGCAGCTAACTTAAGTGCAGCTTGTGCTTCTTTCCTTCCTGATAGGTTGGAGGTTAAATGCTGCTCCATTAAAGGCTGATATGTAGTGATATGTAGATTATATCCAGGTGTGAAGTTATCTAGGCTATTGTTCTTGTAATGACTGCGATTGGAAAATATGATTTTCTGCTTCTAGCATTGTCACATTTAATCTTATCCTTGTTAAATGTATGATTTTGGTCAGCAGAGTATTTTTGTTCATACACTCCCCCCAGTGGTTATTGGCAGTAGTAAAATTATACAAATTGCATGATTAAATTCCTAAAGAGCTGAAACTTGCATTCAGTAGTCGAGGAAGGCTTCCTTTTTGCCTGTAGCAAATATGCAAGAGGATTTTCTTCTAAACCCTATTCATTAAAATGTCTATATGAATGACTACAAAAGGGAAAAACAGAGCTATGGCAAGGGTCCCAGTGGGCCTCTCATTAACAGATAAGTAATTGTGAGAGGTATGGGGAGCTTAATTAAATGTTCATGAAGTGGTTTGAATTTAGGAACTGTTAAAAGCCGTTCTGGCAAAAGATTGCAAGAGATTAAAACCCATAAAGTTAATGGACATTGGTAACATCTTAAAATGGTTTGCATGTTCTTTGTTGGCTGCCTGGAAGGTGAGAATAATGAGATTCAGTTTTGGAACACTGTGATGAGCATCTGTGTAAACTGTCAACTGTATGTTCAGTGAATTTCTGGATGAAATGCAGTGAGGCCTTTGGCTGTGCCTTCAGAGTTTATCCACAGTATAAGTGAAATAAAACAGAGTATATCTGCCCCGAAAGCATCTTCCATTTAAAGAATTCTAAAAACTATTGTTTGTTACTTGTAAATGAGATTATTGATAAAATTCTAGGGAAGGGTAGAAACACGTAGACAGCTTTTCTGTCTACATTATTTTCTGTCTGCATTTATTAACTCTCCAGTGTCTTTACAATCTCAATTGAGCTTGCTTTGCTTGTATGAGTGCTAAAATACCTTTAAGATGCACCAGAGCCGGAGGCTGATCAGATCCAGACCTGATTTGCGTGGCCTTGGGGAAGTGACTGATCTGTGGTTTGTGCCTTTGTCACAGGGAGACGATACCTTTACAGCTGGTGCGGTGCAAATATTAGGGCAGAGATTAGAACAGGAGAGGTATTACTGGGCTTTTATTTAGTGTACTGTGTTAAAAACAGATGTTTTAAAAGCAATATGCTCTAGTTTCGTTGATCTATAGTTGACCATTCTTTTAATTTTCTAGCCAAAAAAAAATCAGGTTTAAGAGGAAGAGGGCATTGGTTATCTTTACTATTTCCATGGGTGGTGGACTCAGCAGTGCTGAGTTGATGGTTGGGTTCTGATCCTCAAGATCTTTTCTAGCCTAAACAATTCTGTGATTCGGTGGCATTTATTTCTGTGAGAAATTTGTGGCGGGCAAAACTGAAATATCATCTGGCCTTTGAGGATGCTCAGAGTAAGAACAAAAGCAGCCTTAAGGCACTAGCACTTACACACCTGCACGTTCTCTGTGTTTTATAGTCTGTGGAGAGAGATCCCCCACTTATCCAGAGCCTTTTTAATAATACCTGAAGAGTGGAATTTTGAAACTAAGGAGCTGTTTGGCTTGTATGTTGGTGTTCACTTGGTATAGCCTGCCTTGGTGATGTTCTCAATGGAGAAATGGCAGTGTGCCATTTCTCTCGGCCCAGTGAGGCACGTTTATTCGGATAGCACCTGATGGCAGGTCTCAAGAGTGCTCGAAAGATTGGTATTGGATTGCTGGGTCTGCAGGTAGTTCTTACCTGCTCTAGGCATGCCTTTTACTCTGTATGTGTTCTTCAGGAGTGAATGGCGTTGGGGACAGGCGGGTGTCTCAGAAATGGTCAGGACTAAAGCTGCTTTGTACAGACGTGTGTTTGGTACACTTGGGTGGCACACCAGAGGGGAGGGGTGGCTGCTCAGATGTCTTTTATGGAGTGTAACACTTGTGTATTTCTTACCCCACAGGTCGGTGAGCTGGTAAAGGTCACAAAGATTAATGTGAGTGGTCAGTGGGAAGGAGAATGTAACGGCAGACATGGTCACTTTCCATTCACACATGTCCGTCTGCTGGATCAACAGAATCCCGATGAGGACTTCAGCTGAGTGTGGCTCAACAGTTGCACTTGCAGATGGGAACAATCTCAACTTGTTTTTATTGCAGATGCCATCAAGACTATGTTCCGACCGATTGAAAGCGGTATTGCTTGGATAAGCGTTCTGATAACCTGCAAACCCCTGGAACTGAACACCACCATTCCTTAATCAAGGGTCATGTAATTCAGGGTACGACAGTAGATAACTCATGTGTCAAGTGGCAGAACTAGTACATGATTCTAGGTTGTAATGCCTGCTTATGTCCACGTGCATGGCAGACTGGACCTTGCCAGCAGCAGCCAGAGAAAGCAGGACTGTAGCTGTTCAAGTGGCATTTCTAGCTCTCTCTGGTCCCACTGCTTATGTTGCTTCTTTCTCAGGCAATGAACATCAACCGTAGACAATTCAATATGTAGATAGAAATTTCACAAATTTATCCTGGAGCTTTCTCTGTGTCTTTTCCATCCCGAATTCTCTGTCCCAGAAACGCTATACAGTATTCTGTGTGGTGAGCTAACTATGCACAGTACAGATTTATGTAGCGCCGTTGGGGACAGCCCTTATGATTTACACGTTTTTACTGTTTTAATGGTAAATGACAGATCAAATCAACCTCAGAATTCTAGAAGCTTGTGGACACTAGATTGATTTCTTCAGTACTGTTCCTGCTTCAAACATAGGAGCTGATTTTAAATTAAGATTTTTATTAACACACAAATATCTCTTTTTATCCACAAATGCAAGGCTTACAGAAGTGTAAACGTCCATATCAGTGCTGAAAAATATGTGCATAGCACTTTAATACGTAGCTTTAAAGCAGTGTTCGATTCACTAAATATACTAAAATATTGACACTGCTTTCCAATAAAATTAAATTATGTAGGGCTAGTTTAATGTTGCCAGAATTTTTTGATATGCCTATTGTACTATACTGTTACAGTACAAATTGGTGTCAACATGGTGAACTGACAAACCAAATATTACTTTTATTATAAAGTTACTCTAGGGATTCTTCTGGTTTGATTCCTATCTGTAAAATATTTGATAGTGAATTCATGAGGATTTTATTTTTAATAAACTAATGGAAAATAACTGTGTGCTTCTGGACTGATTCTCAAAAGGCATAATAAGTATGGCCTCCTAGTTCATAATGAAAATCAGTGCATTGAATAGGCAGTATTATGCACTGCTTGGTGGTTGTTTTTGTAGTCTTTACTTCTAATTATCTGGTTTTCTCAAATATAAATCAGAATGGATTCAGTAAGTTTTGTAAACTGATATTAAACACTGAAGTAACTATCCCTTGCCTGTACCC
This sequence comes from Formicarius rufipectus, assembly GCA_013399695.1. Classification (NCBI taxonomy): domain Eukaryota; kingdom Metazoa; phylum Chordata; class Aves; order Passeriformes; family Formicariidae; genus Formicarius; species Formicarius rufipectus. The sequence continues at coordinate 632,758 of VXAU01000005.1, read as the reverse complement.
TGGGTTGTTTCCTGAGCGCAGCACTAGTGACCAAACTAAATTTTGTAACTTTGTGACTACGGTGTAATCCATACGGGACATTTTTTTCTAAATAGTATCAAACCGAAAACGTTGGGTTTGGTTGCTATGAGCCACGTGTGACTCAAGTGGTCCCCTGGTTGCACAGGCTGCAAAGGCCTTTGCTGTGCTGCGCCCACGCGACCCCTACAATACTGGTAACACTTTACCTCAGAACTCTGTAACATGCTGGAAGTTATAATATTTCTGTTATATTTAAGTGCTAGTTGTTTTACTTCAAAACTAATCCATCAGCAAGTCTAACTAATGTTCAGGTTATGGGCACTCTTAATTCTGGGGACTAATGCCAATGTATGTTAATCACACCTGTCCATCACCAGTCTCCTGAGCACTACTGAGAACTATCAGAAAACTGACAGCTGGGACAGCGATGTGAGAATGGAAACCAAGGAAATCACAGTTCCGTTCTAGCTTAGATTGCTTATTCTGGTTAGGGTGATGTGCCAGCAATTGTGGGATCTCTTCTAGCTTAGTACAAAATTCAGTGTGAGGGATAAAATTGAGAAACTAACTTAGGTTCTCTAACTTGTTGGTTTCTTTAAGGCTGATTTTTATTTTTCCTCTAATCTTGATATTTACAATAACTGTTTGGGGTTTTCAATAGCTGCACTCTAAATAACAGACTTAATACTGAGTTTTTTGATTGCCCATATATGCTTATATTTTTCTTCAGCTATCACAAAAGAAACATAATGACCTGTGTGTTATTAGAGTAACACCGTTCTGTAGAATTTTTCCCAACTGCAGTTAATGAAAGCCCATTATGTTCCAATGAGGAATTAAATGGTAAGATACCAAAAGAATGTTGTTCTGAAAGTTTTATTATGCAAACCTTGCCCTTTTAATACGAAAAACGTAAATTTAATGAACTAGAAAACACCCTGCAAACTTTGTAGATGTGGCTTTGTTAAGACTGTATAAATTGTGAACATTTGTACACTTTGAAAGAGCAAAGTAAGGAAACTAGAGGAGTCTTAATAGCTGTTGTTGCACTAGAATCCCAAGTTCTTGTCAAGCAGTTTTTCTTAGTCGACTGACGCATTAATGCAACTGTTTTCCACTATTCAGTTCTAAGCCAAAATGTGATTTTGTTTCATAGGTGGTGGAAATGAGTATGATTGCATTTGGACGAAATAGATATTTTGACTTGTCAAGCTCTTAAAGGAAAATAGAACATGAACATGTAGATTAAATCCTTTTGTGGCCTTTGTTTATCCTCTTCTATTTGTTCCCTCCCTTCTCCCTGATGAGTGCAAAAAAATCATTGCAAATGTTGGTCTCTACTTGGCTGTGTTTTTCAGTCTCTTGTGCATAGGCAGGTGTTAGAACTAGAATAATCATTTCTAGAAATACACCGTGAAAGCAAAATGCTCAGTTACACTGTGTTCTTCTGGTGCATTTACATGTTATATCACACTAAAAAATACAACTGGCTGCTATGGTTTTTTAATATATATTTCATTTTGGTAAACCCCAGCCTTTTTACTAATATTGGACCTGGTTAAATCTTGTTAATCTGTTTGAATTGTATTTGTTAATAATGCAAATATTTCTAATCATTTTAAGAGTAAAATACTTAATTTTTATTAACGGTTTTGGGGAAGGATTCTAACAAAACCAGTTTGAAGAAAAATATGAAACATGTGCCATTGTATTATAACACTATCCACTTTCTTGACAGTTTAAGTCTTTTTTTATTTTTTTGTAGCATGTAATGTATATGTTCATAGTATGTGAAGTAAATAAAAAAAGTATAGCCAAAGCTTTGACTCTGTCACTCTCAGTCAGCTGTTGTTGGAATACCTGAATTTAATAATCTAAAAATAGAGCCATGGGTATGGCCATTTTGGTCATGAAGGCAATTATAATGCTGGCAGAAGTAAGACAAACCAAGGTAAATAAAACAACTTGCCAACGAATAAAATATGTCTTTTTTGAAAAAGGATGGCTTTCTGTAATCAAATTTCAGTCAGGGGATTGGGAAAAAATATATTCTCCTTGCAAAACAGGCCTTTTGAGGAATGTTAATATGAGATTCTGGTCTCACTTCTACCTGCACAAGTGTATCGGGAAATAGTTTGGGGACTCTTTGGATAGGCTGTGCGTGTTTGAGAAGATAAAAAGCTGTTTGTTCATTCTTAGAAATGTCAGTAAAAACATAAAGGTATGCAAATTGATACCGGCAAGGGCCCCTCATGCAATAGTCTACTAATGGTTCAGCAGAGCTACTTTGTCCGTTTGGTAGTGGGAGAGCACTATTCAGCAAGCGTATGGAGCGTGCACCTCACTTTTGGCAAATAAACGCTTGACATGTCCCAATGTATTTATTTTGTTGAACTCTACAACTTCAGTACTTGCTGAACATGAGGATCACAGAAAAGTTCCTAAATTGGTCCAGATCTAATTTTTTGTTCACAACTTCCATACAAAACTAAGCCTCAGTTGCTGGAAAACAGACTTTTGTGGCCAAGATCTATGAAGTGCAGAGGTGATTTGCAAGTCTCACAAGTTTTAGTATATTTGCGCAAAGGGATGGTGACTGTGCACTGCTGGGACCTTTTGGGTGCCTAACTTGGTAATGGTGCCACATATTTACAAAAAATTCAGATGAAAAAGTTTATAATGATTCCAAATTTCACCAAAATCAGTATTTTCCTCATAATATATCAAACAAATTGAAAATATTGTGGGTTTTTTCTAGACTTGACACCTAATTTTCACCTTGGTCAAAATATGTTGATGTCTTTGGGGTTTTTTATGGAATTCTGATTAGATAATCCTAATGTTTGAAGAAGGGGACCACAATGTCCCATGGAAACAGATCATTGATTTCCTGAGTAGGTGAACAGCAATGTAAAAATCATTCCATTACATTTCTAGATTTATTTTTAAGAAAACTATTAGGTTATGTTAAGTTTGCATAGTCTAAAGCTTGAATCGGGAAACAATGAACTATTAAAAAAAACGTGCTTTAAGTGGTTCTTTAGGTGTGTGCCCTCAGTCACCCATCAATAGCCTGATTAATTGGCACAATACCACAAATAGGCATATACCTGACCTGGCTTGGTCTCTGCCATCAAAATCTACAAAAGTCTTTGTGAACTTACCTCAGGAGGGCTGAGTGTCCTTAGCCTGCATGTCCTAGGAGATATTGGGAAAAGAGACAACACTTAATTTACAGCTACCCTGAGCAAATCACAGAATGCCGGGATGGTTTGAGTTGGAAGGGACCTTAAAGCTCACCTTGTTCTGACCCGCTGCCGTGGGCAGGGACATCTTCCACTAGACCAGGTTGCTCAAAGCCCAGTCCAACCTGGCCTTGGACACTTCCAAGGATGGGGATCCTTGAAGATTACGTTCATGCCAGCCAAGTGTAATCCCTATTTGTTTTCTAAATCTCAGTTATTCAAATGAATGCCTCTTTTTTTCTTTTTTTTCTAGCCTCTTAAAGCTGAAATTACCATATCCTATGTCAGATGGAGCATTGCGGGGGATATTTTTCTTGAGTCAACAGCCTGGAGAGGCAGCAGACAGCTCTAGCTGACTGTCTGCTTTTTGGTCGTAGGTTCACCTTTATGTGTGGAACATACACGGTGATTTATACAAGAATACAGAAAGGGGGTAATTCTATTTTTAGTAAGACACAGACTATACTATAATACACCATATGTAATTATGTGTATGATACATATACTACATGTATATGTATTACATATGTTATACGTATATATACACGCATATATACGCATATATTACCTATATACTACATATAATAGTATACTAGAGGTATTACAGAGGGGCGCTACTACTTGCATTGTCAGCATTCAAGGGCAGCAGAAACGCTGAGGGAAAGATCCGCGGGTAATGCCACCCCCCAGCATTCCTCGCCTTGCCGCCGGCCGGACCCGCTGCCAGACAACCACGGCGCCGTGCCGGTCCCGGCCCGGCCACCGCCAAGCGGGGGTGCGGCGCCCCCGTCCCCGCCGCTCCCGC
>VXAU01000005.1:555100-628527 GCA_013399695.1 Formicarius rufipectus | reverse complement strand
GCAGCGAGCTGGTAGCTGCCGAGCCCCCCGGACCCATCGGCTGCCATCTGCCTCGCGCCGCCCCGCCGCCGCCCCGCCCGTAGGACATGGACGATCGGGAGGACCTTGTCTATCAGGCCAAGTTGGCTNAAAATGGCGGCCGCGAAGGACGAGTCCTGGCGAGAGGGGGGAGGGGGGCTGGGGAGCTGCCCCCTCCATGGGGGCCCCCACAGGGAGCCCCGGCTGTCCCTCACGGTTTCACAGGTCCTGTCTGAGCCGGGTCCGGCGCTCCCAGGGCTGGGCCGCGCGGGGCGAGAGCGCCTCACCGCAGACAACGCCCATGGCGGGGGGGGGCCCAGCCTGCGGCCCCTCGCCGGCCGGGTTTGTGTGGGGTCCCGGGGGACAGGGCTGCTCTTCCTGTTCTGCCTTTATCCCCGGCTGGAGATCTTGCGACCCCTGGCAAACCCAAAGAGAGCGAGGGCTCACCCTGCAGGGATCGAGTACATGATTCGTTGCCTAAAGAAAAAGCATATGCTTTCATTGTGTGGTAGAGATTTTTGCAGATCGTTTTACTTTTCCAGCATCTTCTTTTCATCTTTTTTCCCTTAAGCTTGTGCGCTGTACCTGACCGTTAAATGTGGTAGAGGGGAGGAACTGACAACCCTGGGTGATCTCTTGGCCCAAAAACGTCTGTCTTCCAGTAGACATTGAGGCATGCTTTCCTTTGCATAAAACAGAAAGGGCCTTTAATTTTCTCAATGATAGTACTCTTCTGGGACTGTTACTTTGCCCCAAGAGCTACGGTTATTCATTTAAAGTGAAATAAATACCCTTGCATGTAGAAAGTGTGAATGCAGTTATACTTGATTTAGAGGCAGGAAAACACTCTCGAATACTTTCAGTTTACAAATTTCATAGACAACATGACCAAGGTTTCACCAAATGGCAGTTTTTTACCGAGTTGCGCTTAGTAAACTTCTGGTGACACCATTACAGAACATCTGAAAAACGCACATTTTGGGGAGGGAAACAAAATACAACAAAAAGGAAGTCTAAGTAAGACTTTCAGGTACAGTTGCGATAGAGAAATAAGGTAGAATAAATAATGCTACTATATGAGAGCAATCAAGTGATTTCCATAATAACTGAAGGAATTAGGAAATGCCCGCCCCCCAGTTGGGGTACAACGCAGTTGACTCAGTCAATAGGGCACATGCAGTTTCACATTCCACAGTAGGCATGCAAGAGGGAAGGGTTCTCCACTTGCTATGGATGAGTCGGTGCAACTGGAAGTGTTTGCTTTAGTTTGAGTGGAAATCCCAAGTTGGATGCTTCATCAGCATCCTGGAGAATTCATCATCCTTGGGAGCTTTTGAGGCATTACCATTTTTCTGGCACTTTCTTAAGTCAGCAGTAAATCAGTTCTTTAGAAGGTAATCGTACTCTTCCACCATGGTACAGAAGTGCTGTGCAAACTTCCTGTCAACTTATAAAAATTGATGAGTGGGGATTATTGCCTCGGTTCAGTGTTTTCTTTGATGGACCTTTGGTTCTACCAGTACTGGGAATATTTGCTAAACAAGCTACCTGGAGCAAAATGTAGACGACTTTTTCTGCTATATTGCTTCTGAATGGCAACGAGACTTGTTACAGTTTAGGAGAGAGCACTAAACTTAAAGTTGCTATGTTTAGATCACTGCAGTGGGTTTTCGACTTCCAGAGTTTTTAGGAATCGAGTTGGGTAAACATATTTAAGGTGCACCCTCTAATTCTGACGGCTGTTCTAAATGCATCTTCACATCTCGTATCCATGGCCCGGGAGAAAATGTTCTGTAGGTGCTGGAATATCATCAAATTATGCGTTCTTGTTCATCTTAAATGAAAAATTATTGGCATAATTTGTTCTTGTTTATATGACATAATAAAATTCTGTCAAGGTCATAGTTGAGACCAATGAATAAATAATTTTGTGAACAAAATGCTTTGGGAAGCAGTATGGTCAAAGTAGGAGTTAATTTTGCTCGTCAGTTTGAGGTACACAATCATGAGGTACACTAATTGACACACATAAAATGAGGTGTTGGTAAGTACTGTCTGCGAATACGTTGGAATACGAATCCCTTGGGGAATTTGAATATGAGTTTGGCGGGTTTTGTGTTTAAGTATAGGATAGTGTCAAGTTCTGTCCCATCTTCTTTCTCCCGGAGACTGAGTGGTGGGTTGCTATTTATGTATAGCCTGTGGCATTTATAGCAGTGCTTAATGGTGGGCATGCAGCTGTGGCTTCTTTGTTGTTACTTACCTAACTTACTTAGGAAGTTCATTAAGTCTTGGGAACTGTATTTATGAATGGTTGGGAATCTAGTCCTGTGTCTGTAGTGTCCTCAGCATGTTGGCCCAGATTAAGAGGACAACTTTCTAGGTACTTTTGCAGTGTAAGTAGCACTTAAACGCTGATCTCTAGAGATAGTCAGACACCCAAATCTCTTTATATCTTCACAGATCTGCTTAGGCATGTCATGGCAGATCACAAAATGCCAGGCAGCTTACTTGTAATACAGGAAGCTTTGTGAGAAATCCCACATACTGCTGTCCCTTCAAAGATTGTCATTGGTAGAAGAACATGTAACTCTCAATGGTCTCCTTGTTTGGAAAACAATTGGCGTAAGTAATAGTTGTGTTGGCTTGTGAAATTACCATCCTAACATCTGAGTTCTTTATATCAAGAGGATGGATCTGGATTGCTGTACACTGCTGCTGAATGTTGAAACCTGTTCCTCATTGTGGAAGCTGGGTAACATCTTCATTTTAATCAGACTAAAAAAATTACATACTTTAAATGGCTGCTTTGTACTACAAGTCTTGAAGTACATGACTAAGGTGAGGTGAAATAGGTAGAGTTTTTCCCCCTTCAAAGCCAGGTAATAGGTCACAGTGCAGATAAGGAAGAAACCCATCCCATCCATGTTTGACAGGTCTCTAGACTGTTTGATACAGCAAGCTACCAGCTGGCTCCATCTTTATAAATTGCCCCTCAGGAAAGTGTGTCTTTACTATGAAGGCAGGGTGTGCAGCAGTGGGTTCACATCAAGGTTTGAACCCCTTTTTGAAAAAAAATTGTTTCATAGTAACAGATGTTCATCATAGAGCTTAATGAAGAAGGAATCAATAAACTAAGTCACTAATTAGAATTTAAGTTGCTTATTGATTTGAGATTGCAGAGGATCAGTCTCGAGCAGATGTCAAGCACATTTTTTTGAGTTCCACCCCCATTACTGGATTAGCACTTGCCCTGTCTGTTGAAGGTCTGACTGTTGTAGTGATGGGGGGCATGACTCTCTGAATTGGATAGATGTGAGAATGCTGAAAGGCAGAAAAATCTCTGCATATCCCTGACAATAGTAGGAATCCACGAGTTACATGGCCAAGACAGTGTTGGAGGAATGAGACTATTAATTTTTTTTTTTAATAACACTTACACATACTGGGACATAAATTGACTTTTGAGTTGTGCAGGAGAGGGCCTTTGTCAGTAATGGCCTTCTTGAGTTTCCTGAGGTACCACGAGCAATCAGAGGAGGTGAAATCCTACAACTGGATGATTTGGTTTTCTGCAAGAAGTCCAGAAGTGGTGTCCGCTGCACTAAGTACTTGCGTTAGAAGATTATGTAGTAGCAGATCTCAGTCAAGCAGAGTAATGTATGGTGAAGTGCGGTCTTCAGATGTTGACTTTCACACTCAAATGTATCGTAGAACTACTGGGGAAACCCTCTTTATGTTCACAGTTTGAAGAGATTATAGTCATGACTTAGAAATTATGTTCTTGTTGCGGCAAGAACTTGTAGTCCATAGGATTGACTATGTAGATAATACTGTTGTCACCTGGATAACTTGGCCTTAGCCCGTGTATTTCTCCAAGGGTGTGAGGATACAGGTGTGCTTTGTAAGAATGTGTATTGCAGAGTCACACATCCAGATGGTCGAAGTGTTTTGGCTGCACCGACTGTTGTAGACCTTACACAGGGAATAGCAGCATAACCCTCTGCTTTGTCCAAAAAATAATGATCAAAACCACTGTGCAGGACGGATATTACTCTGTTTTTACCAACCAACTCTGCCTGTTGGTTGTCTTAACTTCCTAGAATCTGCCTGTTAGATTCTTTTATGATCATTTTTGTAGGATTTGTACATGGTGATAGGTGTGGAACGCTACTCGAGTTTACTGGGGTTCTAGTGTGACACTTAGAGCCAGTTTGGTGCTCTAATTTAGAAGCAAGATTAATTTTTTTCTTCCCTGAGTAGCTGTTGTCTGAGCTGGTGACCTGAATCAGCCAGTTGAGAGGTCAGAGAAGTGTTGAGCTGGCATGAGGAAATTGATAGGGATAGGGGGAAAGCCATTCTCTCTCCTCTCTGTGAACTGTAGGGTGGGTTTAGCCATCCCTTAAGTCTTCCTTGCCAGACACTGGATTTCTTAAGATAAGAGAAAAATCTAATGCAGGCAATGTAATAGTGTTTAGAAGAAGAGTTCCTAACGGATGGAATATGAGACCTACTTTCTCTTGGCTTGAATTTGGAACTCATTGTTTTGGAGAACACAGTCTGTGGGCATTAAGCTACACGGTTACAGTCATCGCTTACTGAAGAAAATACGCTTGCCTCTGTTTCCTCGGTTCTTTTTGTGTTTGTTCTTGGAAGTTTGCTGCTACTCCTAAGTTCTTACTATTTGCTTTTCTTTTTCTGGGTCAGTTAGAAATGTTACTGTGCTTCCCAGTACAGATCCTGGAGTGATTCCCCTGGTGTTCTTTCTCTGTTCTGAACATTTCAGTCATACGTGCGTACTGTGTTTCCTGTCCTTCAGCCTAGTGTTTGTCCATGTGAGGACTTTCCTTCCTATCCCGTGGCAACTGAGTTCCTTAAAGAACCTTGGGTGAGGGACCTTGTCAAATGCCTTTGGGAAATCCAGGTAGACTGTATCAATCGTGTCTTCCTTGTTCTTGTGCTGGACTTATTTAAAGCATTCCAGTAGACTGTGAGGCATTGAGTTTACGGAAGGCCATGCTCTGCAATATAGCGTTAATGCAAATACTCAGTGGTTTTTTTTGGAATTGCCTTTGGTTTGACCACCCCTGGTGAGCATCAGGTTAATGGTCTTTTAGTTCCTTTTGAGTGTCCGCTGGAACCCTTCTCAGATTAACAGTGCTGGCTGCTTTATGTTTGCCGCTGCTGGTGAAGTCTTTTAACTGAGAGCTTACAGTTTAGGGTCAGATACTTTGAGTTCTTGTGACTTGTTCCTGGTCATCTTTTGTTCATTGCAAGAATGAACAACTACAAGACTAATACTTGTATTAGTTCTTCTCTGAATACTGGTTACAGTGCATGATCGTCTACGGTGGATACATGGGAAGACTTGTTTTTTGCTCTGTGCGCTTCACATCCTGACAGCAAACTGGATACTCGCAGCTTTTAGGTGTTGGAATGCTGAAATAAATACTGGGCAGCAGCAGCTTAGAAGCTTGAAGAGCTTGTTCTGCTTTATTGCTCTTAGATAAGGGCAGTAGAAAGGATTCAACTTAAAACACATTTTCCATTTTCTGATCTTCTGCTGCTCCTGGTAATGGCTGAATGGAGAATTAAGACAGTGCTTCTGCTATCCTTCATAAATATTTAAAAATTCTACCTTTTGGGTTCTCCTAAGGTTCGTTCACTTTGACTGTGATGACCATCAAGTCATCTCTGTCCTTCCTTTACTCAACAAGTTCTTTTTCTGTTCTTATTTCAGTGAGCTTTCTCACTTAAGTAGTTCTTCTTTTGGAAGTGAAGCACACCACTAAGAGATTTTCTAGCTCTTGCTTTTCCTGTGGCAATGTTGAATCAGTGTGTGGTGGCAAGAGATACATCCTTCAGCAGTAAGGTTGAAGTGTAGCCCGTGTATTGTTGGAAATCATGAGAAGGGGTTGTATAGTATACAGTGAGATACTTCATAACACAATCAATCTAAAACTGTCAGGCACTACGCGATGTCTCAGCTAGAGGTTGCCAGTACTGTAGTTTTGGCCCTGTGGGTTCTGTTCAGTGCATCAACCTTTATTTAGGTCACGTGGTTTCTGTTGCAGCACAGGTTTTGATAGAACTATCACATAGTGGATTTTACTTTGATAGGGTCTGCTGGTTTTGTTTTGTTCCTGTATTGGGGAGGTTTTTAGTATTTCCACTAAATTTGTTGTATATCTCCTGTTTCCATATTTCCTTACACAGGGACCTTGCAGTTCCCATAAGTTTCTTGGATTTTTGGAGTTTGAGAAGAAACAAATACTTAGTTTCTCATTTGTGTCTTTTGGAGAAGCAGCCATTATTTTTTGACCTAGTCTGAATCCTTGTCAGCTGTGTACTTTGTTCAAATCCTGTAGCTTGGTTAAATCCTGGTAGAGAGTGATCAAACATGTGCTTCTCACGCTTGTAAACTTCCCCTTTACATTTTAGTTTAGAGTAAAGCTTATTTTTTTTTGTCTTTCACATTTAAACACCAGTCCCAAGACATGTACCTTGCTGTTTTAAAAACCTCTTGTAGAAAGATGCCAGTGTAGTGGTTACCTCTTGGGTAACCACAAGGTTAACCCTTTATGCTTTACAAGCTGTTTATGTATCGGGCTTAAACTTTACTGGCTGGATTGGTGGCTTTATTATGGAAGGCCAAGCTATGTGCATAATAGTATTTTATCTTGTCGAAATACCAGCCCAAATTTTTGTATTGTAAGTAAAATCGTGCTCCATTACCAAGCTAGAAAACTTCTTCTCCGACAACTTTGTGGGTAGGCTGATAAGTGTTTTCTCTTTGGGTAAGATACTTGTTTATGGATGGGATTCTAATCTGTGGTTTTGTAGTTAACAAGTAATAGGATGAAGATTTTGAAGAGACGGCCTTTCAGTTCCTTTTATCAGGAATTCCTTTAGTACTCAGAGGTTGTGTACCAAATATGAGGAGTTGGTGAAACTGGAGACTTTTGTGCTTCAACACCAGTGAAGGAAATCGCAGGTGCTCCCCCCATCCCCAGCATTTTGTTCTCACTGGCTGGCACCTGGGAGAGAGTCTGTTTGACTTACTAACAACTCAGTCATAAAAATGTTGGGTTGATAAGGCTTGCTTTAAGATAGTAGTAGTTCTGAGCAGGTGGTTGTTTTCCTTTGACTCCAGTGTTCCTGTGGTTATGGTGACCCTACAAGAGGATAATGACCTTTGCAGCAGACCGAACAGGTGGTGCAGGGCTAATACGTACTGACAGAGGTGCTTCCCACAGGACTGCTGCTTGAACGACATACCTCTGTACAGGTTACTGCTCAGCTTGTATTGGATTTGTCCTCCAGTGCACAGAGGTGTTGGACCTCTGTCTCAAGATGTTTAGGCAAGAAATGGATAAAATCCTGCAGAAGCCAAGCAGCTGATTAAATCTGTGGTGATACATTTGAATGTACCCTTGAGAATCAGATACTCATTTACAGGGAACAGCAAGTCTTGTGCATAGTTTTCTTTTAAATTTCCACATTAGACAGATTCTTCTAAGGAAGAGGTTGTGAAGGAGACCTTGTAGTACAGTTGATAACATGTGCCTGTTTTTTACCCAGTTGCAATTTTCTGATACAGGCCAGAAGATTTTGGAAACTGTTACTGTACATGTTTCTCAACCTCCACACTTCTGGGCTAATTATGACATGTGTATCATTGTGTATGATTACTGTGTAAACAGTTCTTTGTTCACTTCATTTAGAAGCAGGTTTTCTATAGAAGCATTGTAGAACATCCGGTAGTATGACTGAAGTGCTCTGTAGTTAATGCCAGTGCTTAAAGCATGATAACATAAACTGTTTTTAAAGAAGGGCAGGATCTTCTGTAACCTGGGCATTGCTGTATCGTGGTCAGAGTACCGAGCTGCAGTTGTAATTGAAAAGTGTGGTGTTCTTTGGCAACCCGCCAGTTTCAGAAAGGTTTTTAGTGTCACTCAGTTTCCTCTGCCTTTCATAAATTCAGAGAAGATCTAATGGGACAGATTCGATGAGATTTTGATTAGTTAAGCTTGCCACGTGTCTGAAACCACGTGTTTGATTAAAGTGTAACGGTTAGACTAAAGATCTTTGGAATGGGGGAGAGTTCTGTGATTTGGAGAAGAAAAATCTACTGGTAGAGGTAGAGATTTTTTCCCCACTTCTCTTACAAGCCACTAAAAAATTTTGTCCTACACGTATGGAGACCTGTTGGAGACTGGTTAACGTTCCTGCCAGGAAAAAGATTGAGCCTACGGTCTCCATTGGTGAAATAGTTTATTCCTGTTTAAATTGTTATTTTTGACAGCTGAGGGGAAAAAAGTTACAATTAAGCTTCATTAATTTGCCATTGCTTGTGCTGCCATGACACGGCAAAACGTGAGGAGGCAAAGTGATGGGAAGGATGATGAGTGAGCAAGGGAAATAGGCCACAGAACAGAAGGACATCATGTTAGGGGCGGCATAGCCTAATCATGTGGCTGTACCTTTGGCAGAAGCAAAATGTGTCAGTTGAATGTCCCTCTCTGCTTGGCAGGTAGCTGTGATACAGTAGTTCTCTTGAGGAGATGTGGTAGCTGGGGCTTAGTTTCATTCACTGATGGTTGTGTTTTTTGTCTGTGGGATTCCCACCGGTTCTAGGAGCTGGAAAGTAAATGGTGAATGAATTAAAGCACTGTGTGGCAGGAGAGAGCGGTGATCCCTGGATGTCTCATACTGGGCTCCTAGTGCATATTTAACACTATTTTTCTAATGTGTCGCAAGCAGTGATGCGGTTAGGTAATGGAAGGATTATAACCTTCCTTAAGTAGTTCAATCTTTTGCTTCCATAAGAGTGTAGGAAAGCTATATTTGGTGGTAAATGTTTTAACCTCAGGTTTAGAAGCCCTTTGCAACAGGCTTAAAATGAAAATGCGAGTTAATTCATATTTTGTGTGAGTGAATGCTTGGCATGGATAGATGCATTTGCTCTGGATACCCTCAGGATTACTTTTTTGTTACTTTGAGCACCAAATTTTTCTTTTGTATGTTTCTCTTGCAACTTTGACTCATTCCCCTAATAACAGTACTCATACTACTCTACATCTGTTGACATATGAATTTTATTTTTTTGTTAATTACCATGTTACACTGTGTTCCAGTTGACAAATTAGTGGAGTATTCTGTAATTTTTCAGTTTATCCTGACTGTGCCAGGAGTCAGGTTACATTTCCTCATTCTTTTCTCACTGTTTTCTGCCTTCTCTGAAGTACTTTGAAGAACACACATTCCTGTAGGATTGTACTGATAACTGATGTGGAAAAATGTTCTTTCTGCTCAATTCTTTTTTCCTATTATAAAAGCAAACAATCCAAACCAAAGACCAAAAAGAAATAAAAACTAAACTAACTTTAAGCCATTTTTAGGGACCCTTGTCAGATGCATTTAAATGAACATCAGATAGACGCTGATTGATTTGTTTGGAACACTGCGGTGTAAAAGTGAGGAGGAATGGTGGATGAAAGGAGGAGGAAGCCTAATTTAATAAGCTGTCATTAATGTACAACTTGTGTTGAATGGTTTGAAAGATGCTTCAGCTGTCAGAATAATTGCCTGACCTTTTCCTCCTAGAAATGGTTGAGTCAATGAAGAAAGTGGCTGGAATGGATGTGGAATTGACGGTGGAGGAAAGAAACCTGCTTTCTGTTGCGTATAAAAACGTGATCGGAGCCAGAAGAGCTTCCTGGAGAATAATCAGCAGCATTGAACAGAAAGAAGAAAACAAAGGTGGAGAAGACAAATTAAAAATGATTCGGGAATATCGGCAAATGGTAAGATGTAGTTTGTCTTAGAGCACTGTGTCCTTTAGTTGCGGTCCAGTTTTGGTACCCTTGCCATAAACTGCCCTGGTGTTCTGGGTGACGGGGTGACAGTCTTGAAAGGCTGGAGTTTATTCCTTATCTGGAGAATAAATATCCTTGGTAAGGGGAGAGGTTAGGTGTCTTTGTGTAAACAGTCAGAAGGGCAGTAGACTCAAAGAAGAAAGAGGGAGGGTTTTTCCATCAGTGCATCAACAGATCTGCCAAGAATATGAACTGTGCTGGTACCTTTTCTCCCTGCTTACTCAAGTGTCAGGCTGCATGTGCTCAGAAGATCTTAATCTTTCCCCTTGAACCTGACTTACTCCAGGCAACTTTTGTATTTATTAACCCTATCAAAGGAGATGTTTGGCTGTTAAGCTTCCACTTCTGAGAAAAATTGCTTTGGATCATACAGTGATGCTTTGTGTGATTCCAGTTAAAGTGGTGGTGGGGAAGGATCTTCCATGTTGTTCTTGGCTCCTTTGCCTTGTCTCTTATCACTCCACGTTTCTGAGGATGGTGGATGCTAAAATGTCATGGTAGTCTAAGCTGTGAAGCTTGCACATGTAACTACCTCCAGGGCCTTGGTGTTTTCACTCTTTTGGGAGAGGGAAAATTGACCCACATAACTTCATGCTGACTAGTCAGTGTGTGCAGCTTTACCTAAAATGGAGAACTTGGAGTGAGCTTTGGCTTTCACTGGTAAGGGCTAATGAAGCCTTCAGCTATTAGAACGGGGAGTTGTTGTTCCTCCCTTCCCCCTTTCCCTAAATGATGGTTTAGCATGGAGCAGGCATGCTCCCATACTATTTAAATCCCACACATTTCTGCAGAGAGTTAATCATTATTGGAGGACAAGTGCCTCCACATGGATCAAATCTTCTCTTCCAGAGAAACAGTGGAGTCTGTTACATCAGCTGACACTGACTAATTTACTACTGTTGGAAATCTCTCAGGAATGGCTCTGGACGACTTTCTGTTGACTCACAAGGGTTTCTGTTGCTCCATGGAGTTGTTAAAGTTGTGAGTTTCTAATTTTATGCTGGCACCATGATGGAATGAGACTCTGCCAGTTACATACAGTCCCAAATACCTTTTCTTGATGGATGTCTAGAGTCTTTCTAGCAGAACAATAGTTACCTAATGATTGTTTGAATTAGTCCTATACTGTGTTGCTTCCAGTTTCGTTTGTGTGAGATTTTGTGGGCAGTTACTGTCTTCTGCCAAAGATCCATTAATGGTGAAAAGACTTGATTTTTTGTTTTGGATGTATTGTAGAAGTGGGCATTATTCTACATCTCTCTTTGTAAAGAGGCCGAGTACTGTGCTGCAACTGGGGAGCAAAAAGTGGATGTATGTAGTCCTCTGTATCAGGAGAGAGGGGCCACACAAAGTGCAGTGTTATGCCAACAGTGTCTTCAGCTGTTAAATCCCTAAAGGGACCAGCTCTCACAGCTGTCTGAGGTGGAGGAGTACAGTGAGAACTGTCACGCGGTTTTGTACTGCAGAAAGACGGGATGCATCTGCTCAGCTTTAGAGTTTTCCAGTAGGCTTCTGCATGTCATCTCTAGCTGAAGCCCAAGATCCTGTTAGTAGCTGCTGCGAGACTTACTGTTGGTTGGCATTGGCTATAAGAGTGAATGCATTTGGTCAGCATCAGTATTTGATAATTGGCTCATGTTGGGTTGTTTGGGTTGGGGGGGGGAGGGTTGTTTTGTTTGTTTGTGTTTATTTGTTTGGGGTGTTGTTGGTTGGTTGGTTTTGGGATTTTTTGTTTTGTTTTGTGGAGTTTTATTTTGCGCTACTAGTCAGTGTGACTTGGGGCAGAACTCAAGGGATGGTGTGTTGCGAGGGCAGAGCCAGGCTGGTTTTTTCTGAAGCATAAGCCAGACAACTGAGAGGTGACGGAAGACACCGGGCTGTGCCTTTACCAAAGCCACTTCAGGTAAATGTAGCAAAATACATCCACAGCCGTGGGGGAGAATGGCACTTACTTGTTTTCTTTGTGGGCAGGCTGCTCTCCTGGGTCTTGTGGCCATTTGGAAACACCCGACTTCTCATTTGGATGCATCTCTGGGACTAGAAAACACTGAGGCTTGTGTTCATGATCTTTGAGATGATGAAGTGGTCTGTGGCCGCACACAGTGCAGTTCACTTCCTTGCGGTCAAACCAAATCCATTCCTGTAGTGTAGGGACAGGTACTCATTTTTTCCTTTCTGCTCTGGACATGTGGCAAATGGGAATGTGTGTTTTTAGTGCTCTGACTTAAAACCTGGGTTGTATTTTGGAGCAGCTGTCAGGCTCTCTCCTCCATTCCCTCATCTTAGAAAGGTTAGGCAATGCATAAGTTTGCTTATTTTATTTAGATCACCTGTGTTTTACAGGCTTTTGTGTCTGCAGAGTTGAGAACTCAGCCTGGAATCTGATTAAGCTAGTAATGCCACTGCAGTAAAGACAGGTAGGGTGGATTGGGGTGACTTCTGTGCACCCATTGAAGCGAGCAGTCCATCTTTGCTTGTCAGATCCTGTAGTACCAGATGCCATATTTGGAGCTGGAATGGTGATAGAGCGTAAACCTACCTGTTAGGAATGCTCTGAACAGGCTTAGTACGGGCTCTTGTGCTGGTTTGCTGCTTTGCAGAGCTTGCTAAGCCACTCCTGTCTAGAACAGATCCTTTCTGTATGAGAGCTTTTAGGGTTGTGGGTTTTTTGTTTTGTTTTGTTTTGTTCTTAATCACTTTGATTTATACTAAATCATTTTAAACTAAGCTTTACAAGGGCATTTACATTGCTCAGGAGCTGATTTCTGGTAATTTACATGACTGGTTCTTTAAGCAAAGCTGAGAAAGGTCTGTCTGAGATGAAATAGAAGTTTGTACATATGTGGTTATTTAACTAAAGCGGATTAGGAACTGGTTGAATTCTTTGCAGTTTTGCTGAAGATCTCTCTGCAGAAGAAGTCATTGAAAAAGAGGGTCAAGAGGAAAGAAGTTTGCAGAAACTCACTGCTGACCAAAGGTTTTATATTGTAGCCCAAGAATATATGAAGTAGAGTCTTCTCAAGTGACCGTATTTCAGCAACTTCCTTAAGCATTTGTCACATAAGTCTGAAGTGTAGCATCTGAACTTTCCTGTGAATGTCAGGGCGTACTGACACTGTACATGAAACTTGCTGTTGATTTAATTTATCTAAAGAAACTTCTGCAAATCTGTTATTTTGTACAAATCAGCGTGTGCATGTGTGCTAGTTTGACGTTTTCCATCTATAATTTTAACACCTTTTGGATATAGCTGGTGTAGTTACAAGCCCTAACAGTTTGGAAGCTGAGTGCTGATAAAGGTATTACATGGCAAGGAAAATCCTTAAAGAAAGGAGGAAAGCAAACTGCTTGGGTGGGAGGACAGGAGGATATAGTGAACTGAGTGGGGCTGCTCTTGTGATCTCAGACATGCAGTTTCGGATAGTTTTGTGTGACTGATACGGATGGCTTTGCTTGAAAAATCTCCGTATGAAATTAGCTTGAGCCAGAGTTGTCATCAGCTGCAGGTACTAAAGTTACTGTGAAATCATGAAAAAGCAGCAATTGGTGATTGTTTGCACTTAACCAACTGCTTTTACTGGAATGATGGGAGGCTCAGGTTTTGGCCATGTTGATGTCAGAGGATCGTTTTTAGCTTTTTTGGGTGTGCTTAGTTTCTTTGCTTTCAGGTGGGAAACTCTCTGGTAAAACCTAACCTCATACAGACCTTGCTTTATATTTGAAAGTAGAAAAAATGAAGGTGATGTGACTGTATTTTCAATTCTGACTATTAAAATCCAAGATCAGTTTTTAAATAAGGCTTTATATATTGTTTTTGTGGCCACAGATCTCAGTGTTGAAGTTGATAATTTCTGCTTTTTTGCTGAGTTGCCGTGCTTTGTCTTTTCTGCTTACTTCTGGAGTTTGTTCCCATTTTGTATCTGACCTTTCTGTTTGCTGTGACATCTTTATTCTGACCCGGTACCAAATGATTTTTGTCTTAAGGCTGTTCCGTTAGAGCTTTGCCTCCAAGTAGTCACTAGAAACTTGTTCTGAGGGTACCATTTATTGCTGGGGTGTGATGGAGTTTAGTGGACTTGTGTTAATTACCTTCAAATTGTCCCCTTCACTGTTGCCAGCTGAAGAGCAGCCTTCCAGGATCAAAAGTGTAAGGAACTTTGAATCGTGCAAGCCTGGCATTAAGGAATTGACATCCTGAGTCAAACTTAATGCGGTGGTCAAGCAAGATGGCTTATGAGGAATTTATGATTTCATCGTTCATCAGTCTTGCCTCTTGCCAGCTAATCATGCAGAACTGTTTTGCGTAATGTACCTGTGGAGCAGCTGAATTTTATTTTTCACCTGTCCTACCCCTCTTGAATTTTATGATGTTACTTATTTGGTATTTTTTAAATGGCTCTTATTCCTTTGTGCTAACCTCGTTCTCTCTCTAATTTTGCATTGTGTTTTTATTACTAGGTTGAGACTGAACTGAAGTTAATCTGTTGTGACATTCTGGATGTACTGGACAAGCACCTCATTCCAGCAGCTAACACTGGCGAGTCCAAGGTTTTCTATTACAAAATGTAAGTATGTTCTTGTGAGTATGTTCTCTTACTGTACTTGAAGTGGAGACAAAGTAGCTGTACATGTGTGTTCTGCCCACTCAACCACAGTATCTTCTTCTAGAAAGAGGGCAGTTCAATTACATGTAACCAGTATCCCTTCTTTACTCCCTTGGAGGTGTCAGAGTCCTCATCATGTGGTTTTGGATAGATGGTGGTGTTTGGAATAAGGTTATGAGGACTTAATGTAAACTGTTGTGCAGCTCTTAGATGTAAGAAACAGCAGTTTTCTTCAATTGAACTAATGTAGAAATCATATCCCTGCTTCAGTGTTTCCTGCTTTCCTCATAAAGAGAAGAAAATAAGATAGACAGTTGTCATACAGTGGTGATTTAAAACGCCAAAACACAGTGTGGTCTAGACAGTAATTAAGCAGCAGGTTCTTGGTGTGTGAATATATAAACATCAGTTTCGGATCTAAGCCATTAATTTAGTCTCTGGTGGGGAAATGCGGTTTACTGACTTCCTTCTGCCTCTGTTTTCAGGAAGGGGGACTACCATAGGTATCTGGCTGAGTTTGCCACTGGAAACGACAGGAAGGAAGCTGCAGAGAATAGCTTGGTGGCTTATAAAGCTGCTAGTGATATTGCAATGACAGAACTCCCACCAACACATCCCATCCGTTTAGGACTTGCGCTCAACTTCTCTGTATTCTACTATGAAATTCTTAATTCTCCTGACCGTGCCTGCAGGTACGTAGTGACTGGCAACATGGGGAAATGTGTGACTTACCAAACAGGCCAGAAGAGATTGCTACTTGGGTAACTGCATTTCCTCAGTGGAAACACTGGGCTGGCTTTATTCCTGCTGATAGTTGCTCTGGCAGATACCAGTTCACTGGGAAGGTTTTCAGCTTCACCATTTTCTTTTGAGTCCAGACCCATATTTTCGTGTGGGAGTAGATTGGGTATGAGAAGTAGAATAGCGATAAGCTTGATTTGATCTGCTAACAGCAGTTCAGGAGCTTGCCAGTTGAACTGTGTGCATGCCCTTAAACTGCCAGAAGTGTGAGGTGATTTAACTTACCTCTCTTCCTGTTGGCTATTGCATAAGCTTAGAGGGATTGTGTTACTAATTTCTGTGACCTGTGAGCATGTATAGAGCGACAATGGCTCATCTGTCTGTAGGGCTTTGGTTCCTATGAACACAAAAGTGATGATTGAAGCAAATATTGTTTGTGTTCTTGTCACTGCAGGTTATGTAATGCACTTTTTTCAAGCTTTTAGCAGAACTTTGTCGGTTGTATAGCAAGATGTAGAAGATTTTAGTAAATTAATATTTTTTCATAGAAAAATCCTTAAACACGCAAGAGGACTGGTTTTTAATGTGGGAGACATTTGGATGAACATCTAAACACTGTTTAACACTAGAATTTGTTACAGGAGCTGTGGATGTCACGCTGCCAGAGTAGACGATGGGTATGTTAACTTCTGGATTCTGTTTAGCAGTATTTTGTTCTGCCCTTACAGGTTGGCAAAAGCAGCTTTTGATGATGCTATTGCAGAACTGGATACACTGAGTGAAGAAAGCTATAAGGACTCTACACTTATCATGCAGTTGTTACGTGATAACCTGACACTATGGACTTCAGACATGCAGGGTGATGGTGAGTAAATCATGCTCTAAAACCGCATTTCCTGACCTCTGTCCAGGAAGCCAAGCGTGGAAGTGTAGTTGGGTTTGATGGTTTACTTCTGTCTTTCCTGATAAGTTACGCTCCTGCACTTCTGTCCTACCTTAACACTGGATGAGGTGATAGGCGTGACAGACTTCTTTTGATAATCTTCTCAGTTGCTTTTCCCTCCCTACCTGGCATCTGTGATTATTCTAAAAGCAATGGCTTCATCTTTTCTTTTTTGTGGTTTGTCATGTTCAGCTCTGGTTGTCATTCCAACCAGATGTGAACTTCCAGTGCTGGAGGAAACACTGCAAGTGATCTGGTTCCCCTTTTGTTCAGATCACTCCATAGTTTTGTTGGCATTTCAGTGGATGATTTGCTGCCATCGTACTAATCAGTCATCTTGTGGCACCTTCATACCTTTTATGAAGGATTGGGCACAAAGAAAAGAGTAAAAGGATTTTGCGAAATACTTTGTTGTGATGAAAAAAAAGGAGGGAGGGGGAAGAAAAAGATGGGAGAAATGTACTTTCTTTAAAACTGCCAGAATGTTAGTTTGTGACTCGAAGTGGACTACTGCCAGAGAAAATGTCAAATACGTCCCCTGGCAGTACCAGAGCGTGGGACGTGGGTTGCTTCAGATTACTAACATTTGAAAGTGTTTAAATTCAGGTGGGGTTTCTGGGTATACTGAATGGAGTTTTTAAAACTCTTATGCTTTCTGGTACAGTGCCAAGTATAAATTTACTAATTTTAGTGTTTTTGAGTTACACCTTCTGTTTCACTGGTTATCGGTAGTGAATGAAATGTAATCTCATCTAGAAGGATGAAACTCAAGTTTACTGGAGGAGTAAAAAAGAGTCATGTTTAAACTATTTTGGATTACCTACAAATGCCCAGAGGTTGGAAACATAGCTGCTGAGCTCCAGACAGATACATAAGGGTCTTATATTTTTTTGGTAAGATGTTACTTTGAAGCACAAGGGTGGCCAAACAGCATTGCTGTGGGGTACCTTATTGGGGTAGTGTCCATTTAAAAGCTATTGTAAAATCTTTTAACACTTTCTTGACTGCCTGTTTTCCTGTAGGGTCGATGGGTTTGGTTTGAAATGTTACTCGGTAGCTTCTAGCTCTGCACTTTGGAATGTTGACAGAACTGTGAAATACTGTAAACGTGTGGGATCTTAGTTCCTGGTTTGCTCCACATCTCAGTGCTTAGAGCTCTTGCGCAGGCCTTGCTTTTAAGGATGTGAGATTATCTCACAGTGCCAGAGCATACGGATGGATCCTGGATGGATCTGTACAGACTCTTTTCTGAACACCTCAGGAGGTATTAGATGCTTCCTTGCCATGGTTAGGCATTGGGAAAAAGAAATTTTTTTTCCAATTCCCACTATTAAGATACGACCTTCAATTTTTTTTTTAATGGAGCCAAATACCCTGGTGCTCTGTGGAAGCCCTTTTGGTGTAGTAACAAGGCTGGGTTACTGTTGTGAGATGGAAACATTAGAGCATCTCCCAGAAGTTCTTGATTTACCTGTGAGCTGAGTGACGTGTCTCGTGAATCTGTTCTAGTGGTTCCACAAGATTATTATAAAGCTCTTTAGATTTTGCAAAAAGAAATAGATTGGAACAGAAAAAGATGGGAATTTCTTGCTTTGTCATTAGCTACCTAGCATAGTAAAAAGGTATTTTTTTCCTTTCTGAAGTACTTCAGATTATCCTCATTACTGGTTGTGTGCCAGAAAGTTAAAGATTACAAAACTGAAAATACTGCAGAACTTACTAAAATCATGGTGTAATTCTTCAAATCCACAGAAGAAGTGTTTATGCAGATTGTTCAGAGATGCAAAGTTCCCTCATTTCCTCATACCAGGCCAGTATGCTCAGTTTGTGCATATACAACTATTGCTTCCAGAGCTCTGTATTCCCCAAATGGGCAGAACCTTTGACAAAATCAATAGTGGTACCATTGCCCGTTTCCCAAGGGTGAGGGGAGACTTGAGGAGGGCTTGTTCTTTCACATTAAGCTTTTCCCTGTTTCCATTTCAGCTGTGCAGGTTGTAGGGAATAACTGTAAAACCAGGCCTTTCCCAGCTGCTGCACTTCCATCCCATTTCCCATAGCTTTTACCATGGCAGAGATGAGTGTTGAATTTCCATGCTTGTAATGGTGTCTCCATATGATTCCTGTTCTCCCCTTCTTTCCTGCTATATAGATTCCTAAAGGAAAGTCCCAACTGTTCATTTCCTAAAAACTCTACTTTGTAAGTCTCTGTCGTGGCTCATTGAAGTTTTCAGTGTCAGTTTTCCCAGTTACTAACCTTGCCTGCTCTCACTCGCTGCTGACAACGCTTGTGTCCGTAATGCCGTTCCAGGGCTGAGCAATGTCCTGTCAGGTTGGGACCTGCCACCCCTGCCCAGGGCCGACACGCTTGACTGAGATGTAAAGTAACTTACACGTTTGGGAATTGAGCGTATCTGGATATTAAGAATAGTTGGGCATGAAAACTACTTGCACAGTGGCCTGTTAGAGGAATACTTGCTTAAGTGCCTTGGTTAGAGCATGCTCAGATCTTTTAATCGTTTTTCTGGGTTAGGTCCTCTGCATTCCTCTCTTAATGTTCTGTCATGTAATTCTATATATAAATTTTATTGTCGTTGAGTGTCAGATGTCCTGTGTTTCTAGTCCACCTCCTTCAAAGTCTGTGTTGTATTTTACCTGGTAGTAATCCTCAATCTGGACATGCTCCAAGCAGGCATTCTAGTTATCTGCTGGAAGCTATTAGTCTCATTTGGTTAGATTAAGTTTTTAATTACTAGTTTCTCTTTATTGCCCCTGAGAGAGTACTGGCTTTTGTGGTTAATTGTAAAGAAAACACTTTCTCAGTCTCTCTCTCTTGCCAATCAGCTGAGTTGTGCATGTGTTATGGCACCAACTGAAGTATCCGAAACTTTTCCCTGTTGCAGCAGAATGTTGGCAAAGCAAGGTATTGTGTGGGGCTCGCTAGGGCAGCTGGAGTGTAACCAAACTACAGGAGTCCTTATGGACAGACCTTGTTCAACTGCATGTCAGCCTGAATAGGTCCAAACTGGCTGTTCTTCAAAAGAAATTCAATTCCACCACCTTTCTCTTTAATAACCTCGTCTAGGATTTCTGTCATACCCTTGGTAATAACCTGCCATCAGTGTTACTGTATAAAATTGCCTGAAGTTCTTGGCTGTTGTTGAGACTTGAGTGGACCTGGGCAGAAAAAAGTTTGATTTCTAAAACCTGGTCTAGTCACATTTCTGTAGCAAGTAGATGTCCTTGGTGCTGTCTGGAGTAAAGACGAGGGTTTTGGGAAAGTCTTCTCTGTTCCAAGGATGTTGATCCATAGCTCTTCTGGTGACTTGTGTCTTGGCTGTTCAGCCCTTGCTAAGCAGGAGTGATCACCTGCACCGTGTCAGTTTTCAGCAGCCATCGTTTTGTTTGTCCTCACTACAGTCCTAGTTCTAATGGCCTGTGCTGCTGTGTGAGGTGTGTCAGGTGATTACAAGGCTTAATTTCCATGGGAACACTTCACTCTGGAACTGGCAGTGTTGAGTGTGAGTGTGTGTACTTGCATGAAACTGTTAATCTCTCAATGCTTGTTAAGCCTTTCTGCAGATCACATTTTTGAAAATTAACATTTTCCTTTCACTCACTTTTGTAGGTGAAGAACAGAATAAAGAAGCGCTGCAGGATGTGGAAGATGAAAACCAGTGAGACACAAAGGCCAACAAGAGAACCCATCTCTGACCACCCTTCCCCCTCCCCACAAAAACCCTCAGTGTCACTCTGAGAACCACCAAATCTGACTTTTACATTGGGTCTCAGAATTTAGGTTCCTGCCCTGTTGGGTTTCTTTATTTTTATTTTTTTTACACAGTTTAAAAGTTCTTAAAGGCAAGAGTGAATTTCTGTGGATTTTACTGGTGCCAGCTTTTAGGTTCTTTAAGACACTAACAGGACTGCGTAAAGGCTCTTTCAGCATTACTGTATTGTATTGCCAGCTGTGGTGACATTGCCATCAGACCTGGATGTGACACACCTGAAGGCCCTTAGACTCGCGGGGAGGGATTTGTCCTGGCCAGGCAGAGTGCATGTAGAGGCATCTTCTTTTTTTTTTTTTAATAACTGTTTAAACTGAATTTTATACCAATGTTTCAACTTAATTGGGTGTTCAGCTTGGTTACAGGTTGCATTGGGACATACATTGTAGTGGTTTTACTGTATAAAAAAACGAAAGTTTCCAAACTGCTGAAATGTTGCTGAAAATCATGGTGCTGGTAACAGTTCAACAATCCGTGGCTGCTCATTCTTGCCTGTTCTTTACTTTCCCTCCAAGCAGGTTAGCGTTGAAGGTGGCTGTGATAAGCCTGCATGCGTGTTCAATATTTTTTCTTTCTCCCTCCCTTTCCCCCATCTCCCTTCGCTCGCTCAACCTCTTTTGTTCAGTATGTGTAACTTGAAGCTAATTTGTACTACTGGATATCTGACTGGAGCCACAGATACAGAATCTGTATTGTTCTTACTGAAACACAGCATGGAATTAACATTAAACTTAAATAAAACAAACCTAAATTAAAAATGCCAACTTACTACTATGACTTTCTTTTAGATTTTAGTTATTTTTTGGAAGAGGAACTTTGTTTTGTTGCTTGTAATAGGAACAGTTAGAGCAACAGCCTTTTTTCTTCATGCATGAGATAAGATTTGGTCTGACTTGTGAGATGTGCTGCTGTGGGAGCAGCCTTCAGTGTGCTGCGGGAGGCAGAGGCTCTTCCATGCTGTGATCCTGCCTTTCCTTACCTCAGTATTATAAAATCCATGAGCTGGTTGGTGCATGCCACTCACCTGCTGTTATAGCACTCCTCATCCAGTTGCACGGATGGGGAAAAGGGGTATCTTGCTGTCCACCCTGCTAAGCTGCTGAAAAGTCCTAGAAAAGGATTAAAAAAACAAAAAAGATAAAAGGTCCTAGAAATCCCTCTGTAGAAGTAACCTGTCCCTTGTAATGCTCAGTTGGAGGACTACTCTGTGTAGACAAGATGAAACAGGGCTGAAGTGCAGCCTCCCCTGCCCAAAAAACATGAAACTTTGTACAACAAAGACAAGAAGGTGTTGGGGTATTTTTGTAAAAATTTATTCAGTGTAGTCTGGAAGAGGCTATATACCAGCATACACAGCATTGTATAAACACACTGCAGCACAGGGGATGGACATGGCCTGCAGTGTATCCAACATGCCAGGCCTGGAGCAGGGCTGGACAATAGCATTATGTCAGGAACCAGAATGGAGGAGCCAGAACCTCTGCAGTGTGAGAAGGCAGCATGCTGAGTTAGATTTCATTTAGAGCTGGATGGAGCTGTTGGTGCTAGAGGTGGAATGGGAAGGATTTCTAAGGCAAGTGGAGTGCACACTGTCTGAGGTCTGGCGTTGTGGCGTGCAGACAGCAGGAATTCCGTGCGGAGCTGTGCACCCTGTAGTTGCTTGGGTTTAAACCTGTCATCTTTGAGAGGTGCCAGCATTCAAACCACATCCCTGGAGCTGTGGAACAGCAGCAGTGCTCACAGCCCTCCCTCGTAAGGCAGCGCTGAGAAATAAAAATACCGTGGGAACTCAAACTTCCAATTACTGCTAGAAAGAAGAGGAAAAGCCATTTTTCTCCTGGAGGTGCTGCTCTGAGCATACTGAGCTGTGTAGGGAAGGGGCAGTGGTGACTCCCAGGCAGGTGAGAGGCAGTAGAGAAAGCCCACATGCCTCCCCTAGCCACGGACTAGAGGCTCCACTGCCTGTTTGGAGAGGCACAAAGCAGTGGTAACCTCTGTAGTTAGTATTACATTGTGTTTGTGTGGATATGAAAAATTCCTATGGCATAAAAATAGCAAGAAATGGGACAGCTGACTTCAAAAAAAGGTAAAAATCTCTGGATCCAGATCAATGATGAAGGTAGATGATGGTTTTTTTCAGGTAACCATAAACTAAAAACAACAAAAAATTCCAAATCTAAACCAGAAGTTTCCACATCAACTCCCATCTCTTGTAGTGCATCTCAGCAATAAAGTATTTACAGGTTTTATTCATTTATACAATATGGCTTCACTATATTGTAACACAAAGCATTAAAATATCTCAAGAGCAAAATTCTTCATAAAACATTCTGAATACAAAGTTTGGCATTTCATGGGTTTGGCTGAGAAAGCAGCAGTTGTTTTCTGATTGTGCTTCTTTGGTGATGACAAGCACAGATTTTGGTCATTTCCATCAGAGGTTAAACTCAAGAGAGTCAACCTAGCTAAATGTCCTGAGCTGTGGATGCTGTTTTGGACCCCGTGTTTGCCACTTGGGAAAGGAAGAGAAGGCCTTTTGTTGGGACTCTGATAGTAAGACAAAGCAGGATGTATTTTTGTGGTTGTTCTGAAAGTGCAGGTCTTTGGTAATGATAAACAGAAAGAGCAAAGCGAGAAGGGGGGGGTTGCTGGGAACAATATTCAGTCAATTCCATGGAGCTTGGCGCCATAGCACATTTCATCATCGAGAATTCAAACGAGGAGCAACCTGCAGGAGAAGGACAGGTTAGAAAGTGTGTTCAAAGCAGATGTTCAACAGTTTTAGTTCCCATTGAGTTCATGTTGAGGCTGTTCTGAGGCTGAGGAGGCTGTGGTCCTAAAAGGAGTTCCCAGCTCTAATGCTGGAAGGGCAGTCAGTACAGTCTGGATTTGTTCTGGATTTAATTCTGAAAAATTTTTCATCTGACAGTTCATAAATCAGCTGTGTAGCTATATCTGACTGGCACGATGACCATAAATCAGTTGAGGAGAGGATTTTTTTGCTACCTGTTTTTTTAAGCATATTTAAAATTTGATTTGTTGTGGAGTAAAATGTTAAGCTTGAATATTGGGGGAAATAAAAAGTGAGTGCCAGCAGTCCGAGTGAGGCTGGCAGGCCCTCACGGCTGCAGAACAGTGCACAGCTCCAGCTGGGTGAAAGGCTGGGAGACTAGGACAGTGCCATTGGTAAGAACATCATACAGCACATGGCCTATGTGTGCAGATAGGATTTCATACCAAAATCGGGGTTTGGATCCAGTGTAAGCAAACCACAGCTCATACTCACCACTGTTAGATGCCCGTTCTTGGCTTTGGCTACAAGCAGTTCTGATCCCGAGATGAAGTCAATGATCCCTTCTTTGCCTTGCCCAACTGTGAATTTTATGCTGTAAAGAGAAAGGTGAGACCAGCTCTGATGAGTGTGCATGACCTCTCCACTAGCTTAGTGTACATAGAAAAAGTGTAAGTGGCTGCTTTGCATTGTTGCTTATCGGCAACAGATCTGCACGTTCAAGCAAATGGAGCCTAGTTAAGGTGTATTTCACACATTTTGATGTGGTACACGACTGTGTCTGTAGCCCTTTAATGCTGAAGCATGGCCAAGGCGGGCCCTGGCATCACTCACCTGCCCTGGTTGATGTTGACATTGTTGACTTTGTCAGCCAGAATGGCTGCTTTTGTCAGTGTCTCAATCACATGGTCACTCTGCAGGACAACGTCTCCCTGTGAGGACAGACCATGGTTTAGGGTTGTGGCTTTGGTTTCACCGTACCAAAATTATTATGCTGGAATGAATGGGAACAGACAGAGCTATCTCCACGGGTGAGCATGGCAAAACACTCCTCCAAGTGGACCAGGCTTGGTGGGGATCTCAGTGGGTCACACTGCACCTGCAGCAGTTAATTCATTCACCAGTTATCAGTAATGGGGGCAAGGGACAGCACCAATCCCACTGGGGAACAAGCACTGGTGAACTCCACCTTGTGAGCACAAGTAAATAGAAGTGAAAAGTCTCCTTAGAGCTGGCACATAGTTACATCCCTGCCACACTGTGTGCCCCCTGCTCTTCCTCCCAGCTGAATCTGCTCTTTGTGCTTAAAATCTTCCCTAGAGGTGACTGGCAGAGGGATGGCTGACCGCCCCCTACCTTCTGTTTGTTGTCCTCACAGTGCACGTGCAGCACGAACAAGTTGTCACTCAGACTGCTGACAGAGATGCCTATGGGAAAGAGTGGCCACATGTCATCAGCACTGCTGGGACCTTGGGAGTGTTGTACAGCCTCTCCCAGGAATGCACACAGAGACCTGACAGCTGAGAGGCTGAGGAGGCTGCAGGGGGCTGAAGTGAGTAGTTCAGGCCAAAACCTCACAACAACCACGCTGCAGTGGACTCAGCAGTTTTCCCTCTCTGACCAAGTTCCCCCTCCAAAAGGATCCAGCCCCTGTTGGATACTTTGAGGGTCAAAAGCTGCAGCAGTGCCCCAGGCAGCTGCTGTGCAATAATAGTGCTAACTCCCCTGTGCAACTGGGAAATTACTTAGGGAAGATGAATTCAGTAATTTTTTATATATTTTATGAAATTTAATTTTAGAAAAAAAATCAATTTCAACGTATTACACACTTAAAATGCTTGTCAGGATCAGACAATTCTGCTCTTGTCCAGGGCAGATAAATTCCATATTGTATTAGTACTTATTGAACTGAGTGCAGTGGCATGAGTGCCATTCCCATCAACTTTCCCACCTGTCAGGTTGGTGTAGTCGATCCGCTGTTTGATCCTGGACTCCTCCACAATGATGGCAGCGCTCTGGGTGAGCAACAGCTGCCGTGCTCTGGCTTTGTAGCCCCTCCGGTCATACTTGACCACAGGAACTGCATACTGAAACAAGGGTTAGCAGGGCCAAAACACAACTTGTGTAACTGTCAGCTCCCATCCCTCTGGCCCAGAAAGTGCCCCAGAGGCCCTGACCTGTGCTTGGGAAACTGGGAATGGAGAAGACAATTTGAGTCCCATTCTCTGTGGCAGAACTTTCTTGCTGACCTAGAGCAGCTCTGAACAGCACTGTGGTGGCTGCAGTTGTCAGGGTCAGGGGCTTGGAAAGCCCAGGTTTAGTGCCAGTCTCTGGAGGTTACTCCCTCCCTCTCCAGCTGCAACACATTCAACTCTTAACTGACATAATTAAATTGCTCAAACCTCCATTTTCTGAGCCATCAGCTTTTCTGGAACTATCCTCTAAAGTATTACAAGCTTAGTACAATGTAAAATTCTTTCTGTACTTTCTTTAGAAAGATATCTTCTGCTGAATAACTCTTGAAACTTGACAAAAGTACTGAGATACATATCTCACCTTAAGTGCTTCATTTTCTAAAGCCTGAAGGACTTTAGTATGTATCTCTTCCTTACCTGTATTAAAACCAAAGAGATGGGGGTTAGAAAGACATTTCTAGCAAGAAGACAGTAGATAAATCCCCCCCTTCCTTTCTCCCATTAAACTGGGCTACATATACTCACCCAGTCGAGTGTTGATGAAGAGTCTTGGAACACTCTGAGGATAATTGTCTTTTTTACCCTTGAATATCTCACTGGCGATCACTTTCTGTTCCAACTGCAAGGCCAAAAGATGAACTCTTGCTTAGTATAAAATTTCTACTTGTTAGAAAGATACATTTGTCTTAAAAGAGATGTTCCCTTTTTTCATCTTATTAGGAGTCGTCATCTCATCCTGACCTGAATCATACCAGTCACAGAATTACATTAAATATTCCCTACATACCTCATCCTTTTCTCCTTTCTCATTTTCCTATGTACGTATTATAGTTCCTGATTGAATTTATCTGGACATGGCACGTAGTCTCTGGATTTTGATTAATGCTCATGTTTAAAAAGCGTCAGCATTCTCCCACTGTGGAGTCTCTCTTAACCTCTTCCCTCTTAAGCTGAAGAGTTTGGTCTCCTGTTTAACCTCTTATGGGTTTCTTCATGTTTCAGACTTACTTTTCTTTCCCCCTGAAGCCTTTCTGCTACTCAGTATCTTTACTGAAGCACTGACAAAGGTCACTGTGCTGTGTAACACCTTCTCTGATCTACTCAGCATTCCTGACAAACAGCACAATTTCATTAGGCACTGCATAGCCCTGGTAGTTCCTCTTTGGATGATTAGTCACCATAGACCTTTAGTTCCTTTGAGGTGGCAGAGGTCCAGGACAGTCACCCCACACTGTGCACGACCTGTGCTCTGGGCTCCTTCACAGCAAGAACAAAACCAGTGACTGAAACAGAAAATCCCCATTGTTTTACTTGAGGCAAATGCTGTGGGTGCTGTGATAGAGGACAAGGTGCATGAGATGATTTACAGGTAAAAATGGGGATAAAAGATACTCAGTGAGCCTGATTTGCTGGGGAAAAGCAAGTGTTCTGCTGAGCAGGTGTTAATCCCCTGTCCTTAATCACAGGCTCAGCCATAACCTTTCATTACAGGTGTTGATGCACTGTAGTCTTCAGATGGTGAGATACTGTGCAACAAAAAATCTTCACAGCACTATTACAGTTACATCCAACGCGTCTAATGCCTACATCGCCTATTATGTCTCTTTATTGAGTCTTTAATATAAAAACAAAAATTCCCTCCCCTTGCTTTCCCGTGACTAAGATGAATCAATTCTCAGTATCATTCTTATTCTTTTTAGCTACAACAGCAACTGGATCTGTTCATGTAATTTCTCTGCTTGGAAGATGACTGGGTTTGTATTGGCAGCATTCTTACTCTCTACTTTACATGGTACAAGAATAATGCAACTTCTAATGTTTTTATCTTCCATGGGCAGAATAACAGGGTTTTTCAGTAGAGAAATTTTGTAGGGGCTTAGTTACACAAAGTGTTCAAATAGAAAGTATTCAAATATGTACAGAATGGTTTTATGCACATTCCAGTCTTTTAATGTTTTTTCTGTAACCTAAAGAAAAATAAATGACACTGTTCCTGTGGAACTGTAACACTACCCCAGAAGGCAGCAATTCACAAGCCCCTCCACCTCCCCACTTGCTGTGGTGACTCTGCTGTGCCTCCCTCGCCCCTCCTATGCAGCTGCTCCTCTCCTTCTTTTCTTACAGTCAATAAAGCTGAGTTCTGTTCTCCGGAATGTCAGTGTGGTTTGTGAAATGCCCTAAAGGTGCCTTGTACCTGCTGCTTCCACTCGGGGCTGATTCCCTTGCAGTAGCTCCACACCATGTTCTGCAGGCACAGCTGGCGCAGGAGCTGTGATGCCTGAAGGGGAAATCACACAGTAATTTATAAACAGCTCAGAACTACAGACAAACCCAACAGTGCAGAGGAAAAGCAGCTACAGAGAATGCACAGCTAGGTTAAAATGCTGTTTTCATGACTGAGAGTTGCTTTGAAAATGAAATAATAAGTAGTTTATTTTCTGCCTTTCTATGAGTTTGCCCTGTGATATTCTCCAGATGCTTTAGAATGGGGACTGAATACCAGGATCCCTCGGCTCTACAGTGCTGTGCCCTTCCTTCCTTTCTTCCAACCGTACCTGCAATCCAAACAAGGACCTTTGGATAAGGTAAGTGGAATTTTCTGCAATGCTTTGTTTTAATCAGATAAACCAAGTCAGCCAGATGCAGACTAATAATGTCAATAGAAGATGTTTAATATGTTCTTCACAGGCAGTGACATTGTCATTGCAATCAATTTAACTGCCCGGAGGGAACTGAATTTGTTCAGAGAAAATGGAAGATAACTTCAGAAACGGATGAGAAAACCAGTAGAAAATGGTGTTACAACAGCACCACACTCCAAGAACCTGCAATACTGTAGCTCTAATGATTTCACAGATGTGCTAGCTGATATCTGAATTAATTCCATCAGCAGTGTGGAACCTGGTTCTAAGGGTTAGGGTTAGGGTCTAAGAGGAGGAGGGTCCCCTCGGGTCTGTAGTCCTCAATATAGCAATGGTCCTCTCCCTCATCCCATGCATCATTGTCCAGATCCCAGGGCAGCCATTCCCACCTCAGAGAGTGATGGGGGAGGAGTTGGCCAGGACTTGTCCAAAACGTTTTTTGGTAAGTTACGTTTGAGGTTCATGAGGAAGGAATAGCGGATGTAATCGAGGAAATACTCATTCTCTGGGCAGCGAGGGTGGTTCCGGTAAATGAAACCTTTAATGAACCTGGGGATGAAGAAAACAGTATTAGAAAATTTGAAAAGTAATCAAAACTAGCGATATTTAAAGGCCCCTTCCAATCCAACCATTTTCTAGGCTTCATTCAATAGCTGTAATTTATTTTAGAAAACTCCAATACCGTAGTGACAAGAAAGTTTAATTTTAGTGTCTTATTATTAGGGAATAAGTGACATTTGAGAGCTTGTGTTATTCTTTACAGACCTCCTGATGGTGTCCACTGCCCACTTCCTCTTGGCAGCTTTTCGGCGTCCCAAGGTTCCCCGCCACCAGGACTGGATGGTTATGGCTGAAAACAACACAAAGATTTTGCACAACGTGAGGTACTTCGTCCGAGTACTGACTCCAAACAAAACTGGCACCAAGGAGCGCTCAAGAAAGCCCACCCAGGAAATACACAGCCTTCAGCCAAGCACAGGGGAAAAAACATAATTTAGGTATTTAACAACATGATAAAAGGGATGAGTATCAATAAAATGCACCAGTACATGAAACTGCTGTAGGGGTTATTGAGCGAACTGCTCTATGTCCTCATACCTGAGTGTTTCATGGTCAGGAATTTCTTCCGGTGGTAGAAACCTCTCCATGTGGCCTGCATTTTTGTTGCTGAAATCGCGAGACAAAACAGCAATTTGTGATTGTGACCAAGAAGATTTCAGTAGAAAAGGAGTCAACTGTTTTAAAAGAAATCCCTTCTTGAATAAATAGCAAAAAAATGAGAAGCAAGACAGCCAACAACTCGTGAAGCTATTGCAGTGTGGGTGTCTTACCCAGACTCTGCTTCTTCACTTCCAGAGCATCTTCTGTTGCAAACAAGGTCTTGGGAAAGCGGATAAAAATCTTTGTTCTAGAAATAAAATGCAGAATTACATTTAACATGCTGAAGATGTTTGTTTCCTACCCCTGGTATCCCCTTTAGGGTCCCCAATCTCTTCCTCTCCCATTATCTAGAGAAGCCTTATTTAACAGCAGTAACATGGACATCTAATGATTTATAACCTCAAATTAAGAATACAGAAGAACTAACCGTCCCATTTTGTATTCTTCTGGCTTGTAACCAAGATGTTTCACCAGCACAGCCACCCCATCGTGGGGCCGCCCATCCCATGTGGGCCACGTTTCAGGACACAGTGACTTGTACCTGTAAATTGGCAGGAGAAGAAGGGAGAGAGGTCCAATTCATGAAGAAGGGAGAGGCACCATGGGAAGGGAGAGAGGCTCCCTCCAGAAAATAAGTCTGTCAGGTGTACAGCTGCCTCTGTGCTATTCCGAACAGCTTCCCAGCCTCAGTGGGATGAAGACCAGGAAGATGGAGCGGCAGTGGAAAGGAGTCCAAAGTAATTTTACCTCTGCAGAAAAACTTCGTATTTTCTTCGATACGCAAACCCAGCTCTGCGCACTCTGAGGTTCTCCATCAGCCCCAGGTATTTCACTTGGTGTCGGATTAGCACTTCATCAAATCGATCTGGAGAGAGGATGAAAACAGAGAAACTTAATCAACGTGTGGCTGCCCCTTCATCTGAAGAAGGGGAATGTTCAACTCTCATTATATCTTACCCAATTACCTATAACCTCTGACACATCCCTGTAGTGCAAGTCCCATATAACTTTGTGTCTCCTGCCTTCCCCCCCATCCCTTTATAATAATTTATAACTTAGTTCCAAAACAATATTTTCCGTTAGGATGTTCTACAGATATAAGAACAAAAAATGAGGAGAATAAAGGTAATTTTGACAAATTTATGTAGGTTATTAATTCTTTACTTTAAATATTACCCTACTCCACCAAAGACCAGTGCTCCCATTCCAATTCCTGCCTGCTCGTACTGCTACCACCTCCCTACAAGTAGCTCTGGAACAGACCCCAAATGAACTAATCTTGGAGGACTTCACTTCTGCTCCTTTCTGTGCCTCACTGACTGGGACCTAGTGCTCTGTATCTGACAAAGAAGAGTCCCCAGGATCATACCAGCCTGTTTAGCATCATTAGGTTTCATGCAACGAATGTAGGAGGGTTCTTTGGACATCAGGATTTCCATGAGTTTGGAGAGACTGTTTTTGAACTGAGTTGCTGCCTAGGAGAAAAGAATCCATGGATGAAGGGATGACTTAGAGCTGGTGACTGCAGAACTCTGCCTGCCGGCTTTGAATGTGAGGAGCTTCCGTTGAGCTCACCATATTAGAGACCTCATGTCTTTTAAAAGAGGAAACAGCCCCACTTCTCTCCAACTCCCACATTCTTACCGTTTCAGGTCTCTTTTTGTCTGTCAGCTCTGTTCTGTCAAAACACTGGTTTATGATGGGGTTCTGAGAGTTGCACATGGTCTGCAGAGGAAGAGATGTTTTCAGAAATAAAGTACAGACCACTTCTCAGTGAACTACCACAGAAACATGGGACAAAACAGTTTCCGTTTGGGGTTTTCACTGTGTGTTACTTTTTAATAATAAAATGAACGTTAGGCACCTCAACTGCTCTTTTCACAGTGCAGCCTTATGGACGCGTGTTCTCCAGGTGAAGTCTAGAAGAATCCTTTCCCTCAGGTGCCACCCCAGTTTAAACCCAACTCCTCACTCTGCAGGGCACTGGAAACATACTCTACCCACACTCACCTCCTTCAGGTTCCGGAAGAGAAGGTCATTGTTTTTATCTAGAAAGCCTGGAAGAAAAAGAAACCATGCAGGCTCCCACTGCTGTTCCACAGGAACTTCAGGTCAGGAATTTGAGATTTGAAATAAATCTGGTCACTCAAATGATGTGTGGATGTATTCTATGCCCAGAGTTTTGTTTACTATATAGTGAAGCTGTTTTAATTCAAAGGGCAGAAGATGGAAGGAGGAGAAAAGGAGAAGAAAGGTGAGGCAAAGACTTACCTGCCACACTGTAGGTGACGTCCCCAGCATAGTGTGAGAGCCGGAATTCCTCCCGCCCCAGAGACTTTCGTGTCTTTTGGTCAGCGAGTTTGTGCCTGGGGAGAAAGTCAAAAAGCTCCATGGGAAGCAACCATCTGGGGGCAATTCACTTCAAAAACTGCTGTGACATTTGGTCCCTGAGTGCAACTAAGCGAACAAAGAAGGGGACAGGGAATGGAAATCTGACTTCGTGATTTTTCAAGACCACAAGCAAATCAACAGTTACCAACCAGCAGATCACAAAAATACTGTTAAATGTATTTATGTGTATTTCAAAGAATTGAACTTTCAGCTTTCCTGTGTGCACATGAGGTGCTGTACAGGTCTTTAGCTGAGCATAAGCAAAACATTCAGTAACAAGAGTTTGGTTCCCCTATTGTATTCTAAAGCTCAGTCTCAATTAGAGTCAGGCAGTTAGTATTGCCAATTTATTTTAAATCACGATCAAATCTCTTTGCAAAAGAAAACTTGATCATTCTTTATGGGACCCAGCACACCAAGGATGCTATTGCTCTACACACCATGAGTACAATGTTTTCCAGGAACAACTAAAGCTCTGGGCTCTCTCACACACTTGGATCCAACCAGTGTAACTGCCCTCGGCTGTGGGAACACTCACGTGAGAAAATGAGGGTGGTTTTTCACAGTTTCCTCCAGTTTCTCCAAGAATGTTGTATCTGTGGCATCTCCAGGTCTCAGACACTCTTCATCCTACAAACACACACATTACAGTACTGGTTTCTTATTGTTGAGCAGAAAAGGAAAACACTTCCCTCCTTGCAGTCTGCCTGGACTGGGAGCTGCTTTCCCCAGAGCCCATGGAGGTGATACAGAGACCTCCAAAGGTGTCACTTATTCAGTGTCTTGTTGGTATCCCCATCTGCTCAAACAGTCCTAATATAAACTGTTTTTTTCTATGTTCTTGTCCTTGTTTTTCACTACATTGCCCCAAAATTCTTCATTTTAAAAGGTGTTTTCAACTCACCAAAATGGAAATTATGCCTTTGAATTTCTCTTCCACCAAATCACAAATTATTTTGTTATTGAAATACTGAACTGGTTCCCACTGCAAAGACAAGAAATTACACTTGGGTTAAAACAATTCTAGACTGGAAAAACCCATGAAAATTTCAGTGGGGAGGTGCTGAGGAGAGAGCGAAGGGATGGTATTGGCTCTTACCGCAATGCCTTCAGACTCATATTCCTCTTGCTCTGACTTTAATGTAAGCTCTATGAAGAGCTGCTGCAATTTTTCATTACAATAATTAATACAAAATTGCTCAAAGCTGCAAACAAAAAACCAGAAAAACAATCACTGAGATTGTACCAGTAGTAAAAGAAGCTATGTACAGGGGGACCACATGAAATACTAAATCAACAGAAATAGAAGAGGCTTTGTGCAATGTTTATTTACTGACTGCATAATTTTAGTACATTTATTATTTAGTGAAACTCACAAAAGAATTCCAGAAGGAGGGAAAAATGGACACGGAGGATGGAACACAGAGGAACACAAAAACTTTTAATAAGTGTCCAATAAAGAGTCTTGGTTCATTGCTATCTGCCAGTGAGGTTCCACGCTCTGACTTAGTCTCATTCCCTGATTTATCACCACTACGGAAAGATGCCACAACAGTCAGCCCTGGGCCAGAGAGCTGGACAAAGCCACAGCTCAAGCTATTGCATGAACACACACCAAAAAAGCAACAGTTTACTTAAAATACCCAAACCATTAAGAGCTGTGAATGCTTATTATTAGCTGAATGCCTCCAAGTGCTAGAGTCCCTGTGATTATCAGTTTTTAAACTGATTTCCTGAAGTTTAAAGGCCACCTCTTTCTCTTATTAAGAGAACCAGGGACGGAATAATGTCTTGTTTCACAACAGAAAGACTGTAATGAATGAACTCATGAAGAATTTACTCAAAACTCAAGAGACCTCAAGTGAAACAAACCTGTTGTGCTGGAAAACCTCAAATCCATAGATGTCAAGCAAACCTAGAACTGTTGTACTTCTCCAGCCAGGAAACTTTTCTTCCTGCAATAGAGAAAAAAATAAATGTATGTATGTACTCACAGCTATACAACCCATCAACAAATCTTAATAATTCAGTTCCAGCATTTACTGCTTAATTTCGAAAAAAAAGTTAATTTAGAAATCACTGAGGCATGAAACTTGCATTTCTCTGCTTTGCAGCTAAAATATTTGGAACTTCCTTTCACAGGTGGTTGGATATCAATAAATAAAAGGCTCACTTGCCTTGTAAGCCAGAGACTTGTTGACCTTGTTCACCAACCAGGAGAAGGTGCGTCCGTAAACGGCCTTGGCGAGTGCATCCCTGGCATATGCCGCCTGCTCCAGGTTCAGGGGACTGACCAGCTGCAGTCAGAAGGAGATCAAAGCCACTCAACGTCCACTCCAGTGAGAGACTATACTACCCTGGTTAATCATTAATTAACAGCCACTCAACAGCCCATCTGGGCTCAGGTTTCATCACTGCCTCCCAGATGAACAGTCATCAGTGCATTGTGGGACTCCTGCACTGAGTCCTTTGACAAGTGAGAAAAGACTGTTGGGCTCTGGCATGAGAGCTCAAGGTGTGTTGATCCAATCCCATATGCATTCCAGATCCCAGGTCCTGTTCTTACCTCTTCCCCTTTTGCTATGATCTTCTTGTGGATCAATGCATCCCGAAGAACAGAGCCGTCCACTGCCAGAAGCTGCAAATCAGTAGGATATTAAACTGATTTATGAAACAGAATGGTCCATTTACTAATGACAGTTTTAAGACATCAAGAAGACCAGTTCCTAAAATTCCACTCCAGTGAACCAATCTTTTATTTCCCACTCACACTGCAGGACTTTTGCATCAATCCCTCCCTTTCCTCCTACACATCACCTCTTTTCTGGCAGTGACATGACCTAACAAATGAATTGGCCTGACAGTTCTGGTGCAAAGAATTGCCTAAGCAAAGGCACAAAGGTGGGTCTCTCTTTAAAGTTCTTCTCCAGTGCCTATTCCCATCTCTCTGTCTGAAGGTGAAAACCTCAAGGCAGTGGTGGATCAGGTGGCTAACAGAGAGTATGTTTGTTAATGGGTTTTGAAGATAATATTTGCATTTTATTTAGGTTAAATAAAATGTATGAAAACTCTAAATCATATTCTAAAATTATATGATGCTATCAAGTTCAAAA
Organism: Formicarius rufipectus; assembly: GCA_013399695.1. Taxonomy (NCBI): domain Eukaryota; kingdom Metazoa; phylum Chordata; class Aves; order Passeriformes; family Formicariidae; genus Formicarius; species Formicarius rufipectus. Next base: position 594,262 of record VXAU01000005.1, on the reverse strand, counting down.
TAAGGGAAGTTCTGAAATTAACCTGTTGCTCTAATATCTCCCTAAATGGTGACACTCACCCTAGCCAGGTACTTAATCTGATTCTCCGTAGTGACCTGAGCATTTCCTTGCTCATCAACAGCAAACTGCACATTCCCGAGGTGCAGAACACTGGCCACAATGCTCAGCAAATCCTGGGATGGAAACAAGAGGCAGAAATCAGAATGACAAGATGAACACACAGTGAGGTTTTTGTGTTAATTGACATTTTACAATAACATTTTGTATCTATCTTTTTCAGACATTTTGTAGAGAATACATTCACTCTGAATTGATTTACTCTTTGATTTCAATCAGAAATTCCAAATCAAGGCAGAAAAATTCCTTCAGAGTAGGAAAATCAGCTGCGTCTCTAAACATGGCTCACCTCCACCTCACTGTCGCTGAAGCCTATAATGGACAGGGCTCGTCGCATAATCTTCCATTCATTTTTGTCATTTATGGAGCTGACCCTTGCACAGTGACCCTAAAAAGAAACAGTAAGAGACAAATAAATAAATAATTTTTAAAGAAACATTATCTGTGCTCAATGCACTTTCGTTATGTTTCTTTCTACAGAAGTCACCTCAGAGTTATTTCTGAAGGGAAGGAAACAACAAAGTCAACTCAGAATATCCTGGTCCTATAATATAACAGTATTATAAGAATTATGGGTTAATGCTCACCTTCACTAAATAGTGATACTGCTGTGGGTTCTTCTCGAGGCCCAGCCTCCGCAGCAAGTCCTCCTCCCCTCCTTCTAACACCTGGTAGAAAATGTGGAAGTTCCTCTCACCATGATTCTGGTGCACAACTCGCGATTTCTCCAGGAGGTAGTTCAAGATGTGGCCCCCAACAGGAGCTCCCTAAATCAAATCAGTTGAAATAGTTCATCAACATAAAGGAATTTATTTCTGTTTCTTGGTTGTCTATGCAAAGGCAAACATAATCTGAAACAAATGCCTACAAAACTACTGAAAATTATCTGTCGTTTTGTATCACAAGCTCTAATTCATCTCCAACACAGTGATTTGGGTGTTCAAGCACATGCAAAATGAGCTACTCAGTGACAATGACATGATATTACACCAGTCATGGCCACACCACATGCCAAATGGCATTTTGACTTGTGTAAAATTCCTTCTCAGAAGGAATTCACAAAAAAAAAGGCAACAAAATGTGAATATGGAGGGATTGTATCTGAAGGCATTTAAAGGATTGTAGGATGGTGATGCTGATCTCCTCAGTTTCTGTGATCTTCTCAGTGTGGGACAATTGAGATCAGAATGGATAAAAACAGTGTAATGTTACACAGGACAGATATTATCTCCAAAACACAGATGGATTATGTGGATTTAGTTTGGGAGTATCCACTTGCATGGTGCACATATAGCCTAGAAACAAGAGGATTTAATCTCACCGTCTCCTTATACAGAGAAATAAAGAAAGAAAGAAGGGAGAGTGAATACTATAAAATCCTCTGGAACCAAACTTTGCCACCACAGATTCTGCTTATGCCTCATCAGAGAAATGCAAAACAATTGCTCCGCACACACATCAGCACAAGAACACAAAGGCAACAGAGAACTACTATGACTGGGAGAGGTTCTGAAATATAACAGAGGTTTCAAGTTACCCTGTAATCAAACTGCACATCCATGTATTTCCCAAAACGACTGGAGTTGTCATTTCGAAGGGTTTTTGCATTTCCAAAGGCCTAAAATGAAAATGATTAGAAAAAAAAGTACCAAGTACGATTGTTTATAAACACTTCGGTGAAGCTGTCAGTTATCTGCTTACAGCCACCAAAGCCCAGGATTTTCCATTCTGCAATGACCCAAGAAGAAAACAAATTGATCCCCAAATTCTAACCCTGATCTTTATACCCAGTGCAAGCACAGCAGATGGAACATCCTCTGAAAACATTTCCACCCCTCCAGCAAAGCTTATTCTAATGCCAGTCCACTTCTGACAACATATGTCATGTTTGACAGCCTTTTCAAAGGTTCCTCTATCGCCACAGCCATTTGTTACAGCCACCTGCAGCTCCACCGACAACAGGCCCTATCCCAACAGGACAGGGGTCTGTCAGGCTCTCCCAGTTCCTAGGAGCACATCTTTCCCAGAATACACCACCCAGTTGAGCATGGAGCAGAAGTATCACGGGGCACTACAGAGACAAGCTGGGGCTGGACACTAGAGGACACCACAGTGCTAGAAAGTGAACGCACAAATGCATTTATCTGCTGCCCACTGCAATGTGCCGCCTTCTGCCTTTGCAGACTGACGTAGTGAACCAGAACTCTTCCCACACCAAACTTTCCTCCCTCCGTGCAGCCTGGCCAATCCAGAATTCCTCACGGTGGCATGGAAAGGGTCAAGTGAGCCACTCCTTTGGCTTGGAATCAGAGCGGGATTCCCCGGTGTGCAGAGCAGATGATCTGCCCACACTCCGTGACCCAGCATTCCCAGGACATGCTCTCTGTCCCATCATGTCCTGGGGGTTCCCACTGCGCCCACCCCCTCAGCTGGAAAATGTGAGTGCTGCTCCTGTGACTCAACATTAGGTTTCCGTGGGAGTTACCTCCAGGACTGGGTTGGACTGAAGGAGTCGGTCCTTCACGGTCTCAACCTGCTGACTGGCGGGGCAGGTCACAGCATAATACTGCAGAATCTTCTTGGTGGCCTCCGTCTTGCCAGCCCCGCTCTCCCCGGAGATCAGGATGCACTGATCCTTCCTCTCCGTGCGCAGCGAGCGGTAGGAGTTATCTGCAATTGCGTAGCTAAGGGACAATGACAGCCAAGCATTAGTGAGGGTCCTCAATTGAAGGGAAGAGACCCCTCAGCGAGGATGATCCCACACTGAGAACTCCTGGCAGAGACATCTTAAAAGAAGCATCTGCCCTGGCCCATGGGCTGGGTGAAACCATATTGTTCCTGTATGCTGGTGGTGACACAGATCACTCCATTCACATTTTAACCATTGAGCCAAGTTTCTGCAGGGTCATAGCAAAAAATATCAAATTTCTTTACAAACTGACCCTCTCTGACAAGAAGAGTTTCTGCTGAAGTCAACTGAATGGTGTAGATCCACTTTTGTAAATATATATGACCTCTCAACATTGGTCCCATGGGACAAAAAAGCTTTGAAACACCTTGTTTTCCAGTGGTGTGTAGTCTTGCTTATCTTTTAAGCAATGACACACTCAGAAGGTCACAACTGCACTTTGCTATTTGGGTGGCTCCTGTAATGTGGCTCTAGAGTAGCTCAGCCTCTCACAGCTTCTCTGGGATGGTGGGAAGACCTGGATAAGCCAGCATCCTGCAGGCTCCCTCAGATACCCTCCACCTTAGGCCAAGAACTGCCCAAAACACCTCCTGCCTGCACAAGCCAGGTCTATTGCTGCTGGCCTTGCCCCTGCTTCCTCCTTTGTTGCTTTTTCTTTCCCTTCTCTTCTCCTGCCCATCACAGACCAGACAGGATCTTATATGAAAAGTTACACACACTTAAAACACCAGAGAGCAGGAGGATTCGTGACAATGGTGGTAACTGCACACAGAGGGAGAGGGAAAGGACAATGGGAGAGGGTAAGAGGAAAGAGAAACATCAGCCCTTCACAACACACTCATCTAAGACAACCTCCATAACATTATTTTCCGTTGTCTTACATGTGGTGATCAAGCAGATATCCTGTCTTCATATGCTTGGCAAACTTATAGTAGCCTTGCTTTTTTTTATTTTCCTTTTTTTTTTTTACCTCTCATGCTGTGAAATTACTTAGAAATAATCACACTAATGTAACAGCCATGGCCTTCTCAAGTCTATTAATACCTGGTGCTAAGGCAACACCAATGAGCTACCTAGCAACACAACTCCCCACTTACCCCATCACATCCTTCTCTTCCCATCCAAACTCCAAAGTATTTTGAAAACAACTGAATAAATGTAAATTTTATTTAAATTTGAAGAACTGCTTCTAGACTGCATGCTTTTATTGGCTGGTTTATGGCACCGTGAGCTCCAGCAGTCATGCACAGCACATACAGAATCCCTTCAGTTAAAGGGGTTTATGGTCCCATTTGCAGCCCCCATCTCCAAACCCACTGGCAGGCCATAAACAGGACAGGATTTGATGGATCCCTGTGAAGTATACTGTGTACCCAGCCCATAGGGATAATTTCCTCCTTTGAATGAGATGCACTTCCCAGAGAACCCAGACCTCAGGCCTAGTCTTAAACTAGTTTGACACTGGAATCGACAGGTTGAAGCATTTTAGCTTTCTAGAATCAGTCTAAAAGGGGAGAAAAAGGATAAAAGGCAACTGAACAAGAGCACCATAATGCAGAGAGAGCACTCCAATGCTTCTCAGATTAAATTTAAATGCACAAATAATCAAATAATGCAATAGGGTTTAACGGAATGGTAAAAACAGTTAAGAAAAATACTGTTTTCCCAGTGGGAGCAGCAGTGGTATCCAGCACCACAGTTCTCCAGGGTTTACTTATGAGCTGCATGTTTTACAACTTCTTATGGGACTAGTTAAAAGAAAAAAGAACAGTCTAAGAAATAATCTGCTGCTCTTTGATTTCAGTTCAGCATATATGGGAATTAAAACACATCTGCTTAATAATTCATGTTATCCCTATGAGTTGCCATCATCCTCAGTCCTGTACCTACTGCACACATAAAAATGGAGGCACAGTCCCATGGATTTTCCAGAGTCTCAAAACTCATCTAAGGACACAGAAGCCCTTTGCACATCTAGACCTAGAGGAGAACTGAGAAAGTTTGAATGCAGGTATTTTCAGGTTTAATTTCCCCCCATATAGGTTCACACAACAAAAATCACATTTTTACCATAATAAAATAAAACTTCAAGTGTTCAGACTTTCCCAAGTAATGGTGTTCTCTCTTGGTGCTTGCAGTGCATTCTGTTTTGTTTTCTCTCCTGGGCTATGTGCCAGCAATAAGAAACAACCCAAATAGTTCACTCAAAAATAATATTACTTACTCTTCCAAGACCTCTTAAAAACAACCCCAAACAGAATACAACATAAATCATCCTCTGGAAGGTGCTCAGAATTTGGTCCTGAAAGAAAACATTTTGAAGCCATGTGGCCTCAGCTCCCAGTCATCTTTTTCTTTGAGTCTGACAAAAAAATTCAAATGCTTTCAAAAATAACTTTAAACCTCTTTTTTTTTTTTTTAATGGGCTACTGGGAATGCTCACTAGGCCAGACCACGTAAATAAATACATTCCCTGTTCCATCAGGCTGACAGTATCTTAGCAACAAGGGAAATACCAGATAAATACTGGTCAGGCAGTACCAGCAGAGGCAGGAAAGAAACCCCCACACAACAGACACACTCTTTTCTCTGGTTAAGCCCTGTGCTGGTGAAAATCACTGCCTGGACACGAAGACCCCAAGTAACCTGGGAACAATGAACTCCTGTCCTGCCAGGGATAAGCAACTCTGTTCCTCCAGCCAGGAAGGAACCAACTCCCGTTCCAAACAGTGCTCTCGCAAAGGCAACTCATCCTCTTTGGAGACAGAACAAGAATAGAAAGAGCCATACACCACACCCTCCAGAGGATCCTTTATATCCCTAGGATTTTTAGTTCAAGGAAAAGTCCTACTTGCTTGTTTTCATATGTCATTGCTGCTCACGACTGCATGGGAACAGCACAAACTGCTCTGTTACCCACAGGTCACTCACAGGTGAGGAGAAACTTCATAGAAGCTGACACCTCGGTACCGCTCCATGTTCTGTTTACTGTAGATTTCCAGTTCCTTGTATGGATTAACAGACACCAGAACGGAGCCAATGTAGGTCTGGAGAAGAGAATAAAAAAAAGCAAGGAGGTTACAGGTGGTCTGACAACAGAGCCTGGGAGCTCAGACTTCTCTGAAGGCCAAATGTTGCCCCAGTGTGCTGGGGATACTCCCAAGGGGCTTCCAAACAGGCCAAGGATGCTGAGGAAGTGCCCTCTTAGCACTGCGGGAGTGACATAGCAGGAGTTATGCCAGACATGAAATCCTTACTGGATCCTCAATGAATAAACAGCACCTCCAAATGGTTTTAGTGCTTTTACCAAGCACAAATACTGGATTATTTCTGATATACATTTAGGATCAAGTTGAGGTTGCTGGAAGTGAGTGAAGAATGTGGTGAGAGTTGGATTTTCAGTGCTGACAAGTAACTGATCTGCTTTCAATGCCAGCAGATCTCAACAGGAGCACTGCAGGGAATCCCTACACCTTGCAACATGACAATATCCCAGACCAGTTCTGACACAAGCAATTGTCTGTGAAAATCGACACCATCATCGCCAAATCCAACTGCAGAGCAAAGCTGGGTGCATCCTCTGCAGCAAACACTCAAATTCAGGTTACCAATGAACACTTCGTTATGTATCACTGCTACTCACATAGATCAGGTTCTCCTTGAAGCGTTTCCGCAGGTTTTCAATGAATGCGGCCTCGCTCGTGAAGTTCTCCAGGAGGACAAAATCCTGCACCCCTACACGGTCCCGGGCGGTCAGAGCGCTCTCCATGGTCAGCCGGATGCCGTTAGCTCCTAATCCCTGCAGCCAAGACCACAGGAAGGTTGGGATATCTGTGGTTTTCATGCGGTTCTCCCAATCCATAAGAACCACAATTACCCATGGACAATCACAGACATTAGAATAATCTCACTGCTACTGTTGAAAATGCTACTCAGTGTATACCAACACTTTACCACTTGATTTATACTAATTGCTTTGATGGAAGACAAGCCAGCATTAGGGAAAAAGTTAAGGCTCAATTTCCAATAACTTTAAAACAATCAGTTAAACGAGAAAATTAAACTTGGATTTCCTTTCCCAGGCATCCTTTAGCTGGAGGGAAACTGAAATGTGTTCTCTCCACTTCTCTCTCTCTTTTCACAACAGGAAGCCATTTTGAGGTAAGGAATCTGTTATGACTAATGATGATTCATCTCATAAGCAAACAGTTTCACATTGCCGACCAATTTAAAAGCTGTAGCAAGATACCAAATGGTACAATTCTGAGAAAATTTAGAAGAAATGAGAAATGGGCATTTCTGCATCCCACGCTACTGAATTTAGACTGTGACACTAACATGCATCAAGCAACTTCTATTCCCTGACCCTCTTTTAAAGGTTACATTTTCAATGTGACGTGGGTTCAGTCACAACCACCTTTGGAAAACACTCCTCTGCTGACTTCTGACTTCACTCAGCCTCACGTCCTAAAACAGGGAGGGGAAATGTGCACCAAGTGGTGACTCAGTTGCTACTTGCCTGGAAAATCTCTACAAAACAGACAGATGATGTACAAGGTGTAAAAGATGAGAGACGCCACAGAAACCAGAGACAGGAGATACCACACATTAAACCATTTGCTTCACACCTATCTGCATTTCCTTATCATATTCTTAAAACCTTCTTACTTTGCAAACTCCTCACAGCAAGCAACTCTTCTCCTAAATAATTTCCCTAAAGCACTAATGCATTGCAAGGAATGTTGCTACATTCTGAGATGTTCCAATCACTGGCACAGACACCACAGGTGCTCACACACCTACAGCAACAGACAGATCCCCCCTCTCCTGCAGCAGCGTCACAAACTGGGAATGTCGGACCCTCAGCAGCATAGTCCAGCCCCAAAACCCTATGCAATGATGTAGGTGACTTTTGCTGACTCACATTGTCTGGGTTTTCTTCTTTCTGCTCCTTCTCAGGATATAATAGTGGTCAGAGAACAGGGAAAAAAAACCAAACCAGCCTTGGACAGAAGAAAATTTACCTGAAGTTTTGTTAAACAGTAATAAAGGCAAGATCTGTTGAAGTACAAATTTGGGTCTAAACTAGTGTAAATTCCTTCAGTCTGGAGTTGTTTTGACTTACCAATCATCTATTGGTAAATTATACTTTTGATTTGATAAATGATTGGCAAATGCAGTTTTGCCTATTTCTACAAGTTATAATTAGCTTCCTCTCCCAAAGCCCAGTGCCTGGGCAGAAGTGATTGCAGAAAACAGCAGGTTTCAGATAGGAAAATTAGTTCCTTCTGGAAACCTCAAATCCAGATCCACTCTAATGGCTAAAATACCACAAAGAAACATCTTTTATATTTTAGTTTAATGGTCTGGAAGGCCCAAGTTCTAAGCTTGGAAAGACCCAGTCTGGGAGGAATTCTGCAGATACTGCCATCAAGTAATCTTTCTAAAATGCCCAAAATTTTCCAAGCTAAACACTTTGTTTTTTGCTTCTACCCTCTTAGCCAAGGTGAAGAGGAAAGGGGTAACTCCTGGAGAAGGAAGATGGTGAGATAAAGGATAACACGGGCAAAAGAAGTAGGGACAAATCACATACAAATAAACTCTGCCTAGAAATTAGAATCCTTCTATCAGAGTAGTGCAATCCTGGAGCAGGTTTTGGACAAGATAATGGGAATAAAGGCAAAACCAAAAGAAAATAACTACTTTTCAAGTGGGTAAGTTTATGCCTACAGCCTTAAAACACAGCTGCCTCAAAAATGACGGAGGAGAAACTTCCACCTTTGCGCAACTAATCCAAGTTTACATAATTCTAAAGACCTTCACAGAAAACGTCACTTAGCAGCTCTTTCATCAGCCACTCCCTCAGCCCAGGACAAACTGACCCCAGCTTTCCACATCCAGGAGAAGGAAGAGCCAATCCATGCCACTTACAACACACAGAATTGTTGCTGTAAGTGTGATGTTGTTGTCTCCCCTGAGACCGACATTTAAGGCCAAGTAACTTTCGGTTTCCTCCACGCTTTTGGCTTCTCATTCAACTCCAACCAGTCTCCATGAGAACAAAATTACCTCAAATTTTCAGTNCCCAAACCAAAACAACAACACTAAATGTAACTTTTTGGCAACGACGAAATGTGTTCAGGTAACCTATCAGCGGACATGATGCAGTCAGATTGTCCAGAACATAAGCTTTACTCAGGGTTTTACCCTCTCAAGCCCAAGTTCAACGCAAATATAAACATCAGCCGTAACCCACAGCTGAGCAACAGGCACTTCTCAGTGCCAGCACTTGCTCATTTGCTTTATTGCTTATGTCCAAGTCTACCACCATCTTCCAATGTCAATGTTAACCATTTGACTGCCAATAACTTCAACAGATACAATGTAAAAGGGGGTGAAAATAAATCCTTCTTGCAAAACAGAAATAAAACAGTAAATGCAGAAGGAAGGAAACAGGGAAATAAGTCAGTGGGAAAAAAGGGATGACCATATGTTCCTACTGAATGATGAGTGTAACAGTGAGGCACTGAATAAATTAAAATAACTACTAGTTATTTTCTGTTAGCAGGCAGGCACGAAATCTAGCGTCTGTAAATTAATGCCAGAAAACCCAGACTGAGGGGTTAAATATGTTACAGTGGAGCTAATTAACCATTAAAGCAGTTTTCCTATGGTCAGGACTGGCTCCCTTAGAGACTATGCAGCAGAGATTTCTCCGTGCCAAACATCCTCTAGGTGAGGTAAAGTTCACTTACAACATCCTCTGCCCCGTGCTAGGCAAGAGATCAGCTTGGACAACTCCAAAAGCCCTGTGGCGGGGGTGTGTATTCCAGATAATTAAGAGAACACAGGCTGTGCGAGTCTGATTAGACTCTTCCTCGTGAAAATCAGTTTTTCGGGAAGCTGCTAAGAGAGCGCTGTGCTGGACGAGCCCCTGTGACACTGAGAACAGGCGGAGGGACCATCCCTTCTGCCCTCTGTGCAGCTGTACCCTTTGGCTTGTGCAATTAGATAGACAGGAAATCCGACAGGGATTAAAACTAACTCACATGTATCTTTTTTATTGCTTTAATTCAGATCACTTCCCCACACTAGTTCCACACATAATCACTCACAATGCCCACAGATACGGTGATGGAGAACCACAGCACAGTCAGGAATGAGCATGAATTCAGCTGCAGGACCAGTTCCTGCTGTCTTTAAATGCTTGTGAAATGACCACCCAAGAGGCAGGTCAGATGCAGCCTAAAGCTCAGTACCAAACTGAACATCCCCTCTTCTGGGCTTTGCTGCCTCCTCCTACCAGTTTACACAATGACCTAACTTTAAGACAAACCAATGAAACTCCCTAAATCAGCAGAACAAAAACTATGAAAAAAGAAACTGGTAGTTTTCTGTCCAAGTTGCAAGCTGAATCACCTTACCATGGGATAGGATGAGTGTCAGATCCAGGGAAAGGAGGATAGGGAACACAGGTGCCAATTGACAGTAAGTTATCTAGGTCAGCTCCACCATGAGCAACTTAGCCCAGCCTATAAGGATCAAAAGGAAGCCCAGGAGGCTGAGGATCCCAAGCTTCCGAGGATGAATACACAGTGCTAATGCCCCACCCAGCACAGGCTGCAAACAGTGAATTGCAAAAATCTGAGCAATCTCCATGTGATCCTGGTGCCTGTGGGCTTAGGAGTGCTTGTGCTTTCACCTTTCATCCCGCACTAAGCCCACTGTCCTGAAGGTCATTCCTATTCAAGAGTGTACAAACTGACTTTTGCTACCACATTTCTCAAACCCGTCCATGATACCAAGGGATTCATTCCTATACTATTTTAACCCACTCTTTGCTTTTAATCTCTTCTCCAGATTTGTAAGCACAACAGCAGCTCCCTGCCAAGAAGGGAAAAGCTATCACTCCTAAATGGTGGGGATCAAACCAGTGCAATTACTACCACAGTACTACTTCCACATGCCTTTTTCCTCCCTGTGATGAAATTTTGGGGAAGACTTTCTGCTGGTGTAAATTGGTGCAATCTGCAGAGCCAGGTTTATATATTGGCTGAGGTTCCAGCCTTTTTTTGTATTCGTGCAAGAGTCAACAAAACCAGAAAATACCTTCAAGCTCCTGGGAGTACAAAACCATTCAAGACTGTACCAAAGAGTTTCCTAAACTAAACTAGTAAATTGTTGACATGGTACATATTTTTTTTCTTTTAAAATAAATGCCAAAGTATGATAAAGTTTTTCCTCTGCTAAGGACTTGGAGAGCTAATACACCTCAACAGTGAGAAACAGGACTTTTTGCCCTGCACAGCAAAACGCAAAGTATCGGCGTCAGCCAGCCTGAGGGTATCAAGGAAATTTCCTTTGGCGCTGAAAGATAAAGGGCAACTCTGCCACGATCACAGGGGTTCAGGGGCTGATGTGAACAGAACAAGAAACATCCCCTGGCTTTTACCCTTAAGCGGGTCCATGGCCATGGAATACCTAGTAACACAACAGGTGTAGGAAGGACTCCTTCCCAAAGGGGTACCTGCGTGGCCCCTTGCTGACACAGCAAGTCCAAACACGCAAGTGCTGCTGACCATGGAGAGAACAGGCAGCACTTGGAGCACCAGCAACCTCCACTCCAGCCTGAAGCATCCATGAGTGGTTCACGTGAAAACACCTGGAGTTCTCAGAGCAAACAGTCTTGGATGGAGCAGGGAAACTTCCTAATCAGAAAGAAATGTCCCATTATGAACAGGATTTCTGCCTCAACATCTAAAAACGTATCTCAGTATTTTCTTCTGGTGATGTATTTTTACAGATTAGCTCATATCCATTTAGGAGACTTGCACTAAAACAACCACAAGAAGCGAGTGCCATACAGAAAGAGCCACGTTTATAGTCGTATCAAGTGAAAGATGATTGATCTGCAGGTTCCAGAAATAGGTACAAGGCCGGGAACGGAAGAACAGGCAAGAACCAAATGTGAGTGGAAAGGGAAATTCAGATTAGATTCTGGAACACAATACAACTCTGAACCAAGAACGAACTTCTTGTGGGGAGGTGGCAGTTAAAAAAACATTTGTCTCCTGGACAGATCGACATTCTTCACTGTCAAGCCAAAGTTGCAGGAAGGAAAAAAAAATTCCTTTGATACAGCCTGGGAAAGGGTTTGGACATGGTTTGGGCTAGATAGCAGAGCAGACAGAAATCAACTGTTTTATGCAGGGCCTCAATTCCCGAAGTGCAAAATAGGATAGCTCCTCTTTCCTTTTGCATGGAGAAAGCAATAATGAAAACAACAGAGGTGGACTGGAATCAAGGGATCCTAGTTAGTCAAGCAGCTGTTGCCTGCCAGTGAATCCCTGAAAGACTGAAATGCAGCCACTTAGGACCCTCCTCCCTCCTGCCATACTGAAAATTAGAAGCACATTCTGGACACAACTCTCTCTGTTAGTCAACAGCTGGGTGGAAAAGAAGGTTCCCTGAGAGGCAGCTCTGAGTCTCCCACAAAAATCCTCTGCAACCAACTGTGTGAATGTGTCTGCTCTTTGTGAAGCCACCTGAGATAATAATTCATATGACATATATTTGGCTTGTTTAGTTAAAAAAATTAAGTAACAAAAGGAAATGTTTTATTTCACTTTTTAAGTGACTTCCTGAAAGACAACTTGAGAAAATTAGAACTGTGAGGTAGACTGGGATCAAAACCAAGTAATGACTGGTAACACAGACCAGCAGCATTAAAGGGAGCAACTTTAACTTGCAAAGAAAGTTACCATGTCGGCAGCTGCCGCTCAATAACCACTTACAGCAGAATCAATTTTATTTTTGCTTCTTTTAGAGTAATACATCACCAGCAATAGAATGTCCAAAGCCAGGGAGCGCTTGCTGTGCTCAGAACCTGGTTCTCCCTCTCTGATACTTTCCTCCCCATCCTAAATCAGACGTTGAAAGGATTTAACTATGGGATACACCATTCAAAAATTGTATTAAAGAGACAGAAATGCCAAATCCTTGACTAATTCTTGTAATTATTTTGAAGTCTTTCATATTTTATGTAGGGACAAAATGAAATACTTTAAAAACTAAAATAATTGCAAATGAAGGGGAAGCCAGTCTATTCTGCTCTCATATAGATTTGTTACACCCTCACTAGCAAACTGCCTTGAAGTTAACGTTCTGCCTCACTTTTCCAAGCAGTGAAGCTATTTAATCTCTCACCCCAAAATTCAGAGCGGAATAGGAAATGTGAGCAATGGATCACACTGTGGGAATTATTTTACGTATTTATCAAAAGCAGGTAACTCATGGGGAATTAGAGCTGGAATGCAAAATTTAATCATTCGAAAAACAGTAATGGAGGGTGCAGATGTTGCTGTAATTAACTGACTCTTTATTAATCAATGATATTTGATATCTGCAAGATTTAGAATAGTAAGAATCCATCTAAGGAGCTCAAATGGAAATTAAAAATGCAAATTAGGATGGACCCGAAACCAAAGAAAGCAATGGAGATATGGAAGGTAAGTGAATAATAGAAATTGTTCAAGGTTTATAACATAATTAGATTTTCTACATTTTACTTTGCAGGGGCTAAAGGTAGGAAGAGAAGCAATCAGAAGTGAAAAGGTAGTTTTAAGATCTATTTTGAAGGAGAGGAAAAGTGTTTATCCCTAAGAGGAGTAATGTTGATATTTCAATCAACAGGCTAAACATAAAATAGCTGTACGAAAAACGAACTAGAACAAACCAGAAAGATCACTGTGGCTGGAAAAGTAAATACACTGAATTTCTATATTTAGGGATCTGACATTTTTTCTCCGGAACAGAGGACACAAGATGTTGCTGGTTGCAAGATATTGCTGATGACAGTTTTCTTGGTGGTACTACCTGTGACCACAGGCCTTTGCACTCCACAGCAGTTTCAGAAGACAAACAGCACACAAAAAAAGGGCAAAAACCAGCAAAACCTCAGCTCACTGTCCTTTCAAGTGAATTTTGACACCGACTTCCAGATCAGAGTGAGCAGGTGAGAGGAGGCAGCAACTCAAATGCTATACCACAGATAAGAGTCAGGGCATGCACATGACCCTTGCAGCAATGGGGCACTCATTGCATCCCCATTCCCTGCTCTGGTCACTGCCACACTCCCCTCGGGATGCACAGATCCCTCTGGTCTCTCATTGCCAACACCACAGGGATCACCACATTACTCCTGCAGCATTCTGCTCTTCCCTCCTTCCCCACTGGATTCCACACACTCCACACAACCCACGCAACCACTTCAGACCACGATGTCTTTCTGAACAGAAGCAGCACTCCAGTACATTCCCAGGGCACGTGAAGGGTACTTCCACACCCACATGTTCTCTCGGAGAATATCAAGCATCACCCCAGACAACATCACTGCCTATCACACTCTCACCTATCACACTCTCACCTATCACATCTGGCAACTTTTCTCCATGGCCACAGCTGTACAGAGGTTTGTGGGCTCCAGCATCCCCCTTGCCAACTGAAGTTCAAGCACAAGCCTCTCAATCCCTGACATCTCCCCCTTCGGATGTGCTGCTCTATGGAGGGATTCAGCAGGTTCTCCAAAGCTCTGCTCTTCCCTTCATCACTAAAACCCTTTCTCAGACAATGGTCAACACCACAGTATTCAGGAAAATATGCAAGGATCTCTGGACAGAGTAGGTATGGGATACTCCAGCCCCACACTAACTCACCTTCAACAGAGAATTGCTTAAACCCAAAGACATGGTATTTTCAATCCTTCTTTTCCTAAACTGGGTAAATTTAACAGTTAAAGTCTTGAGCAGTCAAAAAGCCCACACTTTTTTTTATAACGTGCCCTCATTCTTGACCTCAACATCTCCCACACCCAGTGAATTCCGTGGCCCAATTATACATTGTATGAAAATAATCTCTGCATTTCTGGCAACCTTTAACTTAACTGAATGTGTCTCTTCGTATACTACAACACAGAAAGGGGAGTTCACAATCTGCCTTCTCTGTGGCACTGTTGGGCATGTTATTTCTTTCTTTCTCTCCTACTTATCTCTTTTTCCAGGGAACAATCCTAGTCCTCTCTATCTTTTGCCACAAACTCATCTTCCCAAGCTCCCTGGGTTATCCTGCTGCAGCAGACACAGTACACAGAGCCAGGCATTCTGGTTGCTGCTAAAACATGGACAAAGTTTTACTGAAGTAAATTCCAGGGGGAATTGAGTGGCAATGAGTCCTTAAGCAGGTACTTCCTGCCATTACCTAGTATGGCTGTCAGAGAGAGAGAAGTCCAGGTCTCTGAAAAGGGCAGGAGCTGAGCCCAGCACCAGGACGGTACCTTTGCATCCTCATACCCCCTCCACCCAAGCAAAAGCTCCACCCTTTCTTCTCTCCTAACTAAGAGCACAACTTTCCCCTTCTCTTCCCACTTTCTCAACTCCCATCTTGGCTTCCTCCTCCAAACAAGTATTTCCTGGTGTTTTATTCTATATTACCTGCTTTCATGTAACTTTCCAGTGAAGGGATCTTTTGCAAAGCAGGCTGAAGCATTTCACTTTCATGCTGAAACCCCGAAAATCTATCTCCCTTCTTCTCAGACCAGATACACATCTAAAAGCTGTGAAACCACCAGAAGAGCTAAATAAATCTTACCCCGCCTCTGAACTTCATTTTCGCCTCCTGCAGCTCCCACTGCACTTGCAGAGACTTAGCTTATGCTTCTACAAAAAGCAGCAATTTGAGGACAAGTTCTCTCTTCTGTCAGTTGCCTTTTGTGGTTTTTTTTCATGACATTTTCGGTGCAGTCAGAACTCCTTCCCTCCCACCAGCTCCTACTGGAGCATCCTGGAGAGGGCGTTTTCCAAGGAGAAGGGGAAGAACTCTCCTCCCCTCCCGACAACGTGCACAGACTACAAGCGCAGTCCAAGAGAAGTCAGCTGTGCTCTGCCTGCAGAGTTCCCGCTGACCAGTGACAGGGAAAAACAAAATGAAAAGTAATCACAAGGGCTGGAAAACCTGGTGCAGAGCCCAGAACAAAAACCACTGCAAACTGACTGGATATTCTCTGGTACAGCAAGTTATTGTACTGAAACAGCGGCATGGAGAGGGCTCCCTAACCCACTCCCAACTCACCCCCAACCACAGCAAAACTCCTGGGCTTAAAATTATACTTGTGATCAGCCTCTCATCAAGTCAAAGGATCACAAAGTGTCCAAGAGTAGGAAGTAGTCTGTCTGCCCTTGAAAGGATTTAGAATCAGAATGGTTTGTGTTGGAAGGAACCTTAAAGACCACATAGTTCAAATTTCCTGCCATGGGCAGGGACACGCCTTCCACTAGATCAGGCTGCTCCAAGCCCTGTCCAGCCTGGCTTTAGCAGAGTGGCTCAGCAGCAATTTATTCCAGATTAATTTTAAGGTACTCATCCACCAAAAGCACCCACTTTACATGGAGGCCCCTGAGGTCCCCATCTCAAAATAACCTGCAATACCAAGTAAGTACTCTCCTAGCAGGACACACTTTCTGCCCTTAGTCCCCAACCCTTGCAAACATAGGTAGTACATTTTGCTGTCTCTAAGCCCATTAGTGTTTGGTCTGACACAAAATTATTTATGGCCATGGCTACACCAAGAGTGTGAAAATCTACACTCGACCACTCAGAGATAAGGGCATTTTGATAAAACTACTGTATACACGATCTTCCCTAGCATTAGGTGGAAAGTGAAAGAATGAGAGACAACAGGCACAAGCCAGAAGAAGGGAAATTCCAATGAGTTATTGGGAATTTTTTCCCCATTGAATCTTGTCAAATACTGGAACAGGGGGCCCAAGAAGTTGTGAAACGCCATCCTTGGAGACATTTAAGACTCAACCAGACAATGCCTGAGCAACCTGATCTAAATTGGCCCTGCTTGGAAGTGGGGTTCGACCAGAGATCTCCACAGGTCACTTCAATGCAAAATAATTCTATTAATTATTTTGTTGGACTAAACTATGTATTCATACTAAGACAAACTAAAAATATAGCAAATAAAGCCACAGATCTGTTACAAAGCCCAGGCAAAGGCTACCACACTTGAGGTGTTTCAGGCAGTTCACATCATGAGCTGTCATGTAGATTCCCTAACCACTGAACAGGCAGAGCCATGGAATGATTCCCCAGCTCAAGTGCTGATGTTTCATGACTGGCACTACATGTAGTCAGTTCTGCTTAAAGGGGTTTTTATTTGTTCGGTTTGTTTTTTCAAGTTTTTCATTTTTCATTTCTATCAAGATGTATCTATTTCAAGTTCTGTTATAGAAACAATAAAGTTAAGCTCTACAGTAAAAATATTTTAAGCAAAAAAGCTTCAAAGTAAAGTACAACAAGGCCATGCAAGGCCACTACTCAGAAGACTATTTAAAACCAAACACACATAGCAGATGTTGTCAGTGGTTGGGTGCATCACTCCCCTCTAATTAGCTCTGGCCCATGGCATTGATCCCAGAGATCTCATGCTGCCATGGATGCCATTTGGCACAAGCAAAATGTGCCAAGGATTTGCGACAGAGCTTGTCTTCTGGGAGTGCTGTGGAACCACCAGCTCCTCTGCCCTCATCACACTCCATTTTGAAAAGTATTTACAGTACCTCTCAGTTCTTGCACAATCCTCTTTGGCAGGAATTTTGTTCACTTATCATCAATCATTTGGGTGAACTATTAACAGAGGTAGGCTCAGGACACATTTCAGAGGTGGGTTTAGCTTCAGTCTGTCAGAACACTGAAAAAAATAAAAAGTACTCCAAGCCCATATCACTTCAGGAGCACAAGGAAGATCAACGATAATATAAACTACATTACCCAAAGTAAGACACATCAGCCATTACTGAATCACAACAGTGACCCTCAAGCCAGGAGTTTTCCAAGCATAATTAAAGGTGTAGCCTATTGGCTCTAAATGCTCAGGAGGAGAATGTCAGTGCTCCACCATCGCTCCTCAAATCAGTCCAGTTATAGTCAGAGTCAGTAAAAGTCCTGATGCAATTTTAAGTATTAGCAGAGTTATCTTTATATAAGTTCCTTCCTTTCCCCTAGTTCACAACTCCTAACACTTCTCAGAACACATCACTGAAAATGCCACATAAGAGAAGAATATACAGAAGCCAAATATTCAGAAGTATGTTTTATACACATTTCCCTTAGCTTTTGTTTTTTTCTTTTTTAAATGCACAAGAACCCTTTCATGCATTTATTCACTAGGAAGACCTTTACTCAAAATGTTTTTTTCTGCAGTCAAACCACTACCCAACTTTCGCTGCCGAGGAAACCACTCCTGGCATGTAGGCTAGCCTAAATCAGGAAGAGAAAAAAATAGTTGGAAGGCAGAGATAACCAGCATAATTTTACTTTAAAAGATCTTGATCCTGTATTATTAAGACGATAAAACCAGACTCTTCTTTTCCAGCAGCAGAGCCCAGCCCTTGTCTGTTATTTCTGCTGAGGATGGCTGGCAAGGTCTGGATCACTACAACAGGCAACTACAGGCAGAGGTATGAATCAAGTTTTCCAGGCCTCACCAGTTGGAAGTGACTCATATAAACCCTGGATTAGAGCACTGGGATTGCTCTGCTCAGTGCTGATAAGCAGCTGATTCGCCGCATACAATTTCACATTCAAAGCAAGGGGACTGGAAACCTTTCCTGTCAGCCGTGCTTCGACGGCTCCCAGCACCGAGCGTGACTTGCTGAGCTACACCCGCAAGCATTGGCTCTGCTGAAAACTAAAACGAGTTTGGCCCTGTGAAACCAACATCAGCAAACCAGTCTTCCCCTGTGCTGTGCAGATTCCACTACACAATACAAATCTGGAGGTATGAGACGCTGGCTTGGGTTTATGCTATTCAAAAATCAACGTGGATCACATCTACATTACTTCAAAAGCAAAAGATGTCAAGTTCATCTATCAACCTTTCTTCCTGGGTTTTTATAATATTTGTTATTTCTGCCTTCCAAAAGAACTACAGAATAACACGCATTCCATAATTAGAAAGCACTTGGTAAAGATACCATGGGAAAGAAAACACCCTAAACAGGCCAGGAATTTGAGAGTCTTTCCTCTCACAGCTCAGAGGAACATCTTCACCAAAAAAACAGAAACTTAACCTGTCACCCATGTGCTGCTGTCCAGATTATACTGATCTAAAACTGATTAAAAAGTGTCACATTCTTAAGACACACTACAGATGAAACCAAAGATTCTGAAGGACATTTGTCCCACTGGTTAGGAAAAAAGCCTCATTCCAGCAGAGGATGAACATGCGACTGCAGGATAACTGGATAAATCAATGTCCTGTCAAAGACGCAATGCTAAATATTGTAATAGACTTGGGAACAGGGCAGAATCTCCTCCCCATACCATTAGTTTGACTAAGAATTGTGTTTTGTACCCTGTTTTTGTTTGAATTAAGGCATCCCCTCTTTCCCCATCTAAAGAGCAGCCAGCTGTGTTCCAACAAGTAGTCAGGAACACAGGACATTGGTCCCTGGAGATGCAACATTACTGGCCAATTCTTAAACTGCACACCTAGAAAGGTTAAATCAAAAGCCCATTATACTCCCTCAAAAGGTGCCTTAGGATGGTTGAAGTTCCTTCATTTTACTGCAAACATCATGACATCACGAGATGACTGAATTCTTCAACTCCATGTGAATGTGTTTGCACAATTACAGACAAAACCTTAAACATACTTCAGGTGTGGCCAAAAGGCTTCAAAAACCAGAAGACAAAGAATATTTAGATTGTTGTTTTGGATTCTAATTTATGCTTTGTGATGCCTAAAACTGTCAGTACTGGTTTTGTTTGTTCCAAGAAAGCTTCAACAGCGAGAACACTAAACTTCTTTTCTTCCCAAGTACAGCCTTTCACAAATAAGCAACAAAAAAGAAGAATTACAAAAAAATGAAAATGGAGATGCGCACCTCTCCTTGGATTCCTACACATTAAGAGCTGTTCACTGTTCGGATGGCCCTGATGATAGACGTGCTTGAGAAGCAGCAGATTAAAATGCACATACCCAGGGCTTGTATTTAGTTATGGTTCCCGCACATACACAATAATCCTGGGTCTATGACGTGAGAGAAAACAGAAACTGGGTTAATCTAACAAATTAAGATAATTTTTCCTTGTTGTTGCTTTCTGCTGAACCAGTGAAACAGAAATGGATGACTGGCTTTGACAGTGACCATCAGAACAAAGTTCCACTTTATAATTACCAGATGCCCTTAATACGCTATCAGTTTGTCTCATGCCTGTGGCTGCCCCTACTCAGGCATGTTATGGCTGTCAGTGTTCCATGGGGTTATAAGACAGTCACCTCTTCAGCTGATCTTACAAACACACTCTGCCCATTCTGATTCCAACAGTAATTGTTGCACTAACTTCAACAGCAAAGTTTAAAAACAACACTTAATTCCCTTTGATTAAGGGTTTGCCCATACTTTGATAGGACCACTTTAAGCAGCTCCCCTGCAGTGGCTGTGGCAAGTACACCAAAAGCAGTTCAGAGAGAGCTGTTAATACAAACAGCCTGACTCAGTTCAGCTGATGTGCATTCCTCTCTACTGACTTTCCAAACAGTCACTCCCAGTGGCAGGACCTACATCTTCCTTTTAAGGAGAAAAATGTTTTCTCAGGAAAAATTAAGTGTTCAAAGTCTGTGCATATCTCTGTGCTTTCAGTGACCAATCTCGCCTTTAAAAACACATTCTCACTGCATACAGAATGAAAACTTCTTCAGCCTTAACAAAAAGTTGATCCTCTTTTTTAATACAGCTATTGGCTCTCTGCCATCACTAGCACACTCAGGTGAAACATCTTAGCACACTACTTTTCATACAAAACATGAAAACGAGAATTGGTTTTCCAAAGCATTATGACAACTAAATCTGAGTGAGAAAAACACGATGAAAAAGAACAGGGAACATACAGACTACAGACAACACTTTACAGCTCACACTGGTGACTGACAGGTACTATTCCTTTACATTTCTTTTCCTGCATTTCTGAAAAGAGGCTCAGTGTTACAAAGGGCTTAAGACTGGAAAGTGTACCATAACAAAAACTCCTTGTTCCATTGACTCTAGGTAAGAAAAGAGTGAGCATGGGTCCTTTGCCTGCGTGTTAGAGAGAGGAAACAGGATTTCCCTCTGCTACTCCCCGAGCAAGATCCCAAGGAAACATTTCTAATAATAGGAAATTGCTATATAAGGCCAGATCAGCACTAAACTGTTTGCAGTCTGGAAGAGAAGGATGGACAGAAGTGTGTGTTGAGGAGGGACATAATGGGCAGAGTGGGGTTCCTCACACACAGCGACCCAGGGCTCCTCTCCACAGAGAGGGACAGCATCTAGCCTGTGACACCTCTGCTGAGCAGAGTTCTCTCCCACAGCGCAAAATAGAAATTAAATGTACAAATTAGAGCTGTTATGTCCTTATGTCCTTGCTTTTCTTCATGGCACAAAAAAGACTTTTATACCTACAAAATAGCACCTGTGAAGCAAAGCTGAGCACATGTCCGATACAGAAAGGGCAGGAAAAGAAACAGCCATATCCTGAAGCATGAAACGGACAGTGTTCATGCAGAAGGAAGGCTGACAGTTCCTGTTTCTGGGCAGGAGATCACAGAGGCACATTGGCTTGCTGCTGCATTTTGTGAACTGGACAGTTCTCTTACTTATTTTATTTAAAACTGTAAAGATACTGGTCACCTGTGGAAGGAGCCATTTAATTTCATTTTCTAAGTGTTCCCACATAACTGTAGACAATTAATGTCCTGCAGGCCAACAGTTTCAGCAGTAAAGTTGCACAGAGCAGCTGTGAACATCACAGCAGAGCTGTCAGAGGGACGAGAGTGGAGCTGTAGCTTTAACAGATACTTCTCACTGTCCCTTCAGCAGACACTAAACCCACAAGCCCAGCTAAAGACAGATTTTCCTCCTTCCTATATATATTACAGGGAGTTCCTAAAACAATGTTCATAAAGATATCGTTTGGATAAAGTGATGGAACTGGAACAATTCCCTCTGATCCCCAGTGAAGAATATCTTTCCATCTCTGGTTTGTCTTTGGATAAGGCCAGGAGCTTTCACCTCCCCAATACAGGGACACTTGCTGAGCAAACACAATCTGACACAGTCCCCTAGCTGCCACAGAAATGAGCACAATATAAATTGCTAGACTGATTTATCACCCAGACTTTTTTTTTTTCCTGACAGCAAGAGATGTTTGTGACAAACTGCACAAACAATTTTGTATCCTATGCCTGTCCCCAAATGCAGTGCTGCAGAATTACACAGCTTCTAGAGGAACATGAAGACAAATCCCACCCAACATTTTCTTGTCAGCTGTGAGACCTCCTTGAGCTGCACTGGTCAGTTTGCCATAGCAAGTAAGGGCTGAGGGTCTTAAAAAGGCAACTCAGGCTGTCCTTAGGAAACATGACTCTTTGATGAGACAGTAAAGCAGTTTGTCAGCGGAGCACTTTCCACATCTCCACATCAGGAGGTTCAGAGTCCCCAGGAGAACACAACTGAGATTTCCAATTCCTTCCACTCTCCTACAGGATTGCTTCAGTGCAACCACGTGCTCAGGTATGTTTTACACCAGTTGCTTATAGTCCCCATAATACCTGGCCAAAAAAAGGATGTGCACTCCGGGGTCTTTTAGACTTCCCAGGGCATGTAGCAATTCTGTGCCAAGAGGATGTTTCATATTGAACTTATCTTTAGGGACATCTTGATTTCTGAAGATTTTTAAACTGACCTTTATTTTTTGTCCTGTTAAATACTTCACATCCTTGACTGCACAATGAGGGGGAAAACAAGTGCAGGCAACAGGCAGGTTTTTTTTCAGAACTGGTAAAAACAAGGAGTTATGTCTCTGAGAGGAAAACAAGAAAGCGCTTCTATTAAATACTCTTATGCCTCTTGTCTCATGCAACAGTTGCTCCGTAACAATTACAAAGCAATTCAGAAAGATGGCCTGTGCTGGTATGGCTTGTGGTCAGTGGCATCTGAAAGCGAAATTTAGGAAAAAAAAAAAAAATTAAAAAAAAATTGGGGGAACTAGCTCCCTGTGTATTTAACTCAGTACGAAGTCTCAACTTTAAGCCCGGGCCTTAACACTATTGTCTTCTCTATTTATTTTCCATCCCCAGTCCAAGAATGCAGCCACTAACTTGTTTGTTCAGTTTCAAAATCTGCTCCAGGAGAAATAAGGTATTTGTCTTAGGTCTAAGAAGTGAGAAGCACTGCAGGTATGAGACTGGGAGTCTGAAAACAGTTCAGTCATCCCTGCTGATGCTGTATTGACAGCATTCCAAGTCTCCCCTGTGCCATCAGTGATTGCAAAACTCTTCTCTAAATATTGGAATTGTCTGTTTAGAACTGCTGACACTAAAACAGTAAGTTTAAGTCACTTTAATGTCTTCAGTGGGTTAAATCTGAAAACTAGGAAAGGCCACCTGAATGACATTATTCTTAAAGGTGCCAACACACATCATTTTACAGAAATCCAAATAACAAATTTCTCTATTGTATCAAACTGTTTTATAGGAAACAACTAAATTCGACTGACCTGTCCGGTGCTGTATTTTATTTTTTTTTTACATTTTTCATCACTGCAGTTTTGCATTAAAACAAACCACACCCAAACTCAGATCACTGGTACTGTGAAAAATAGTTTAAAAAGGAAATACCTCCTCCAAAACAGCCAAACTAAATTCTTTCTTTTAGTCAATGCGAGGCTTTTCATTTTCATAAAGCATATATAAAGCTGTTGTGAACTCCTAGTTTAATGTCAAAACCATGAACTTTCCGTTATATGGAGACTGGAACAGAGGTAATATCTAGATTTTATGAGCCTATTCAAGCTTCCAATGTCAGAAAAATAAAGGTCAAATGACTATAAGTTTCCTGAAAAGCACAGGAAAGAGGATCACTTATGGAACACATTTCCTCAAAATCTAGTGTTTTTTTAGACAATAGTTTGCACATGAGTGATGTCCCAAAAACTAATCCTACTCCCCCTACTCCTGTTACTGTCATAGCAAAATTACTAATATGGAGAGTTTATAGTAAGATGAAGATGCATATATCATATAATCACTGTGATATCCGTTTAATTTGTACATGAAATTTAGGAGATGTTGCTATGCACAATTTTTTGTATTGGTATAATTGCATCTGTCATAGGCTTATTCCATGTAATACCCGTAGGTTCCTTAAGAAACAGTAATCTGCAAGTATTGTTGCAACACTCCATCCTGATGCCAGGATGATACCGGGGACTAACAAGTTCTTATTTTCCTTCTGGGTGTGACCCTTTTTTAATGCTAACGTAGCAGTGGTGTACTATAGGTTACTAAGTGGAGTCGAGTTCTTCAGGCCTAGAAAAAAAAAAAAGCACATTCAGTGCTTTAGATGTTCAAACAAGTAGAGCAGTTTTTAATTGGATGACTTATTTATAAGTTAAGAGTTTACAGGCACAATTCATACTTCCATCATCTTCCCTCCACCCTCTGTCCCAAACTGACTGCATTGGTCTGAGGCCCAAGGCAGGCAGTTATTTCAGGACAGTGAAAAGTTTTAAATAAGTTCTACTAAAACTATTAGGGTCACACATGATACTGAACTTCTTTCAAACCCTTCTTTGTAAGAGAACAAAGAGCATTTTACATTTATTGTGATGGCATAAGTTCCCTATGAAAAGTTTAAGGGAAAAGTTTCAACAGTCTGGAGTAGAACTACATCATGAGCCCAAAATAAGAATATTTAATGATCTGAAGAAATTCCAGATTATGCTAAAAGAAATGGCCTGAGCAGTTTCCAAGAGCAGAGAGAAGGAAAGCAAGGCAGGCAGTGCAGACTGGCCCTGGCAGTGTGACAGGCTTCATGGCTGTCAACCACTCAGAGCACGTGGGCAGATGATATTGCAGCTGATGTCTGAGCTGCTTCCCTTTCCCCTACCAGTCCTGCTGCTGCTGAAAAGGAGGGGAAAAGCCACCAGATGAAGGGTAGTGTGTGAGGTAACCTGCTGACCACTCAAAGAGTCCACAGTGAAGAGTCTTTAATGATTTTGTGAATCACAAACATTTTTCTCCTAAAACAGATGTATCATCACTTAACAGTATACACGTAATGATGAGATGCTACCATGCTGGTAAAAGTATTCCAGGCGGCCTGGAAAATACAGCAAGCATTTCAGAAGGATATCTCCCACACCCACCTGCATCAGCTTGCACTCATCCAACAATCCGGAATATTGTTTTCCAGCAGTTTAAAAATTGAGACTCCTATTGAATCAAAACTACATTTAATCAAGATTTTTTTTAAAGGTAAAAGAAGTAGTAATTACATTAGTATTAAAAAAATAAATCATTGGCTCCCAACTTAGCACCCTTTGGACTGTAAAGAATATCTAATCTCCAAGACAGTGTTTCAACTCCCTCTGCTCACTCAGGAGAACTTCACTGTCCTGCCCAGTGCATTTTCAAGATGTTCTGCATTATCAGCAACATCAATTTAATCCAAAACAAAGACATTACAGAATAATCAAGGAACCAATCCCTTTGTGGTTCTCAAGAGCGCATGTTCCACATCTGGATAAGCATGGGCTATGCAGAGAATGAAAACATTCCTTCCCCAGAGATGCGGTTAAGTCCAAATCCTTTTTCTTTCTCTGTCTAATTTACTCAGTCCTGCACTGGGTTGTTCAAAACTGCACAAACCCTGCTGAGGCATACAATAGGTAGTCGCAGGCTCAGCAGTCTGCCTTGTGACTCTTCACATCTACAGCAAAACCAAAAACTTCTGGGCTATGATTTCCAACTCAGATCCTGAAGGATTTGACAGTTGTGACATTAACAGAAATACCTACTGTCCCACAGCATCCTGTACTCCATCAGAAGATGAGGACTGGCTCCCCTGAGAGTCAGAGACAAGAAAGCAGAAGCATCCACTTGTGCTGATGCAGATAAAGAGCACATCCTCGAAAAAGTTTAAAGTACTGAGTAGATGGGAGTCCTTTCCACATAAGGGCACATTCTGCTACAAATGCATGGATTCGGAGAGCTCACAGAAGTTGGGTATCTTTAGATCTTCTATTCTGATTGTGTGTGAGAAAACCCTATTGCCCATTGCAGCCAGGTTCACAACAGGTACTGTCAGAAGACTCATCCCACTGGGATGGAAACACTTACTTTCCTCTGATTTGACATGTGTAGTTTCTGTAGGTCCCCCTGGAGAGAGTAAGTGCTGCAGGACCATGAGAGAATCTCTGAAATCTGACCTCAAAGAAGTGTCCAAGAGTCTCAAGAATAAGTACTTTACATACAAAAGTCAGCATGTGTTATCAAACTCTATAACATAAGAAATACATACAAACCACAGGCAGCATCTCTAGTTCCTTCGCTTAAATTTTCTGTTCTAACAACTCATATTGCCTGGGCAGCATCATTTGCTATTACAGCAACATGAGCCCAGCCTTCATCACTTTACAACAGCAAGAGGAGGCTGCAAAACGCTGAGAGCTCAAACACTATACAGGGCAAGCCCTAGATTATCCCTGCCTTGCTGAGGTCAGTGGGAGCTCAACCATCAGCTTCAGCAATGTTGGAATGCACCTGTGGCAGGAAAACAGGTTAAGCTCTTTTATATCACCTAAAGAAAAGCATCAGAACTTGAGGGTTTGTTTCAGGAGCTGCTGTTTGTATGGCTGAACTAGAAAAACAGCGAAACAGGGAAGTTCATCACTGTAAGTTATTGATCCACTGCTTTCTAGACACTGAAACTGGTAATTAAACAAATGGTAAAAAGATACTTCATCAATTATAGAGATGCCACTTTAAATTACACTTGCTCCAGGATAAATAAAACACAGAGGTTAAATGCTTTGGGTACTTCACGCAGCTTCCTGCCTAAACTGCTCACTGCAATAACATTGACTCTAATTCTCTTAAATCGCTGCTCCAGAGCTCTGTGCATGTACTAAGCTTCATAAAGGAAAATTAGAGCTTTTGTTTCACCAATCTTTTTTCACAGTCCCAGAGTCAGGAGAGAGCATTTGGAGCTGGGACTAGTAGCAACCCTTTTCTGCCGTAAGTCAAGGCACTGTGGTAACAGCCCTCTCTCAAAAATCAGATCAAAAAAAGAGTTTTGTCTGATAACAGCCAGTTGTGAAATATGTGAAGTACTGGGCAGATATTTGGCTTTCAGAAACTACAGACATGCACACACCCTCCACAACCTTAAAGAACACTGGCAAGCTGCTTCTGAAGCAATATGATGAAGACAAAGACACCTTTTAAGCAAAAATCATGTCACAACCATAATGACTACTCAGACTTGATTTATGATAAGTTTTTTAGAGGGTTCACACCTTACTGTATCAAGCTTAAAGTTATCTCAATTTCACATGTTAAATATTGTAGGAATGTAAAAATGTACTTGCTTTAATACTAACTCTGAAACAAAAACAGCAATCAAAGAAGCTTGGCCATCTCGCATTTGCTGGCACAGACACTCTGTAGAACTATTATTACATCTCTCAAAGTTTCACTCCACAAAAGCATTTGTTGAACACTGAGTTCATCAACGATTCAGATAGGTCAGGGAGTATGAATATTCCAAGTGTAGGACTGTATATGCAGCAGAAACAGCCAGTTAAAACACATGCTGAACAATCCTAACAGGTGGACACAGTTGGCATTCGTCAGGGAGCAGAGGCAGCAGTGAAGCAACAATGCTGGGAGGCAACATCAGGGAAACAGTGGCTGCTGATGGAGTAAGAACAAGAACTCATGCTTGCCACAGAGAAGTGGGGAAGAAGCGAAGGCGGGAAAACAGAGTGGAAAGAGAGGCCAAGGTGATGAACAGCTGGAATATGCTGTAGAAGCTTGAGATGGATGCATCATCAGCTGATGGAAATAGTCCAAATGGGAGATAAAGTCTGGACTGTAGGATTTTTGCAAAGGAAAGAACACCAGGGCTTAGCAGGGGGACAGGAGAATCAAAGACTGAGCTGACTCATCCTACTGCTCCCCAAATAATGAAGCTGAAGCACAAGGAGAACAAGCTCTGCCATGGGTCCGGTGCCAACTGCTTTATGAATTCTTCCTCACCTGTTCTAAGGAGAGTTACACAAGGTAAGGCTTTATTCATAAGTGCCTGATGGATCCTGTGTGTGCAACAGCTCCTACCAGCAGAGCAGTATTTGTGGGAAATGGTAGAAACAGTGTCTAAGAGAGATAAAGCCTTTGAGTTGCAGATGAAGCTGCCAGCCCTCATTTCCAGCTTGTCAGAGCAAGTCCTTCTTGAAGTCAGCAGCCTGGAATGAAAAGAATCTGCCATTTGTGCATGGATGTACAGCTCAGACAGCCAGAGTGGAGAGGCTCACTTTAATCAGACTTTCCACAAAGGAGGGGGGAGCGGGAGTGGCAAAGTACAGAGACTGATGGGCCTTATCTGCTATATATCCACAGATTCCTCTCCTTTGACTGTGTATGTCAAGGCTGAACCTCCTTACCTACTTCCACTAGCCCCTAGAGGGGAAGGGAGGGACATGCAGAACTGAAATCTGAGAGTTCTTCACATTCTTAGAATTCCTGGAGTGTGTGACAAGAGGACACACTTGTCTGGTGATGGGACAAATTCCATGTTCTGGCGAATTTTTTCAAGAGCAGATGGGTCACAGGAGAAGGTAGGTACATGCAGGTAGCTTCAAGGCTGAACCCCACTACTCCAAAATTCACTTACACAAGTGCTAACTCATTACTGTCTCTGTTGCTCCAGAGCTCACCTGCTGGGTGACAGCTGGTTGTGAAGCCTCTTTACTGAGAGTGCTGGTCTGGTAAAAAAAGCAGTAAAGCTCCAAAACAATTTAATCCAGCTGCCCACTACAGCTTTAGCAACAATAAAGAATTCCAGTTCAAACCACTTTCGGTTGCTTTCTACTCTCACAATGAGGCTACAGTCCAATGGCATGGAGCTTCAATTCCATCTAGAAATAGCCTCTTGAAGTCTCTGTTGCAGGATGGCATTCTTAAATTTAGCTCAGTTGGGTGCCACTACTGGTGGTGGCAGCAGCAGCAGCATCTACAAACTGCAGGAACCTACATATATGCCCAGAATGGGCTCACAGCCAGATCCAACCTCGCATGAATGGTTTTGGCTGCAAAATTAATTCCTTCTCCCTTACCCTTTCTGCCTCTGTTGGTCACGGTTGCATGCAGATACCACAACACAGCAACCTTGTCCTGTTGCCACACACACCTTGTTATAGTCCTACAGGGCCCAGAAGTCATTTGAACCTTTACAGCTAGTGAAGAGCAGTGGAAAAGTGGGCATGTCTGCATCCTCCCTCCAGCCCCTCAGTGCACTGGCTGTCCCAGCCTCCTTCCACAAATGGCAATGCTCCGGGAAGGGGCAGGGGTGTGTCTGCTCTAGAGAAAGCAAAACACTCCAGGCATCAGTGCCCAACTGGACACCCCTGACTTGGGCTCTGCTCCCCACTTTAGACTCGGGAGAGTGTGCACTGCTTTGGCAGAGGCAGAAGATTCCGGCTTCTCCTGGCTCAGTGTCCAGGTGTGCATATCCTGGCAGGATTTATCAGTGCCTCTCTCCTCCCGATCTGATCCCACAATAATGCACAGCAATGTAGGCACTCCATGGGCAGGTCTTTCTGGCCTGCTTAGGAGCTATAACAGTTATAGCTTAGGAATTCCACAAGCAGAGGAGCAGAGGTTTCGTATTCTCTTTGCAAATCTTAATGAAGCCAACATTTAGAAAACAACTGATTACCATTTATGTTCCAAACAGCTGGTCTGGCTCCAGGTCCACATGCTGGGAGTCTTTAATACCAATCAGCCCACATGTCAGAGGACAAAAGCCCACCAGTATGACTGCAGAATCTTCTTGCAAATTCAAACTTCTAACTCACACTGATTTCCAACAATCAGAGCATGGTAGCATAAGAAGAGAACAGTTACACAAACCATCATTCCCACATCATTACATTATAGACACTTGTTCAATGTGAAAAGAGTACAGAAAGTCTCCTCTGAGGTGCCAGAGTGCAGTCAAAGTCTGCTGTCCATTGACCCAGACAGCTGGTATCACAGAATTACAGCATCAGCTAGGTTGGAAAAGGTCTCTGAGATCATCAAGTCCAACCACTGACCTAACAGCACCCTGCCCACTAGACCATGGCACTAAGTGCCACATCCAGTCTCTTCTTAAATACCTCCAGGGACAGTGACCCTACCACCTCTCTAGGCAGCCCATATAATTGTGGTACAGCCCACCCATCCACTGTCCCAGCTGTGCAAGGTCTTGGTCCTTGCCCTCCTCTGCACTGGGACTAAGATCCGGTCAGCTCTGTGACAAGACAGTTCAAGAACTAAACAAACAGAAAACACTTTTTTCTTCATCATTGTTCTCCCAACTTTGTTTCAATTCAGTCACCAAAGGGTCAAATGGATACTCTTTCAGGTACAAGGCAGGGAGTGGAAATTACAGCAAAACCAATTTAAATTGGTTTAGCAGACAGTGTCCCTGCCCACGGCAGGGAGGTTGGAACAAGATGATCTTTAATGTCCTTTCTAACCCAAATCATTCTGTGATTCTAAACAGAACTTCAGGTCAGTATAAGCTTATCTTAGATATTGGGGGAATACATCCTCCTGGCAGACACATAAAAAAGGGCATTTCATGGAGAATGACGTGGATGAAGCTCTAAGACTCTCTGACTGCTTGTTTCATCCCCTCCCCTTTCCACATACACGTGCCTCCAAAGCCTCCGGGACAAGACCAGGAATGCCACCAGAGGCTGCAGCCTGTCAGCTGCAGTGTTCCATAAGCACTGTAAATTACCTAACCTGACACGTTCGGGGATCCATGTCACACCCGATCTGCCAGCAGAAACATGCTCTGCTACTCTGCAAGACTGCAAACTACTGACACTTTTTGGCAGGTACCTTAGAAACACGGGCTGATGCCACTGGACTCTGACTGCAAACACACAGGAGAGGGCAGCTCACTTTATACACTCAACACTGTGCCATTTATTGACCCAGATAAACCTTCCCATTCCCCATCAATCCACAAATCTGAAACCAGCCCACATTAAACACCGATTGATTTTCTACTCTGAAGAGCATTGTCACAGTTGTGCTAACTACCCATCAGTTCAGACAAGTGGTTTGCAATTAAGATAATTTGTTTGATGCCAGAAAGTGTTGTCTGAAAAGCACTTTGGAGAGTTCAGCACAGAGATTAACCAGAGAAATTCACTGCTGAAACAGGCATCCAGGTACCAAGCTGACAGTTACTTTTAGACCTTTTACCAGAATCTACCTTTCCAGCCTATCCAAAATAAAAAGCAAGAATTGTCCCAACTGAATTTTCCCTTGGAAGGTAATGGCTTGCTTGTACAATGCCTGGAAAAGATTTCTTCCCAGATGTGTTCACTCACCCTGCTGCAACACTGATCTTCTTCAACTCTATACTTCCACTCAGGTGGCACTGTAATTCTTTTCTCAGGTGCTCCCTATTCCGATGGCACACAATTATCATTCCGGCAAAAATGCATTCAACACCCAACACCCAACTTAACTGAACCCCCTAGAAAAAAGTAAACAGTTACACGACTGCAGCTTTTGAGTTCCATGGACACGAGCCTGGACATAGTTCACATTCTCATCCTACATGGAACTACTCTGTGGAATTCTCCTCCCAGTGCAAGCTGAATTGATAAAGCGGTTTGGATATCAGCAGCTGCCAGTTAAACATATTCAGGCTTACCGTTGGAACTTCCCTGTCCCCACCTAGATCCGGAAACTTCAGAGCAGAAACAGACACTTGGCAACCAGTCAGGTTTCAGTTTGAAGTGAGATCAAACACCCTCTTTCACGCTGCAAGTTTTTTTGCATACAGAACACCACATCTCTTGCAACATTTCCTCTTCACATGGAGCCTCGTGACCAGTCTGCCACAGCAGCACTGAAGCCCTCATTCCCAACATTCACTACCTGCCAGGTGCCCAGCACCAGCCATCCTCTGCCCTGTCTACAGCAATCTCCAAGACGTGCAGCTCATATTTGACTTTTTTTTTTCCCTCTCCTTTCCTTTATGCTTCTTCCTTGTATCAAGGCACAAATACCTCAAATCAGATTAGTTTATACTTGAGTCAAATTAACATCTGGAAGTTTTGCCCAAATATATAAAGGGCCCATAACTACTAGCCCATGTATTCTTTAATTACATGAGGAAAAAAAAAAAAAAAAAAAGATATTGTGTTTCTTCATTATATCAGCACATGTTTTTCTTAAATGTTCTAAGGAATTTTAACACATCTGGTTTAGAAATATCTTGTGAATGTCTCTAAATTATCCCTTTTATTATCTCAAATTGCTCCTAACTCTCCTCAGTTCTTGCATGAGAGTGTTGTTTCTTCTGTGGATTGAGGAGACACATTTAGGTGATCTTAAAGGACGGTATTTTAAGGTAGCCAGCATTTAACTGAAGCTGCCTAGCACTGCAGCTCATCTCCATTTACAGAGATGCTTTCAGCTGGAAACCAAAATGGTAAGTGATGAAACTCAGCACCAACTGAAATATTACTGGAGTCAAGATGATGAACATTTGTCCCTAACCTTTGTAAGGCTGAACTTTTTCTTCAGCAAAATAATCTGTGGATCCACTGAACTGGGAGGATGCAGAGACCAAATAGAATGCAAAATGAGGTCGATCAGATCTGTGATTCAAAATTATTTTGGTCTCACATTTTCTGCCTCCCACATGTTTTCATCTCCCTCAAACTTTTCCAGCCTCCACTTCTTGGCCTCTACTTTCTTGCTGACCTCCCACACCATTTTAGCTTCTACTCCTTTTCGGTTTCTGTTTTTCTTATTAGTCTCCCAGCCTTTTTCAGCCTCCACTTTTCCTTCTGGCCTCCCACAGGTGTTCAGCCTCTGGTTTTCTCTCAGACTCTGACCCCCCTCAGCTTGCACATGATATTCAAACCCCCTAAAGGTTATGAAGTTGTAAATTCCCTTTCCAAAAAACAGGATATCACCTTGATATGTGCATTCCATACTCTAACTTCTTCTACGCCCCAGCTCACCAGAAGCACTTCAACATCCATTCTGACATCTTGCAGTCATTACAGCACAGTTATATGTCCAAGGAAACATGATGGCTCCCTCAATAACTCCAATCCTACTAGGAATCTCACAGTACTGAGCAGTTAATTGTATTAATGGAAGTAAAAAGTAAAACATGAGAAATCCTGAGATGGTAAAAATCAGATTTTCAAACAGATGCCCTAAGCTTTCCTGACGGCTGCATAAGCTGTTGTTCCCAGTTCCTATTCCCTAGCTTTCTGGACAGATCAACAAAATTAAAGTTACATATCATCTGCATTCCCACAGAGTGCTATGATTGGGCACACAAAAACACACTCTGTACTTCACTTCAGAACTCACTTTTAACCCCCTTCCCAGCTATAGAAGCAAACAAATTCATGCACAAATAAAATAAGGATTTTGCAATTCACACATTTTGTATTTGCCTTAGTCTTCTGTGAAAGTGAAGTTTTCCAGTCTATTTTCAAATAAAATTGTGCCCAAAAAACCTTGCGATTTATGAGAAATTGAAAATAAACATTTTGAATGCACTAGACAAAGTGCAGCATTTTGCTTCCCTGAGAAATCTGGTAGTTGCTTTTTTGGTTCCTTTTTGAAAGATGCAACAGATATAAGAGCAGTTCTTCATTATCCATTACTATGCTTTTCCAGGAATCACGTTACTCTGAATCTTCTCTTTCAAGTTACAATATTCTTTTATAGTTAAACAATACTTACTGGTTCTGAAGGGAAAAGAGGACTGACCATAAAAATACAGAAATTCAAAAGGAAGATATGAAATTGCTTCAGGAATTACCTTTTACACATCCAAACCCTCTTCCCTGTCCCTTCACATGGCGTCAGACACACTCAGCTGCCCCCATTTGATTCCCACATGAATAAACCAATGGAAAAACCCGTTACATTGCATTGTGTGCTATTGGTATCATTTATTCAATCACCAAAATCAACCACGTACACAAACAAACCCTGGCTGCTATAATCATAACAGGTGTAATGGGTGGGTAGGAAAGCTGCCTGTAACACCTGTGAGAAAAACCTGTGCTAACAGAGAACAGCAGATAATCAATTATGAAAAGCTAGAAAACTGCTCACAGCTGAACCTCAGTGCTCACTTAAATGAGGTAAAAGAAACACCTGTTTTGCTGTCTAAGTTCCAGTTCTGTCAGAGAGAGAATTCCAGGCTTCCTGGTGCAAACATGTGGCTGTCCCTCCCCCAAGAGGCAATTTCAAACAGACTCCAAACATTCTAAGAGTATAAGACAACCTGTTATTTAAAATAACAAGATGTGTGGACAGAGAACAAGGCTTTCTGGTCTCTAAAAGTTCACTAAAACTCTAGAAAACCGCAACAATAATTTTGTGCAATAACCTTCCCTCTCCTCAAACTGTATCACTGGACAGCTCTGCCTTTGGTGCAGATCAAAACCTGTATTGCAGAGGCATTACTTGCAATGCAACACTGTGTAGTATTGCAAATATGTATCAGGGTTTGTTTCTTTAAAATGTTGATTATAGTGTGCTGCCTTGTAAAGCATGGAACTGCATATTTTAGTTATTAAGAGTTAGCAAATAAGTCTGGCTGTTGAAAGTCATTTCCTGAGTAAACAATGACTTGGTGTGGACTGTATAATATGCAAGATATTGGTTACTTTTAGTGAGTTCAAAAAACCCAGTTCACAACACGAATACAAAGACCTGCTTCAGAATGGAAAATAGCTTTCCTCTTACTTCTATAGTTCCAGTTACACTGTTTCAGTGGAATTTAATCTTCTAAAAAGCTACACAGATCATTATATTTTCATTATATAATTGGACATTGACTTAACCAGACCTTTCAGCCATGAACAATATAAATATACACAGTGAGAGAGCTGAGTTTACTCTCTTTTCTATTCTCGGTTTGTCATTATAACTCTGAAGTAAAAGTGATTCTTTCTTGCACAGGAATAACCCACCCAGACCAGGCAGCAGCTGGCAGTGAAAACAGACATAAAGACAACCATGAAATATTGAGTATACAATAACGAAGAAAAATGCAATTGTAAGCTCACCAAAATCCTCTGACAACACTCCTCTCTTGAATTACAGCTCACTCTATAATCCTTCTCCTCATTAGTAAAATGGTCAAATACACCTGGTGATTGTCAGCTGGCATAAGTAATTGAGGATCACTCTGGATAATGAAACACAGCCTCAGCTGCTAAGGCAAAAAGGTTTCCCTGCAGTCTTAAATCCACTCCAAAGGCTGTTCTCCAGCCTCCAGTGTGCACTGTCTGAGATCAGAAGCACATTTCTGTGGTGAAATCTCTGGTCAGGTTTATGAACACTACAAGGAAATACAGATTCAAACAACAGAGTCACAGAATATCCGGACTTGGAAGGGAGCCACAAAGATCATCAGAGTCAAAATTCTGGCTCTGCCCAACAATCCCACAGTGTGCCTGAGAGCATTGTCCAAACACTCCCTGAGCTCTGTTAGGTTTGGGGCCATGTCTTCTCTGGGGACTGTTACAGTGACTGAACACTTTCCAGGTGAAGAACCTTTTCCTGATATCCAGCCTAAACCTCCTCGACTCAACTTCCTCAGGTCCTGTCACTGGTCACCAGAGAGGTCAGTAGCTGCTCCTCCACTTGGCCTCCTGAGGAAGCTGCAGACTATGGTGAGGTCTCCCTTAAGCCTCTTCTTCTCCAGGCTGAACAAACCAAGTGAACTCAGCTACTCCTTATGACTTCCTCTCTATGCCTTTAATAATCTCTAGCAAACTTTGTGGCAAACTTCTACTAGAAAAGTACCTCCAAAAGAAATTACCAAAATAAATTTAAAGGCACAGCCTTTTAAAGCACTATAGCTTATACTGTGCAGTTTGCATCCAACTAGCAGGCTGACTGCCATCAGAACTGTGTTAGGGAGAACTTTTTAGTCATTCATGGACTATCCATTTCCTGGCAAATATCACAACATATTTTACAAGATATTCTTTGCCACCAACAATGACACTGCCCATTCAGTAACAAAACTTCTCAGTGACTGCAGGCTGCAGTACCTTCCAGCTCCAGGACCTCACTGCCCAGAAGGGAAACACTGCAGCACTCCAAAGGTACTACCAAGTGCTAAATTCTCCATTTATTAAGAGGTGCTGAACTGAATTACAGGAAGGGTGGAACCAAGCTGGACTAAGGTCAAGTACCCATCAAAGGGCTGTGAGTGTCTGAGGGAAGCACAGCTTAGCTGGACATTCACACGTGACCAAGTGGTTTCATAAAGAAAAACACTGCCAGTGAGAGTTACCCATGTGTGCATGACCGTCACAGGAGCTCTAAATACCAACCTCTATCGCCTTCCAGTACAGGAATTTAATATAGGACAGGCTACACTGGAAACAGTAACAGAAAAGCTACTCCCCCTGCTGCATTTAAATATTTAAATATTTAAACAACATAGGGCAGGGTTTAAGGAACACTAGACTTTCCACCCCCACAGAACATGACTCATTTGCAACAAATTACCTGGTATTTGTCCACTCAGAACCTTCTGCCATAACAAGTTTTGTTAGCCCTTTACATTTATTTATGTTGCTTGCTTACATCTTTATTAATGCTTTCTGGGAATGGGTGGCCACCACGCCACTAATTCATCAACGAGAAACATAGCGAGGAGGGCAAAAAATAGATAGCAGGGTATTTTCCAGCAGAGAGATCACTGACTCCAGGCACAGAGAGGCACACCACCAGTGGCTTCTTCGAGGTAGAAAAAGAACTATGTTACAATCTCAGAGAAACACAATCCATGCAAACCTCACCCACTAGAAGAGATGACAGAAGGTTAGATGTATGGCTTCTGTTGAAGCCAGACAAAGCCAATCACATCACTCAGGGGTTGGTTACATAGCAGTAAAGCAGTATATAACACAGGACAAGTCCCGACTGAAGAGAAACACGCACCGTAACTGCAATCACTTTGTAACAGCACAAAGCACTGCTGCTACGAACAGGCCACGCCCCACCCGATGCCAGCTCTTCCTCTGAGCAGATGCTGTTGTGCCACATAGTGAGCTGGGCTGGGAAACTGCTCCAGATAAATCACCTGTTTGGCCCACTCAGTTTTGATTTGGATCAGTTCTGAAAAGCTGACTATGTTTGAGTGTCATCAATACAGGTAAGCCAAAGCACAAGAGATGGTTTTCCCCGCTGTAACATTTTAGAAACACACAGATAAGCATTTATGAACAGTTCTTTAGCCTGTATGAAAGGACAAGTGATTCAGTTACATTTGCATTGCTTACAAAGGGCAGTAAAACACACCAGCCTCAGAAAAATCTATTGCACTTTAAGTTCCCTCCACCGCCAGTAACAAATCACATTTTCCCAAATACACATCTGTCCTACAGAAGGTTATGTGAAGGCACCCTGTGAACAGCCCTCACTCATTACTCTCCAAACTGGGAAGCCAAGTGTTCTAGCTCAGTGACCCTCAGCATTTTACATACTGGAACTATTCCAACCTGCCAGGTAAGTGCACTCAGCAAAGGGAGGGGCAGTGGGCTGAAACACAGAAGCAAGAGTTTAAACTCTGCTCTAGGACCATGGCAGCTGCTGCAGTTTGTTTCTTCAACATTTGGTGCAGACTGTCCCTTCAGACAGGGGTAGAGGAATTTGTCCAGTTCCTAGAAAGCATGTGCTTCCCAACAAAGTAATAAGCAACATGATCCTCCAAACAACAGAAAAATCCCAAATATCTGAACACGACTAAGGCTATCGTATCTTGGTATAAAGTTTGAGCTTATTCATAGAAAGACACACCATATTTAATATTATCAAGCATTTTTAGCCCCCAGTTCCTTACTGGCCTTCCTCCAGAGGGCTGAGATCCAATTTAAAAAAAAAAGATTTCTACCTATTTTGGCAGGATCTATATAAGCTCTCGTATAAGTATTATAACTCCTGAAGATGTACTGTAAATCACCGTTTCTTTGCTATTAATTATGTGAAATTACCCACTGTGGATCCTGAGTCCCACAGGATCTCTCCCTCACTTAGTGTATTTTGCTTCCTTTATATCATGATAAATTAGGACAGCATGTGTACAGTCTAGCACTCCACTGGTCCCTGCCAGGCAGGAGACAAGATTCATATTTACACAACCCCACCATAAAACACAGGATTATATCCACTATCAAAACTGAAGCATCATGACAGTGGTTGCCATATCAGGGCCTACTGTAAAAATTAAGAACTCATCACATCCTTAAGCCTTAGGCAGTTTCTAAAAGACTTTTGAAAATTGTCAATTGGTAATTGTCTATTGCTCCAAAAGGAGAAAATAGAAAAATGCCTTTCTTCCCAAGCACTTGAAGATGTGTTTCCGCTTTCATGGCTTGTCCCACCAAGCAAGCAAACTTTCTCACCTGTCACTTTCTAAAATTAAGCAGTTGCCATCTACAAGTAGTTCCAGAGAAGCCTTCCACCTCATGCAACTGCTAGAGAATGATTAAATACCAGAATAATCTCTGTATTGTACCTTAGAATCACTTTTCCTCTGTAATCTTCCCATCTACAAGAATGCAGCTCAAACCAGCTTACTTGGAAAATTCAAGTTACTAGAATGAGTTGCTCTTTCAGGAAAAGTCAGATTCCTTCCATGAATCATTCACTTAAAGCAATTAACTCCAGGTGTGTAAAAAACTGGTAAAGAGCGGCAGAGAAAGCAGCACAAGAGATGAGGAACCCTGAGTCTCAGTGGGGATTCAGACCTGTGATCTAAAGTTGGAGAACTTATGGAGTTTGACAAGCCCTCCACCTGTAAAAGACGGCTAAACACACCGAGTTTTCTCTGTGCTTTTAGGCACTTGTGCAAGCACTGGCAAAGAAGGAAGAATTCTTTCAACCTCCGTGTTAGTACTATGCACAGCAGGGCAGATCAGCAGTACGCACACAGCCGTAACTCAAGTTAGGGATGCACAGGAAGCCAGTCTCGAGCAGGGTAAGGCAGACGCTTTCGAACCCTGGCCCTGTCACGGCCACGTTTCAAGTCGGACCAGCGGCACGCCCCGCCACACCCTGCCTGGCTCCGGTTCCACTCGGGTTCCCGACGCCAGCGCTCAGCCCGTCCCACACTGAGCGTTTGGGATGCGCTCAGGGAAGCGTTACCGGAGTCAGCAGCGTCACGGAACGCGAGGGCGGGAGC
>VXAU01000005.1:508284-555080 GCA_013399695.1 Formicarius rufipectus | reverse complement strand
CCCGAGCCGCGCCGTGCCGCCGCCAGGACGCCGGCGGCTCTCAAACGGTCATTTGTTCCTTCCGTGGAAATTTTTAAGAGTTTCCGGGAAGGTCGTCGACTCCGGGGACACACAGACACACACATACACACACATTCCAGTCCGCGGTTGCCCGCCCGCCCTCCCCGGGGTGCCGTCCTGNCGGCTCCGCGAGCGCCTCGGCGCCGACTGCCCGCGGAGCCCGCGCCGCGCCGCTAGTGAGCATGTCCGAGCGCCGGGCATGCGGGCTGCGGGCCGCTGCCTCCGCCCTCACCTGCCGCGCCGCGGCCGCTGCTGCCCCTCCGCGCCCCCGCGGGTATCACAGCGCCCAGCACAACGGCATCTGCTCATGAGCTTCTCCACAAAGCGGTTCCGAGCGCCTTGAATGGCAGACGCACCTGTGTCCTCCCGACGGACAAGATCAACCTCGCACATGGATGGTAATGTTACCGTCCTCTCCTCGCTGGTGCCTGTTTGGGGGAATCAGCAAAAGCGGGAAGTTCCTGGGAAGTTTCCTCTGGAGTGATTCCCCAAAGACAGAATGTACTTCACGAAGTCCAGGTCGGCGACACACGACTTGATTCATCCCATATAGGTGTGAACTACCGAAGGTAGCGTCCTTAGGATTCACAGGAAATTCTGCATGATTGAACTCCCAACAGCCTGAACGACACTGAGCTGAAACAGTAAAGCTCTGCCCTTGCCACTCCTGCAACAATTGAAAGTCTCTCTAAGC
Source organism: Formicarius rufipectus (assembly GCA_013399695.1). Lineage (NCBI taxonomy): Eukaryota > Metazoa > Chordata > Aves > Passeriformes > Formicariidae > Formicarius > Formicarius rufipectus. Next base: position 554,326 of record VXAU01000005.1, on the reverse strand, counting down.
CTCTGTTAAAGCAGACTACATCAGAAGTACCACACTGGCCATTCCTGAAGCACCAACAGCACTTGGCAGATAAGACTGCTGTTCTCAAAGTAGCAAATTATCATGTTATGGCATGTTAATGAATATTTAAAACATTTTAGGAAGCTGAACTGATACGTTTTCTCTCTCTGATGTCTCCCCCAGGACCTTGGCACGTGCTATTTGGAATAAGGTGTAAGGAAACCATTTCCCCTCGGAAAGACAATTCAGTCCTGCCTGTGTCCTCCACTGTCATTACAAGTAAGTCAGTAATATTCCTGGGCCATTTAGTGAAAACCAAAGAACACCAGAATAGCCACTATCTCCTCTTCCAACAAGGCAAAGCAAGCTGTCAGGTTTTTGTGAAGTGAGGTGACTACCTGACAACTGTGTAACCACACAGTAAATGTCTCAGCTAATTTTCGGATTGAGTTTTAGGTAAGTTACCGTAAAGACACTGCAAGGAAAGGGGAGCAACATGCACAGAAGTGCACTTCAGTACAAGGGCTCTACCAAGAGCTGAGTATCTGTTAAACAGCTTTTAAGCACGTATAACAAAGAGATATAAATTCACAGTTGTATTTAGGTACTTTTAAACATTTTTAATAGTTTTTACAGTTTCTTCTCTAAAGACTCCTGTAATTAAAAAAATACATAAATCCAATTAGAAAATATTCTGAAGCAAGCTATGCAGAAGGGCTGTTCATTCCAAGAAGACTAAAAGTATTTTTAGGAGAGTACTGTGTCTTTCTTATCTGTTCCTATCTGCCATGTCAAACTAATCAGCTCATGGATTTTTCATTTGCTTACATACAAACTCTGAACCTGAGTTAGTAAGTCACAAGTTAAGAGAATAGTCAGTTCCGTGAGATATTCACAGTAGTCCATTAACACACCCCTCCACCACTGAATTTTCTGTGTGTGAATCTTCCTATGACATTCAGGGAATGAACCCAGTGACAGCATGGACAGCAGACATTAAACAGGATCCAAAATCTCTCTTGAAAGCTCTTTCCCTTCCTTTGTACCTTGAAGGTGCTTCCAGAATTCTGAAAGAATGAATACAACCAGGCCAAACACCAACTGTAAGTTGCACAAACTCTGGTACACTGCAGTATTTCTACAAGAAACACACTAATCACTTCTAAATTCACAGTCACTCCATATTAACATTCACTGTTAATTTCATCCTAGAGAGAAAACTGTTTAGAACACAGCTGCAATCCCTTCAGTGATCAACCAGTTTTGCAAACCCTCGTATTTTTGCACTAGACTTGTTCAGTTCAGAGCTAAGTAGGTTACTGTATAACTCACACTACAAAAGGGGAAAGAGAAAAATTAAAACCAGGCTTACAATCTTGCGTTCTCCATTGCGACTGACCACGTGGATTATTTCTCCTGTAGGAATACGTTCAATCAGCAGTTCCATTTTTCCACAGAAAGTTAGTACATCTCTCTGTTCTTTACAGATAGTTATTTCAGTGCGTAGCTGCAGAGGAACTTGATTAACTGCAATCTTTGGTTCAGAGCCCTGTTGTGAGAGGAAAAGATGAATCTCTATATTTATACTGTTAGGTGTGAGCTGAAACAATGAACTTCAAGACTAGTTTCCACTAATTACAGTATGCCACGACAGTTCCAAGAAGCCTAAATTTATGTTTGTGTTTACTGCTGCCAACTTTGTTCATGTTCCACTTTACTTCCAGCAGACTTAGAAAAGTCAAGGCACTGCGGATGCTGTTTCAGAGGTATTAGCACAAAACAATTACATGACAGTCTTCAAAAATCTACAAAGATATTTTATGTAGAAAAAATTCTTCATCTTTGCCTCCAAGAGGCAGAGCAATAGAAAACACTGATTGCTCCCATGGTAACTACAGGAAGTTCTGCAAATTGCTGCAGAAAGAAATCATTATTAGTTGAATCCTTGAGTAGCTAACTAATCATTACAAAGGAAATTAACTTGCATGTTACTACACAAAAATTCCTACTACAAATATGAGAAAAATACTCTGGTGAACACTGGTTCAAGTGCAATTACAGAGCTTTACAGTGGTCATGCCATCCATTAATGGAGTGGCCAGACCTTTCACCTCCTTCATACACCCCTGCAAAAAAGATGCAGATATCCTGCCTGTGACTGGGGGAGAGAAAAAAAAAATCAGCCTAAATTTCAGGTATATTAAGACTTGCTCATAGGAGACAATTCCTTCTGTCTTCTTGGAAGAGCCAAATTTGAATTTTCAGCTCCACTACGAACCAAGTCCAAATGATAACGCTTGTCAAAAAACCTACCTATTTATTAACAACCACTGGCCACTCCAGAGCAGATACAGGTAGCACCATTCTATTCTACAGCTGAAAAGAAATGGCCCGTCACTGTTCTGTTTCTCATTTGGAATTATGCTTCCCTTACATACACGATTGTTCCACTCCAACAATTGTTTCCTTGAGCACTTACTTGCCAATACAGGGTTCCACTAAAAAAGAGATTTTATCACATTTAAAAAAACCATCACTGTCACATCACCAAACAAAACCACCTTATTCTCAGTAATATGGAGCAATACCCAGCCTGTCGTACCTCCCCTTCCTATGGAGAAATCACAAAGAGCAGTAGTCTAGAAGACAAGAGCTGTGCAACTGGAATAGCTCCTGCAACATAGACACCAGAATTACATGCAAAAAAACTTCTGAAATTGGGCTACAAGTGACAAGAGAAAAAAAAACAAGAAAAGGATAGAGAAAGTAGAAAGAAACTAAAGAAGATATAAAAGAAAGGACAAAAGGAAGAAGGAAGAGGAACACAGTGGTCTCTGCCAAGCCCAAGCAGTTTACTGTGAAACCACTGTAAAACTACACTGAAAACACCATTACAGTGGAGCTGGTATTTGATAAATAATGCTGAAACATTCTCTGCCAAGGCTGATGTCTCTACTTGGTAACTGCCAGTTTCAAAGTACAGTTAGCAACTTAAAATGTTTACTGCTGTACTTTTCACTCTTTTGTGGTGCCAATATTCTTACTTCCTGAATTTTTCCAACACCTTTGCATTTCCGCTCAGCAGTTTGCATTCCCAGTTCTCACACTTCCCATGACTTCACTGCTTTCCTCCAGTGATTCTTCCAACCTGTGTTCAAATGTTTTCACACAGATTTCTCTTGCTCCTTCCTAGAGATTTCTTTTTAATTGCAGAGACCTTGGAAGTGGAAGATGATGGTTTCACTGTAATGAAGGGAGATGGGATGCTCATGCACACATCTATGATTTTTCTCAAGTTGAGGCAATTAAACAGACAAGTTCAGTGCAGTTCCTGAGCAGATCAATTTCCAGAGTAACTGTACTGCACAAAAATGGCTTAATTTTAATCACATTCAAATAGCAAATCTCTATATCCAAGGGCTGAAAAGGCCATTGGAAGTTTCCTGTTAGTAACTCAGAGTTCTCAAAAAAGAAATTGTTTCCTCTCTCAAGGAATAGCTAATTCAAGCTTGTTCAACTGGCCTTTCTACTGCAGTATATTAAGACAAGTTCATCTGAGTGTCACTTAGTCTCCAAGAGCAGAGAAGGAAGTAATGGTAGTAGAAACAATAGTCTTTATCAGAACATATTTTTAGGGTCTAACAAACATGCAAGACATCTTAGAAATATTTCCTGTTTACACAGAGCTGTACTATCTATGTACAATGATACACTGCACATCCTGGGGTTAGCCAGGAAGCAGAAATACATGAAAAGTTAAATGAGGCTATATTGGGCAACATTCCTTGGTAGACATATTTCCTATACTAAAATAAATTCTCTAACACCAGAATTCTGAAAAGTTAAACAGAAATTATTTGAACACAAATTTATATTAAAACATGCAAAATTTAAAATACAAAGCATAATGTAGCAGATCTTTCACAAAGACAAAAATGACACTTCAAATCACAGTGAAAAATTCTCTGTGAAAAAGTGAAATAAGAACCTGTTCTTAAACATTAAGAAAGCAATTTAAGCATCTGTGCATTCTTACACGGAAAATATCAAAACCTCCTCAATGGGCAAGGGGGATAGAAAATGCAAAACAAGAACAGCATTCAACACTGGATTCATTGTAATAGGGGGAAAAATTAGATGAACCTGCTTTGTCCAAAAGAAAAATAGCCTTTGTCCTTACCCTTCTTTCACAGTCCAAAGCCCTACAACATATGTTATTATTGACTTATTTCCATTCTAAAACACTACTGTATCTCTACATTAAACATGAAAAGTTTCTTGGAGAAAGGTTACCATGCACAAATTAATCCTCCCAACCCAAACCAATATGCTCATTCTCAAATCAACAGAGGCCATGTACAACACTTCACTGCCAGTATTTATTTTAGAAGTACATGGAAAGAGAACAGAGGAGTATAAAAACATTTCCAGTGATTATAACATTTAATTAAAGGTGTTTTAAGAAAGAAAGATTTCATCAGAAATTACATCATTACAGGTCATGAAATAGTTAGAAAAGCTACCATAGGTAACAGTAGTCAACAAAAGTGCCTCTGTGTGCGTAATACTGAAGAAAAGAAGTACAGTTCTGTGCAGCATCCTACTAACAAGCAGTTCCAATCCCAGCTGCCATGGGCATTTTCAGTAAGTCCTGTGGTTCAAAGGATTAGTTTACAAAATGCAGCTTTGTGTCCAGTGACAGAGGGTTACCAGCTCCCACACAACAGAAAAGCTCTCGAGTGTCTTGTGCCCCTGCAAAGCGGCTGCAGTGGCTCCCCCTCTGAACTGCTCCAAAACAGCAGATGCACCCTGCTTGGAAGAAACTGCATGTTGGTCCACAATAAATCACCAGCTGTGGTCTGGAATTCAAAGATCGCTGTTCTTTGGGCTCTCCACAGAATCTCTTTGCATGGGATATGGTAATAGTTGCACAAGTGAAATCAGAAACAGAGGACAACTCAAGAACTGCAAGAGTTAGTGCAATTTGATAGGGATTTGTCTGATGCCCTAATTGCCATGAAAAGTCACATAGCTGAAAGATTCAGTGCAAAACAAATTGTTGTGAGACTGGTACAAATATGAAAGCTGTTTCCAATATTGTCACAAAGTATAACAGGAATGTACAAATGGTAAATCTCAAGGCAATGTTAATCCATGCAATGAACACAGTATCCTCTGAACCTGCCCTCGCTATTCACAAGTGGGAGCAGTTCCAAACATTAAGCTTTAAGCTGAGACACAACTAAAAGCTACAGAGGCTAAGTGTTCCTAAACCCCACTCCAATTACCTAACCAGATAACGTATGTTAGAGCTTCCACATCATACAGACTCCTGGCCCTCAAAAGATTTTACAGTGAATGATACAAGCAAGTAACTGCAAAACACACATCCTTATCAAGGTCTTAACTTTTTATCTCCAAATGATCCTGAAAAAAATAACGCTTTGAGAAAAAGCGCAAAAAGGAATACGTTCAGTTCTGAAGCAGCATTCCAGCGTAAGCACACTAACGTCCTCTGCCCTTCCACTTGAAACAAAATTGCTCTTTTCCATCCCTAACCACCGTGACAGTGATTAGTAACTAACTCTACTTACCACACAGGGTAGGCAGTTGGAAGCTTTGTATCTAGAACATGGGAGACTCAGAAGTGCTCTTTTTTAGCACTGCAGTCTGAGATTCTGTGGAATGTTGGTGCCTCTTCCTATCCTTTCCAAACATCTCCATTTCCTCATCAAGAAACGAAACCACTTCTGAAGCTAACTACCTTTCAGGTCCCTAAAGGTACATAAAGTTTCTTATTCCCTATCTACCCCCAAGTGTCCAGGATATAGTAAGATCTAAGCATCACTAGAAAAACAGAAATTTTGAAGACTGATTGCTATAAATTGAAGAAATTTTCAATTTTTGTAGCACAGATTCTGCCAAATACTTCATCAACCATGGGCTGCTCACTTATGCTAAAGCATTTCTCAACTTCAGCAATTCCTTTCAGAAACTGTGGGATCCTTGTTAACTCCAAGCCAGGGACTTGTATAAAAATGTGTTTATTTTACCTTTTTTAATGAGGGGGAGAAAGGCAATAGGCAAATGCTTAACTGCTTTATAAAAGAATAATTTTAAAAAGTAAAGAATAGCATATTTTGATAAATGTTTTTCAAATTGGAAAAATTAGAAATCGATAATCCTACAAAGAGTTCTCAGTAAGGCATGAAGAAAAGGATCTACCAACAGAGACTTTACACATTTCAAAGATTGTTTTCATGCGATCTGTTGTCACACGTTTCCCAAAAGGTAATGAGGTTATATTTGAAAGTAAAATAAAACTTCAAAAGAAGATAATTAGCCGTATATAATAAATAATTCTTTAAAATAACTTCATTTAAACTCAAAATTTGGAAATCAATTCTTAAGTGGTTACAGCATAGTAAATATAACATCATAAACAAAATATCCTCTATGAAAAAAGGAACACGCCTAAAAAAATCTATTAAATGTGACAACTTCCTTAAGTCATTGTACTGGAAATGTCTATCACCGTAAAACATACTACATCCATTAAGTGCTATTTTTACAGTTCTCATCCAGTGCAAGTTACTCTCCCCATAATAAAAATATCCATTTCCACAATAAATTATCTTCTTGGAGCTTACAAAGTCTGAACAATCCTACCTGTCTTACTCCATTTTCTAAGAGTAAAAGCTTACAATCACTAAGACATAAAAGAATCATCTGACTCCTGAATCAGGACCACTAAACGCCCTTCCTGCCTTCAGATGCATCATGTAATTCCAGACTGTCAGGTTTCTGCATCCAGCTGTTCTCTTCCTGTGTCAAATCCTTTTCTATTGAAGTTCTGCTAGGCTGAATCTAGGATAAAAACAAGTTAAAAAACAAATTAACAACTCAAACACACTGTTCTGCTCTGCACTATCAATATACCATTACATAAAGATGTCTGTCATACTTGCTAAAAACTGAGAAAATTAAAATTAAAAAAAAAATCCACTAAACTGATACCAAAATATTGTGCCATGCAAAAAGAAAGGCACATTGGATGTTGTATCCACATACAATGGACAACCATCCTGCAGGCCCTGGTAGACAGTAAGCTCAGAGGCAACAGAAATACTCAATTCTGCCATGATTCTCACCAATATAGAGAGAAAAATAGAAACAGTACCACTGAGATATACCAGCCAGCCCAGTAACTTTCATTACTGTATCCCCTAAGGCAATGGAGCTCCAGAGTCTTCTAAAACCCCTTCATCCAACTACATGGCAGAACTATTTCAGTCATTCCATAACACATTAACACAGCCATGAAAGCACAGAAAATTATGCAAAAAAACTATTTTGGAAAAAACAGTGCTTGTGTAGAAGCAGCAACGCTTGGTCACTTCATCTTGTTTGTGCGTGTTAAGTCGTTCTTTCAGAAACTAAATTAAGCCTGTTAAACAAATAACTTGAGTTCCAGCTGTACTGTCTTTCCCACATTTAAGTGACTACTATACAGGAAACACTTTTGTGTAAATTTATCACAGAATGAAGCACAAAGAGCTCACTTACAATCTGCCAGAAACCTGGCAGCATTTGAGCTCTCATCACCACAGAAACTAGGACCTAACAGGAGAGCCTGAAGTTCCAAAAGTGAAAGCTGAGAGAAACCTGTCTTATTTCACGGCTCTGTGTTACCCTAATAGTTACTCAAGAGTCTTTTAGCACGATGCCTAAAGCTCTGTACTATATAAAATTTTAGTATAGCACTTTTGTACTAGATTCCTAAAATGTTTAACGTTTCTTGTCAAGCATTCCAACAAAGATCTTAGCAAGATGAAAAAAGTCTTATCAGTAAAAATGTACTTAGAATAAGACATAACAGGGTCATACCACTTGATATAACCAAGTCAAAACTACTCAGGAGCCTTGAAGCTGTTCTAAGAAGGACACAGATGACAATGAGAAGGATGGGGACAAAGGGGCGGTCGTTCTGTGACCATCAACCATCCAAATCTGGGAAACACAGTGAGGGTGGGATGATGGGAGGCACAATTTTGTGCCTGGATATAACAGATGAGGTAATGTCCAAATATTGCATTTAGGAACTGAATGTTGCAATTAGATGATAGCATAAAGTTGTAGCACCTATGTAGTTCAGTATGCACACTTTGGAAAATATTCCTGTGCATCCGGCATGCCATAATAAACAAGTGCTTTTTGCTTTCTAATAAAGAGTCTTAGAGAGTTATTTTTTGGCTTTTAAGCATCACATGGCCAGGATATATAATTTTTACAATTCCTTCTGCTGCCACCTCCCTCAAGATTCACACAGTTGCCCATGTCTACGGTCAGATGCATATGAAAACAAAAGAAATTAAAAAGTTCACATCAATATTAATAAAAGCTTCTAAATATATTAAATATATTACCTGAAAAGACTTGCTGATACCAACTATCGACTGCAAGTTATTGCTGTAATAACACAGAAAAAATTCTCCTCCCATATTAGGTATTTCTGCAGCACTCATGTAAACCTGGAAACAAGGATGACGACAAGCAATGAGCAATTTCTACGGAAAAAGAAGTTTACAAAAAAAAAAAAAAATCTCTGCCATTCAGGACACCATAAAAATCAGTATTTACTATTTATAAGCATGTTTTAAAATGTAAACTAAAAAGGATGAGGACAGAAATCAGTGAGAAGGGAGAAGACACCCAGTGGTTGGAAGGGAAATAAGGCCACAGAGCAGTACGAAGGGAGCTGAGCTGCCTCCTGGTGGCAACAAGCAGTATGAACAGCAGAGCAAAGAACTACCACGGCTTGGCTCTGACCTGAAGATCCCCAGTTCCCAAACTGCACCCCATGGTATCCTGCTAAAATAACGTTCCCAGTGCTTAAATTTCTAAGCTTAGTGATAGGAAAACACGGTATCAGAGAACTTTTGGGCTTAAAACCATTTATACTATATTTATACAATTTGGGTTCTTGTTATAAACTCAACTTAGAAAATCTCTAACAAAACCAACTGCTTTCCACTGTTGTCTGGAAAATCCTATCCACGCCTGCACTCACCGTGTCTCAAAAATTAAATTTCAAATTTCATTTGTTCACATAAGCATCTCTGGAATCACACCATTTGTATTCAAAGCAAGTTTTGTTTGCTTAAATCACTTTAGGTAAATCACCACTAGAAAGCCTTGTCATAGACAGCAGTTTTTAAAGGAGGACCCAAACATTCCAAGACACACCCGTCTGTAGCCATATTAGATACCCGCAACTAACTGTGTTAGTAACATGAGGTAATTGTAACGTAAATATCATAATAAATATCTAGGCTACATTGATCAACTTGGACAATCAAGATAGAAAAATGGCCAATTACTTACTTTAGGGACAGAAATAGAGCAAAATTTAAAATGACAGTAGCTTTTAATACAGTGAAAAGTCACTACAGGAATAAATTGCTTTTTCATCAATTCCCTTAAGCAGTATAATCACACCTGAGAAAGTGTACTAGACTACCGGAAAATTACTAAGAATTAGGAAGAGGGATTTTAAACAATATCACTCCCAATTAGCTTCCACTGGGGAAGAGGATACAGAATCCCCGCAAGGAAGCACCTTCAGTGCTACTCTGTGGGAAACTACATTAGAAAGGAATACAACTTACTTGTTTACTGTCTTTGTTAGAAGAAATTTCATCATCTTCTACCCAAGCAAAAGTAACATAATCATTCACATGCTTGAAAGCCACCTGCAGAGAAAGATGCAAGCCATCACCCTTCTGAGGGGAAAAAAAAAATATACTGTATGGAAAACTCAAAATTGTGAGAGCTGTTTATTACTTCACTAAAGTAATTAAAACACTGCACTTCTAGGACAAAAGCATTTGGGGGGAATGCACAAATCTTTTGTTTCTGAGAGAGTGAGTGCTCTGTTCTCTCACCCTTCCACTAACTTATTTTTCACTCTTTGCTACATCAATCTCTTGAACTGCAGACAGTAGGGGAGGACAACTCCTTTCCACAGCTTCTGCCAGATTTTATTTAAATAAATCACCACATTGTCTTAGCAGAGAACTTGCATGCTATGGAACTAAACTGCAAGCATAGAGAAACTAATGGTAATCGAGGAGACAAAACTATTTCAGAGTTCTGCACTAGCAAGAATAACAATGCTCTAAAACTACCAACTACCTCCTCCAGTCATATCCACCAGATTTGCTGAAGAGCCACGATTTAATAATATTACCTTGAAGAGCCCAATCCAGTCCCAAGCACTGCTTGGGAATTCAGGCACTGTGGAGTAGCGGATGATAACATCATGTTCTGCACTCCACTCACCCTCAGGATTCAGCATGACCAAAGGAACCAAGAGAAGAGGCTTCATCTAGACAAAAGAACAGAATTTAAAGTCTGTCAAGTCTATCATTCTTTCAGTTATTCAAGTTATTCTCTGCCCCACCTACTGTGGGACTCTTAACTGAATGGAAACTAACTGAAACCAGTTTGCTGCCTTCACTGTAATCACAATGAAACAGATTTTTGTTTAGAAAAACAGATTTTGAACAACAACCCTTAGTAGAACAAACTTTTTCTTAACAACATAACTGGGAAAGCACCTCAAGCCCAAAAGTTCCTGTAACAGGTTTGTGGTCACTGATGCCATAGCTCATGTGACTGACATAGTTATTCAAAGTAACAGAAATTGTCTGTTCTTCTTCAGAGAATTCTTCTTCTTTTGATACATCCTGGCAGAGATTTTTCACTCTCCAAAGAATTCTATCAGTCCATGCTGGCTTTCTTTTCTTCTCACTATAAAAACATAAGGTAAAAGTGAAATGAGAAAAAAAACAAGTTGCCAAAAGCTAAAATCACTGTGCAAAATCTACTCAAAGTTCAAAGACTATCAGAGACATTAATAAAAGAAGGCAATCACATCCAACCTTCATTTTACAGCTCTGTTCATTATGCTTTACAACCAACAATTTCTCAATTTGAACTCATTTCCATTTACCACAGATGAGTTTTACAAGTTTCTGAAAGAGAAGTAAAATGAAGGGGAGAAGGGCATTTCAACAGGTTAGTTGGCTTCATACAGGAAATGATACTTTCTCCTAAAAAGTATGCAAGAACAACTGAGATAATACAGCAACTGCCTCAAGTTTCAAGTGTACAGATATTCTGAGAAATTAAGGCCTAAACGTAAGGAAGATGTAGGAAGACTCTGACTGATACTTAAAATTATTCAAGATATTTGANAAAAAAAAAAAAAAGGAACAAACTTTGGGTGGTCTATGGTAATCACAGGTGCCACAGCTTATTTAAAAGTTCTTCTAAATTGTACCAGTCTGCATTGCAAGTTTGCAAGCTACTATTGTCTCATAACAACAGGCTTTCAAAATTCCATAATCAAGAAAGTTGTGCCTGCAACCGTGCTAATACATCAAACTAATCATAATGCAGAGTTTCCTTCTATACCATATCGACAATAACAGAAGACATAAGCCTCTGTAATGGGAGGAAGACTTAAAAGCAACTCTCTGTATGGATGTGTCACTTCAAACTGAAATGGAGAAAAGATCATACCTTATGGAAAAGGAATTAGAATGGACTGGATCGAGTTATAAAAGTTAGTGAGCAGGATGTGTAAAGAACACTGACAGTTTAATAACTCTGAATATCAAAACCAATGCCATTTAGTTCAGTATTTAACTTACTTTTGTTTTACCCCTTCCCAAGTCTGACTCAACTTTAGTAAGGTGGAAAGATTTTAAATGACAAAGGGCCCTTATCCTACTTACTCCAGTAATTATATAAACCAACAGAAATCTTTATGAGCTGCCATGTCTGCTCTGCTGTGCAACAAAATACCAAAGAAACAGCTTAAGTTAATACACACACTATTTTAGAGAAAACGTCACATTATACAGGAAATAAAATCTTGAAATTCACATTGAGAAAGCATCAAGGATAAGAAAATACTCTGGACTTCATTAAAAGCACACTTTTCAAGGGTGCTTGCCTTGAGGTCTGCTGACTATCGCCCATTTGAGCAGTGTCTCTGCAAGCTTGAACAGCAGCAGAACACACACAGTATGTGTGTACATAAGTCTTCCTCGTTAACTGGATTTACTGCTGGTCTCATTATATACCTTTACACTCAATCAGGGAGAAAAAATGTTTTTGGATCTAAATGAATAAAATTCCAATATTAAGTGCGACAGCAGAGTAGATAACACTACAGCTTTCAGACAGGTTCAGAAAGTCCCTAAAGAAAATCAGCTGTCATCTGATTTTCAAATATTTCACAAAAATCAAATCAAAAGCTTGGAAGAAGCCTTGTTTTGATTCTGAAATATTTATGAAATTACAAAATTCAGAAAGTTCTCTTCTTACTTAAACCAAAACAGAGACTTCTGCTCTCTGGAAGTAAAGAAAAAGATCAGTACAAAACTCGTGTTTGGACAGGAACTTATCCTTCTGTTGAAATATAAGACATACTTAACAACAAACTCGAGCTTCAGAGAAAAACTTCAGAAATTTACGATACTGTATTTTCTACTTAAAATAATCAGTAAAGACAAATTTACATTAACTTTCAAACACCAGCATACCAAATAAAATAGAGGAAAAACAAAAATGGCAATACTCATTTCCTTTTACTCCTTTCTGACAACCAATGGGCACTTTTAGTATTAAAGAACAAAAGAGAAGCAGCTTAAACAAGAGCTTGTTTATTCTGTAAATCCATGGGTTTTTTCACTACTTCCTGCATGCAATCATGAGACTCCAGTTTTGTCAGCCAGAAATATTAATTTAATCAGATTTGATCAGCAAATGAGCCTAACAGACTAGCTCAACTGCCCTAGTTAACCAGTACATTCAGGAAATTCAGGTTTGCTTACTAAAGTGGTATTTAACCAAACACCATGTTCACTCTCATATATCATCCCATCCCTAAACCCATCTTATTATGGTTTTACCTTGTATCATATTCATCCGAGTAAAGGTCAAACTTGTAGGTGGGCTTAAACTGCAGAGGACCCTCTAGGAATTCTTTAAGAAATGCTTCTGTCTTTTTTGCCATATTTAACTGCAGATATAAAAAGTAATTTTTACAGATTATGTTTAAAAATCAGAGCTTAAAGGGTGACTGAGAAAGCTCCTCCAAGAAGAATTCAACATCTTAGGCAGTACAACAAAATTGGAAAGGTAAATTCAGAAGTGCCTCTTTGCTACTGCCAGGACTCTTGACACGATCTGTCTACAAGTTTTGAGGCAATTCTACTCAAAAAAATTCCAGAATAAAGTTCTCTTAAAAATAATTCTTGGGAGAAGAGGAGAAATTAAGGTGAGGAACAACTGACAAAACATGAAGTTCTAAGAAAGCTCCAGTAAAACACAAGCATTGTAAATGAGTAAGAAACTGAACAAAAGCAGAAAGAGTTTACAATTAATTGGAGCTTATGACTGAGAAGTGAGAGAGCGAACAGGTAGATCTGTTCCACCGCATGACTGCTCTGAATTTGTGCTCTTTAACAGAAATTAGAAACTCTAGAGGTAACGTTAAATACCATGTTGTCCTTGTATGCTTTAAAAACCAAACCAAACCTCCAGACAGTTTAAAACAACGTACCTGGTCCTTTTCCCAGAGCAGATTGTAACGCTTGTTATTGATGGATTCTCTGACAAAGTGTATGCCATAATCTGCTATCCGGAAGTTTAGATCTCCAAACCAGAAGAGAACACTTAAAAAGAAAGAAAAACAACAAATGCAAAAAAACAAGGAAGAAGATTTATAGGAATCTGTTAACATAAGGGAAGAGTTCAACAGAATATAAGTGATGACACTAATTAGGTGCACTAATCACTTATATTACTTAATGCAAACAGCTTAGACACAAACATTAAGTAGTTACAGATAAGCTTACACAGTGATAACCTGCTGCTAAACCAAAAATCTGAAGTAACCGAAATAGTACATTAAGTCCCTTAAATTCTCACTTGCTTGCTCATGACTGCCTGAATATTAACTTCTCCCAAGTCTTCTAATAACTTGTGCTAACTAATTTATGTAATTAAAGACAGGAAGAGAACAGTCTTGTAAAACAGGTCTCCATCTTTCAGTTTATCTTTTCCTCCCAGGATTCAGGGTCAAGGCTGAAGGGACATTTAAAATAAAAACAATGGATGAAAATTCCAAGCCCATAACTCTTCAGTTTATGAGTTCACCATGTAACAGATAAAACCAACACAGAACAGAGCAAACAACTAACTCATGATCCAAGGGACTTGGTTTATTCTTTCCTTCAAACTGCATTTCCAGAATTTTCTCAAAATCATCCAGTCGCTGCTCTGTATTCTCCATGTGGGCTGGCAAGTGGCAGTTCAAGAAGCAAATCATGTGACCATAGAGGGACATGCGAATGCTGACTCCTCCTTTGTTCCCCTGGGATGGAAGATCAACAACATTCCCAGAAACTACAGTCAATGCCTGCAAACGTACTTATCAACATGACCTGTCACTTTTTAAATCCTGCTATTTAGATTTAAATCAATACAATTTCATCCTACATAAGTTGTTGCGTATCAGCGTTTAATAAACTGGCAAAATTATGGTCTGTGCAGTTGCACTTGCATATAAAGTTCAGACAAATGAGTCTCACCACTTGTCAGTCTATAAAGTTTTCATTAAACATACCTCCTCTCTCCCACCATGAAACCATCCAAAGGCACACACCACCATCAATAACCAAGGCAACCAAGACTCAGGCACTTCCTTACCCAGTATCCATACAGGCCCGTGCGTGTGTACTGGGTGTGGATGCCTTGGATGAAGGGAAGGTGGACATGCTTCACAAAGATCAGAAGCAGTAACCCCTGCATGCGAATGGAGGAGAGCTGGAAGAGATATGAAAGAGAGACTGGTCATTTCCAGGGAAGCATTTGGAATTCCTTGGATTTACTTCATAGAAGCTTTTAGGTGAAGAACACCACAGAAGTCATGCAAATCCCTTGCTAAGTGTGGCTTCAAAGCTGTGACACAGTAAATGCAGGCACATTTCAGTGCTGTGAAGAACACATTCCTACAGCAGGCCTCCTTATGAACAAGTCTGATCAATCCCTCAACTAATTAACACAGTTGTAACACTATATTACAAATCTGATGTTGACCTCAAAACATGTACCTGCCAAAACCTCTTTAAAGACTTCTGCCTCACCAGCCTCTTGCTTCTATCTATAAGAGGCTTACTCATGAAAGACCAAATCCTTTTCACCTGTAATCTTAATAGCTCACACATACAACTCCTCCAATAGCAGCAAGTTTTTGAAATGGAACCATCCTTCAACAGATCACTAAACAATCTAAATGCCACTGAAACCCGTAAAAAGCACAGCTGCAAAAACAATGATCTGCAAACAGCCGCGACTCCTGCTTGCAGTGCCTGTAAAAACTGATTTACCAAACACTTCCAAAGCAAGGGAGCACATAAGACACAGTGTTCTTTGTGGTTTGGTTGTGGGTGGTTTTTTTGTTTGTTTTGTGTGTGCGTGTGAGTAAATAGTCTAACGAAGATGTTCTTAACTGAAAATTTATGGACTTTACAATGTATCTGGCATGAGACACAAAATTCATTTTAAGTGTTTGTTTTAATGATAATGATTTAATTTAAAATGCAGACATAGAAATACATTAATTGTAGTTCAGTTTTATGCTGGATTAACTTAGAAAAAGACTACATTAGAATAAAACCTGTTGTTAAGAATAACACTGACTATACAAATGTTGGAGAAGTACATACATTCAATCCAAAACTTAAAACAGAACTCCTTTCTTTGTCTCCATATCTACACAATTAAATGATTTCAAAATATATGTCAATGTTTTCATTGTCCTCAAACCCAACAAAATACTAAATAGTATACTGAAGGGATGGATTGCAATTACTAGATGATGCATAAATATTTCAGTAGCCAGCATTCTCCTTCCTGTACTTACATTCATAAGATACCAAGATCTTCCAGACCCTTTACTATTTGCTTTATTTCATTCTGCTGTGGTTAATCCCCAGACATTTCTCAAAATCCATGTGAAATCACCTCTCTGTAGGATCTTGAACATCACAAGACAGTGAACCTTCCTCTGTGCTGCAACTAGCACTACTCTTATCAGTACTTAAAGCCAAATCCAGCAACGACCATGCACAGAGGGAACATGATCCTGTAGATGGTGAAAGAACTGACTATGACCAACTTAATGCTCTGAAAACAGACTCTGCTACTGAAGGGATATAACATCCCAAGGAAGATAACTACCCCTCTACACCCAACCTCAACACAGGTCAGCCAAGGGATAACCACTCCTCCTCTCCTTAGCCAACTTCCTGCTTAAGTCCTAGGATAACCTCTCCTTGCTGCCTGTTTTGATTTTGACTTGGTCTGACAGCTTCCTTTTATTATTGGAGCTAATCAAGTCCTGCTGAAAGCCATTAGGTGGCAGCATCCATTCATTACTGTGTCCAAACTACCATATTTATAAATTAGAATTCAAAATCAACGAGGCATACCAGGAGGAATTCTTTTAACTGTCCATATGCAGGCCCTGAATGTCAACCCACAGCCAGATTTTGAATGTTTATCAACAATGACTTAATCAGAATGAACAACATGGGTTTTGTCAATTTTATAATTCCCAATGGGACCTTTGTTTTGTTGAATTGCAATTAAAATAACAGAACGACTACTGAGTCTGATTAGCATGCATTTAAAACAACCATCTCAGCAAAATCACCCCGAAATAATGCTTGATTTAGAAAACCAATATAACACTCAAAAGGCTTTTAATTTCTCTTATTAGAGAAATTCAGGATATCCTTCTATGTTTATTGTTTGCATTGTTAAAAAGGCAGTAGTTTAGTTGATCTTACGCCCCAGATATTACCCAAAAATCTTGTCATTTAAACTACCATATAATGTTAATAGATCTTCAATCAAATCAGAATACACATGCCCACTAAAATCCTGTTTTACTTACATGCAATTTATTTTCATCTGCAAACAATTTGAGGGAAAAAAAAAAAAAGAAAAGAAAAAGGAACCTCATCAATCTTAATGAAAAGCACTGCTACTGCTCGGAATATTTATAATGCAAGACCCCATTAGAAGCATCACAATACAGTTCCCCAAAACTGCACAGAGCAAAAAAAATTTCAACAAACAAGAGAGAGACAGAGATACTGTGGCCACAGGAAATGTGCTGCTGAGTGTTAGTTCACATCACATTTCATTTTAAATAATCTTCATGACTCTGCTCCTTGAGAGTGTGTTCTTATTACAACAGGAGTATTTCTGTTCATCACATGGTTCTGCAGCACCTGCACTTGCCACTGTAGCTGAACAGCTTCTTGCTGTTTGTCATCCGAGCTGTAAAAGCATCGAAACTGCCCAACTATTCCAAATGAGACATGAAAAACCACATGTCCAGTTTTTACTGCTAAAATTAAGGACATTAGTATTAAAAGAGAGATTAAAATTGCCTTTATCAACAAAGCAGAAAA
The DNA here is from genome assembly GCA_013399695.1 of Formicarius rufipectus. Classification (NCBI taxonomy): domain Eukaryota; kingdom Metazoa; phylum Chordata; class Aves; order Passeriformes; family Formicariidae; genus Formicarius; species Formicarius rufipectus. Next base: position 536,768 of record VXAU01000005.1, on the reverse strand, counting down.
ACAGAAGTGTGATGAAGAATCACTTCTAACATACATGTACCTATGGAAGTGAGTCACACTTGCAAAAAATACCATCATCTTATGTTTTATAGAGAATTTGAGGAAAAAAAATCTGAATGAAGCTGGGGAAGACAATTTCCTTCAGTGCTGTGACACTGAAGAGATGTAACTAATTACCTTGATATATCCCAAGGGAGACAATACAGTCATGAAAAAAATGCTCCACGGATCATCAAGTGCCAAGTCAGACAGAAAATTTGTGATACTTGAGTTCACCTCCTGTAAGCTGAATACATCACAATTACTCACACTGTATCAGTAGGTTTCGACATAACTCATATAACCTTTGCAGAACACAGATCATGACACACTAACAGACTTCTTTTTAAGCTTATGTCAGGAATTTCTTGCAGTTCAGTTTCTCATTCACAAGCAGTTTAACCTATCCCCCAGTCTAATACAGAAAAAACAAAGTTAAAGGAGCTGATATACACCTGAAGACAGAGTTTACGACAACATTAGGCTCTAGACATGACAAATAAACGGATTGTCAGGAACTAAAATTCCAAGAAAGTCGGGAAAACATAATGGTAGATTGTGTCTAATATGCTTGAAGTAATTTCTTTAAAATACACTAAGTATTGCTTAATTTTCATATCAAAATAAATATGCCTTTACATGATAACAAAGGAAACAGCAGCTAAAAGATTCTGTGTGTTAGAAAAAAGGTATTCTGCATTTTGTCACAAAACAGTATCAGAAAAGAGAGAAGCTTCTCCTGCTATAAATCGCCTCTCTTGTAAGTTAGTACTGTTAGGCTAAGTTAGTCTTCACCTGCTGGTAGTGATAAGCGTTAAACCATTTCCCAGGCAGTGATTCATATCATACGGTCTTTCCAAAACAGACCATAAGCTGTTGAGACTTGGCAATAAACTTACAAAGCAAGTTCTTTAATATATACTTACCCTATAACATACATATCCATAGCTGGGCCCAGTGAATTGAGCTGAAGTAAACTAGTGACATCAGGAGGTGGAGAAGCTGTGCCCACATTCCAGGTAACTAAGTGTAGTCTACAAACAAACAAAAATCACACAAAACCAATGCTAAAATTGAAGTGTAGACAGGCAATCAAGCCTAAGAACATTCTGATTTCCCCACAGAATTTGTCTACAGAAAACAAAGATTTTCTGTCACTTTTCATCATTCAGAAATCCATTTGTTAGCAAGCCTTGAAAAATAACCCCAATACCACCAAAAACACAATCAATTGGAGGGAACAAAACCTGAATTCTTGCCACTTATCCTTCAGTTTTTTCCCCCAAATGAGGAAAGCTTCATCTAGAGTACGAGACACTTCTTCATGGATTTCATCATCCGAGCTGATGTCCTCCACACAAGCCATCAGATGGGCTACTCTCTGCCGGAGCTGCAGGCGGCCACTGGACCCTGTGCTGCTGATGCTGGCAGAGCGGCTACGGAAGTTGTGCAGGCTTTCCAAATCACTGAGGGAGAGCCCTTCCGAATGCTGAAACACATCCTCACTGCTGAGGGATGCCATCTGCTCAAAATTAAAGCTGTGCTCTGAAGGACTAGTCCATTAAAATCCCAAGTATATAAAAAGGGATGGATAAGGGTCTTCAAGTTTTGGCTTCTGTGGAATTCAGCATTGCTTCTAACATGAAAGGACAAATGTAGGTGCAGCAATGCTGAAAAAAATCTCTGGCATTACCACCATACTCACTGGGTTGTTACAAAAGCTGCAATCACATCCTACCACACATAGTGAATTGTTTCTTCATAATAGATTTAATGTGGTTAATTATATAAGCTCAAGATTTAAAAGAATCTATTGTTGATTTGAATCAATCATGTGCCTGTCTGATGGCAAAGAGAAATGTAATCTCCAGCTCCCAAACATACAAAGTTCTGCTCAAAACCAAGCAGTTACTGTTCCTCTTGAACACTGTCAGAAGTTTGCAGGTCATAGAAATTGCCTGTTATTTCTTTATAAGGAGGTAATTTCAATTTAAGAGCTTATAAAAAGAGATTCATTTAACTGTCAGTCTTACTACATGTCAGGTAGGCTTAAAAATATAATAAATTTTAATTTTTCATTCATCTTAAGGGCCTAAAAGCACCTTATAAACACTGATAATTAAATCACAAAGCCTACCAATGCATCATTTTTATCCCATAATCAACTGTCTGCTCAAGGTGACAATGTGCATAGAAGAGCTGGAAAGTGACCTTGCATACCACACTAAAATAATTCATAGTTTCCCTCACCAGTAGTTTCTCCTTGTAACGCTATGCTGAAGTAAGTAAAAAGCTATTCTAGGGGAAAGAAAATGTAGGTACAGTGCAGATCTAATTGTGCCATCTGAGTGTATCACTTGGGAACACTCTCCAGTTACTAATTTTGGAAGATAATTACCCGATTAAACAAAATGGAAATAACATTGACAACATCAGTCATTACTGACAGAAATTCAGTTCCTCAAAGTGCCCAGTGAGCACAGTACTGGTAAGAACATAGGCTACAGTAATAGAATTTACACAAAAAGCAAAAATACTTGAAAAAAAATTTTTAAGAACATCCTTAATTCTCCTGTTTCACTGTAAGGCTATATAAGTACTACCTACAGTCTGGCATCACCCAATCTCCCCTCCTATTTCCATGTGATGCCACAAACGCAGTTTGTACCAAAGGGAGGATTCAACCCATAGCAAGAGCTTGGGACATGGGCTTTAAGGTCTTTCCAACCCAAACTATCCCATTATCCTACGACACCAATCTGGAAAAAAGTCTCACTATGCTTTCTATAAACACTGCCCTAAATACAAGAAACCTACTGAAGGCATTATTTAGTGTCACCAATTCCTAAAATGATTCAATAGTACAGAATTTTTTAGGGTCCGAATATTTATAATACCACCGTCAAATGATTTTTATGATCTTTGAGCAAATGCCAGTGTTTGCTGCTTTGGTTTCTTAATTTTCATATCACAGACAGTCACTCAACTATCTTCTGTTTCTGTAGTGAACCGAGCCCACAGGACACCGACACTTAACGACAGTGAAGACACAATATACAAACACCGTAAAAGCAGGAGCCAAAAATTTTCTCAAGCTCCTTCTTCTTCATAAAGAGCGACAAGTTCCAGACACTACAGACGGGCAGATGTTCGGGCTCTCATTACACACAAAAAGGGCTCTCCGAAGTCCCAAGGACGCAGCAATGGCAAACAAGCCCCCCTGAACCACCCCAGCACCGACTTTCCAAACCAGAAAAATCAGCTTTTCTCCTCTCTTTCATATGACGACGCAACGTCACCAATTTGTGTAACACCCTGTTAATAAGTACAAACACAATTCTCGCTAATTCTAGGCGATTAACATAACCGCTTGACTACCTTCCCGAGGAGCTGCCTTCAGATCCGCGCCCTGCGCCCCTCCGCGCCCGCCACTCACTTCAGCTCCCTCACGGGAGGGCTCGCGGGCTCCATGTCCGGGGTTCCCGCAGAGAAGCGCTGCCAAGGGGTACGGGGAAGGGGGCGGCGGAGCTCCCCGGACTTCCCTCGCAGGGTCCGGCCCACCGCAGCCCGGCCGCGGCCTGCGCGCCACCCTCAGCGTTCCGCCACCATTGGTGCGCGAGGGGGCGGGAGGCGGCGCGGCACGGCGCCCCCGGGCGGGCGGGAGGACGCACGGCAGCACCGAGGCGAGGCTCCCACCCCCAAACTCCAGTCCCAAAACAAAGGAGGCGGAGGCGGCAGTCTCTGTCTAGTACTTTATTAGATTTCGTTTCCAATATGCCTGTATTGGAAGATTTAGGAGACAAAAAAGGCACAAACTCACATTTAAAGAAACGACGAGATAATCTAACCCATTCTAAAGTGTGTTGCCAAAGGAAAGGGCATGATGAATCCATCCGTACACAGAGGGAGGCCCAGGACGATGAACCCAGAAGGGTGAGGGATGTGGCAGGCAAGTGGCCTGCCAGCAAATGAGGCTGAAGCGAGGGACCTGCCTCCAGACCTCCAAACCCACCTGGCCTGGATGGGAGCGAGGGCCCCAGAGTATTCGTTGCCCCGGATGGCCCAATGGATGGGTGGGCGCAAGCGTCCCAGCACATCCATTGCGCCCGGATGGACCACTATCCCAGTGAGCATCCCACCGGGAGCCAGCAGGTCAACAGGTTCTTGCCAAAGCTGATGAAAGATACGGCACGGTAATGCTGTGGGATCTTCACTATGCTCACTAGCAGGAACCAAGCATCACGACTGAAGGGTCTTTAGAGGATTTGTCTATCCCAAGGCTGAGGGATGCTTTCACTTTGGATCGAATTAGAAGGAAAGAAAATAAGGGGCAGGGAGCGGGGCAGTATTCAGGCTGAAGTTCATGCAATTCCCCCTCCCCCCACCCCCCTCAAGTTTTTCCACTAATCAGGAAAGCTTTGCGTAAAAGCTCTTACTCTGAAATCAGAGGATCAAAAAAGGATTGCACGGTGGAATGTTACAATCTGCTTCCACGGCGATTAGTGTCATTGGATGGAAAGCCTCTTGGATAACACAAACTGAAAGAACAAGTGTGCTATGTGTATTCTCAGGTTGCCCTCAAGCGTAAGAATCCCTCAAAACATAACCAACAAACACAAACAGAAGTCAGTGCATAAATTCTCAGTTAAAAATACTTCCAACTGAAGGAACTCTAACTGGGGTCTACACTCCAAGAAAACTTCTGGAACAGCTACAGAACATGCCATGAAACATCCTGGTCCCAAACAGCCTCACAGATTAAAACTGAGTTCCTTTACCTATTTTACAGTAAGTTTGTTTTACTTCTGCCTGATGAGATTGCTAAAAACCCCTCAAGCCCCACCCCAACCCCACAGAACCATCGGAGGTCACTGAAAAGAGCCTGCCAGAGTTATTGGTACAATTCAGAGCTTATTGCACTTAGACATGAGTAAGGCAAAATAAACTAAAAATAAAGGGATAAACTGCCCCCTCCCCAGAAACCAAAACACCATCCTCTCCCTCCACAGCATTCCCATTTTCCCTCTGCAAACAGTTCCGATCCCAGCACTTGTTTAGCACTGCATGTGATCATTTCAGGATCTCCTGCTTGCAGGAGCAGGAAGGGCTGGGGGAGGTTGGTATATTTCAGAATGCTAAAAAGACTCCTCGAAAGTGGTGGTGCACCCATGACTGTTTGGCATTCAGTCTTTCATCTTAGTGCTGCCAAACACAGAAGTGGAAAATGAAGTTATTACTACTAAGGAAAAAAAAAGAAAAATCAAATATTGGGACTTAGGCATTAGCAAATAAGTAGAATTTTTTTTTCTCATATGTATTTAAGAAAGCAGCATTTCCTCAACTCTGTTCTGCTTAGTTGATTGTCTAAAGCTGAAATCCACATACAGTTAGAGTTCATTAACTAGAGTTCTTATACATTAACAGTATCCTTTGTGATTTATAATAACCAACAGATATCCTAGAAATCAACTGCAGGCCTTTATAAGTTGGTATTTATAGCACAAATGGAGATATTTTAGTCAGTCTTGCAATAGGAAGAATATTATTGCTGAGCAGAATCACCACTCCAGGCACCTGGATGTAACCAGATACCAAGACTTTACTTGTACTTGTACACTAGCCTTTGCAACATCTCAATTGGTCCAGAGAGAATCACATTATTATTAGTCAAAATCATTTTAGCTTTTTTGGTTATGGGAAATCTTGGTAAATAAAGAACGAGGAAGTTGCAACATATGTCAAGAAAGATTTTTTTTTTTTTTAAGACTGACACACAGCTGAAGGACAAGAGCGCTACATGGGCCGAGGGGACCACGGACCCCTAAATTCAAACTCAACAGATAAGTGCGGAAGGTCCCAGCACGGGGATGCTGATTGCAGCTCCTGGGCAGTCTTTAATCCACGGATGATAAGACAAGAAAATAATGCCATGCAGGAACCATAGATCAGAATTTATCACAGACCAAGAACTCTCTCTGGCTACTAACTCATTATGCATTCAGATTACCTACCATTAAATAATTCCCCTTGCCAGAGCAGAGCATTTTGTGGAATAGTTTTGCACCCTAAAATACTGATAGTTTCCCCTCTCCAAGCAGACATTCTAAGAATGGTGAAGGACTGGGCAGAAACAAAGGCAGCAGTTTATCCCACTAGGGGAAAAAATTTAAAAAAAAAAAAAATTAAAAAAAAAAAAAAATCTGTCACCACATCACAAGACTAATTTAGCTAAAAATGTCACTTGGAAATCAAACAGGAGCACATGGAAATTGGTCTGAACACAATGAAAAAAGAGGAAGGAGGAGTTGTAAATACAGCGATCTCTAAGTCACACGTCTCCAAGGAGCTTTCTCCTTGGGATACACGTGCTAACATTGGAGTGCTTAGTTCCAGACGGTCTATTTGCTCACAATATTAAGGGGCATCTAGAATTAGCTACGGGAGGTTTAAAATCGCCTGCCGATTGGATAGGGAAAGGCTTGATCCAGAGATGGTCCATCAGTCAAGAGTGTGGATTCCCTGGGCCTTCCTGATGACTGTCTTGAAACTAAAATAGAGAGACAACAGGAAAACATTTTAGAACAACTTTGGAACAGCAGTGTGCCAAAAGAAGTGACAGGAAACCTTCAGAGAGCAAATGTGAGTCATGCTGTCACCATGCAGACAATGGCAATACAGCACTGCATCATGACATTGCAGCACTAACCCAGAGTAAATGTAAATGAAGAAGAAAATAAAAAAGTTTAAGTTGCATTAAAAAAAAAAAAAATATACATCTATCTATCTATCAGAAGACATCCCTTCAGGCATCCCCTTACCTGGTTCCCCACCTACCACCAACCAACCAGCAATTAACAGAGGGCAAGCAGATGTAAACAGTACTCCAGAAGAACAGGGTTCTGCCCCACCCCATTCTTCCCAAGGATAACTAGGATGGCATTTTACTGCCCTAGAAAAGTTGTGGCTAGTCATCTGGACTCCTCAACATAAATGAACAATCTCTTCTTTCTCCTTGCCTTCTTCTCTAATACTATACCACATTTTTCTACAGTGTCTAAGGAAAATTCACCAAAACCAAGCTCCAAACTGATGACATAATTTAACAGAATGGAAAGAAAACAAGTCAAAAGCTTTAATATTGTCACTGCTGCTTCTCCTGCAGCGTGAAGTGTTGCTCCAGGCCTTGGCCCATTAGTAAATACTGCTAACAAGCAATGCAAGGAATTTATTAATATGCTTGAAATGTTCAATTTCCAACTGTCTTTTAAGTATTTGCAGGTCCAACTTTCTTTTTTGAGACATAAAAGTTTCTCTGCAAGTCATGGAAAGTAACACATGCATTACAGAAATATGAATAGCAGTAAAACCTACAAAATGTTCTAACACGTTTTTCTTACATTTCTCACTCAGACATTTCTTTAGAATAGATCTGAAACAAGGCAGTAAACTCACTCATCAACTTGTCAGTGAAACGGGTTCACTAAAAAAACAATCAATACCACAGATTTGCCCATCAGAAGCCATGAACAGGATCACTTCTTACACTTTTTTTGTTGTTTTTTGTTTTTGTTTTTTTAAATAATAGAGCAATATAGAGTTTTTCAAACTTTCGTGATACCTACAGTGCACAAGGGAGGAGTCATATTAGTCATCTGCAGCTGACATTCCTTTCACTGGATCTTTTTCTCTCATCTGAAAGAGGAAACAGTATTCAAGTACTCATTCTCACATGTGTTATCCCAAAATTTATCATTATGGAACACATTAAGCTACCTCCTATACACAAGACATCAAGTGTATTTGAGAATCCCAAATCAGTGTTTGTGAAATGCACATGCAGGCATCATTTCTGCTTAAGCTGCAGGCTGGCTACAGGATCTGGAACCACTATCCAAGACACAGAGTGTAAATGAAACTATAATTAAACATCCTGAGGCATGAAGGGAGAGAAGGGCGCAGTGCAGGACACAAATTACAGAACAAGATTCTCATTATTACCAAACTTGTGTTTCTCGAAGTTCTGTTACATACCCTGCCTGTTTATTGTACTTAGAGCTAAAAAACCTTTTACTCAACTGGTTTTTAGCAACTAAGGAGGACAAAAATCAACAACTCAGCTTTGGGTAAGAGCAAATAGAAGGTATTATAGCAGTAAATGAATCACTGACACTCAGACCCCCATTACCTGTGGTTCAATACATTTACTGGCTCAGCAACAAACAGAAGTCCATAATGATTAGAAGGAGATGCCAGCACAATGGAGTCATCATCAGTCATTCAAATCACACACAGCATGACCCAGATAGGCGGAAGACAATGCTCTGACAATGCACCAGTCTTTCCTCTCAACTGTACTGGAGAGAAGCAGTTTCTCACACAACCCACACCTGCCCTGCTTTTCCACTGACCTCATCCAGCTGTCTCTTGGTCTCCTCTTCCATCCTGCGAATGTCCTCCATAGTCAGATCGACCCACTTATCAAGCCAGCAAAAGAGCTGTCGATGGAAATTTGTGAAGAGACGTTTTTCTTGCTGCAGAAGGAGGAGGAATAAAACACAAACGAGCTTAGTCATAGGGCAATTACCATCGATCTACCCGGACTGTAACAATTTTCAGAGATGTGTACTCTGAAGAATCAGCTCCCTCACCCACCTTTTAGTATAGTTGCCACAACCGGAAACTGTAAATAGCTAATTTTCATTCTTTTAACAGAATATCTAATCTAGAGCCTTGAATCCCCAGAGAAATGCCTTTTTTTTATTCCCCAAGCCTAGACAGCAGTCTGCACACTGCATTGAAAGAATTAGTGAATGCTTCAGTAATTGCCTTTGATTTGATAGCATTGCTCTGACTGAATAAAGTGCTCCTAGTTGGCTTTACTTAGAACACAGGAGCTGGCCTAAAGGTGTAGAAAAAAAAGGAGAAATGGGTACTTTTAAAATAATCCTTAAACTTGCTAAAAACTGGAAGTAAATGGCTGACATGCACCTATCTCACTTTTTTTCTTTTGCATTAACCTAAAAAATGCCTGAACTTGTTTTCCACAGCTGAAACGCTTTAAGCACAGGTAACTACTGTGCACAAACTACTTCAGGTTTGGAGCAACTTATTTCCATTTTATAGGAGATAAGCTAGACAAAAGCATTCTATTAGGGATATACAATATGTCTTGGAAAGTCTTCATTAAGGAAGGACGCTTCAGTTTTACCAATTATGGTTTCATATCTGATAACCGGCTCTGAACAAAAGCAGCTCTACTACTTTGAACCAAACCTGGAGATGCTCATAAAAAGAAATGGATTGAAGACACTGCTTTGTTTGGGTTTTGGTATTTGAAATCGTGTAGCACCATGGTCATTCTCCCTTGGAGTTCTCATTAGATTGTATCGCCAGAGAATTGCTTTTGCAGAAGCAGCACCACAGTAGTTCATCAATATTAACCACTGAGAAGTCTCCATGATCTGAAGGCACAGGTGTTTTATGAACATGGTATTGTCTGGAAAATCACACACCCCGCCCCAATTCCCAGGTGTAGCATCCTGGTGCAATTCATGGGTTATGGACTCTGCCACAGAAAAAACTCTTTTCAGGCTACCAATTTTAGTTTAAGTTAATGAAGTTTCCTACCATCTGCTTGTTCTAGAACACAAGTTTTTCAAGCACCACACTAGAAGAAGAAAATATGACTACAGCTCCACACCTTGCCAGAAAGATCCTCAGTTGATCAGGAACAAATAGTTGAAACTGTAACTACCTCCCCACAAGAATGTCTTGCCCCTAGGCAATGTAATTGTAGTATAAATGCATCACCTCATAATTCACGAATCAATAACCAAGTTACTGCAATTCTCAGGCTGACCTATTGAACACTGCAAAACAGTCAATTTACCTTCGTACATTAGTGTGAAAACAGTTCAACAGCCAATTCTCAGAACAATCAACTAGTTCTGCCCTTGAATTAGCAACAAATTGATTGCAGTATTTCAGCAGAGGCCTTGACTGCACTGCCTGAGGTGACATGACTGGGTTTCAAGTTAGCATCTACAAACAGGACACACTATACGCTGCTGTGGTGCTAAAGCAGGTGGGAGATGAAACTTGCCCCATTTCCACATCTCATCAAATAACTCACCTTCTGTATAAAGTTCTCAACTTTATTTTGCAGGCCCCACCACTTGAACTTGACTGTTACCAGCTTGTAAGCACACATGTATGGACAATCTGACTGTTTGCCCAGGTCCTTCTGCAAAGAGAAAAAGATACTCACATTAAGACTCGGGCTAAGCGTCAGAAGCAGCTCCTTCAGTCCTTACTATGAAGTCTTTTCACAATTCCTCACAATCCTCTTGTATCCTTATACCTTGCTTATCTTTAAGAAGTTTCGTCACATCTTAGCTCACTCCTTTTTCAGGGTATAGAAGAGCATGATGGAAAACAGACCCTGATTTCCTTCATCGGTCGCTTCCCCTCCATTTTAAAAATGGATGTTTTGAGAATATTCCTTCCCCTCCTCCACTGTCTACTTTTACTTCAATTACATCTTTCAGTATCTCCACTGTTATGCTACTACTTTTCCCTTAAAAATCCCTTGACAAAGTCCCTACCTAAAGCATTTTGGAAGTAGATTAGGTCATCTGAGTCATCCACATAATTATTAAGCCTTAGAGAAAACTCTGTAAGGTTTCCTACTCCCTTTTACAGGACCTGTATCCACTCTTACCAAACGAATAATATCAGTCTCAGCCACTGTCAAGCTTGCCTGCTAGAGATCACACTTGCAACACCTGAAGCTTCCCAGATCCCATTCAGGGTCCCTTTTAAACACTGGTATCATACTTGCACCTGTAAAGTCTTCAGATTCCAAGTATTTCAGAGAAAGGTTAAATACTTCTGGTTGTTAGTCAGCTATTTCATCCTTGAATTCTCTTGTGTGGACCCTTGGGCTGAACACCAGACAGTTCTGGCAGTTTCTTGGAACTCATTCTATCTCTTTGGACCAAACTCTTCCACTTCCTTTAACTTCAGAACAGATTCACAGCTAAGTTCCTTGTTTCCTTCTGCAGAAGTGAATCCAATGTTTTACAGATACATCTTTGGCTCCAAGCCCCAGTATCTGTACTTCAGTCATGCAAGATGATACAGTTCCTGAACTCATCAATACATACCTTCCAGTTGGGACCCAGAGGTCCACGTCCAGTCTTCACAGACTTAAATTTTGCTGGATCTTCTTCTGCCTTGTAATCCTATTGAACAGATATACAAGACTAAATACAAGTTGTCCTACTGTTGCCCAGCTGCTCACTCTCACAAAGGATTTATTTTTCTGGGCAAAGACTAACTTCTAACTGCCTTCTCAAGAGCTACTGTTTTCAGACTTCAACATTAGTTCAGGCACTCTTAAAGAAAACTGTGCTGTGTCCTAGACCTATGTGAAGTACTAATAAACTGACAGGACCTTTGTAAGGCTATCAGATGATATGTAAGCTCTCAAGATACGTTTCCTGTAACCACTTGTTCTTTGGGTGTTAAACACTGCTGCTACAGAAAACAGCTACACTCTCAGGAGCTTTGGTATCCAGGATTTTTCACAGCACTGTATCAGTGTGATGCTCACATACTGCACACTAGAAGACAAGTATAGTCAAACTCACAGTACCACAAAAAAGAAAGAGGCTTTGGTTATGGCCCCCACTGTGCTGGAAATAAGTTTGCAGTGTTCCGCTCCTGCATCCTGGGTTAAGACTGGGGTGTGTACTCTCCTCCTGTCTGAAATTTAATTACTATGAAAACAAACTCAAATCATCATTAGTTTAGTACCAAAGGTGATCAGTTGATAGCATCTTCTTCAGGAGTCTTCTGCCCCAGGTGAATTCTCCTTGTTCTCTGACAGCACTTAATTCAGAGTAGTTTGTTTTTGCAGATACACCTGATCACCTGTCTAACTTACAGAATCAGATGCTATCTATGTTGCACCGATTCATCTTCATTGCAAAGAAAAGCTGAACCAAGTACCATTTCTGCTTTAATGTATCCAAGACCAAGCCTGAGAACAGGTAGATCACTGGTATTTGAGTGGTATCAAATACTGTTTTAAAGTCGGGAAGCAAAATCAACACTCCATTTTTATACAGTTTTTTTTTCCAGTACTGTACAGAAATATCCTTTACCTTCTTACAGTAACTGTAGTGATTCTTGGAACAAAGTATTAGCTACATGGTTTCAAGATACACTTGTGAAGCCATGGGTGAGTTTCAAAATGGAGGCAGGTTAAGAGAGATCCTGTATGGAAAGGGCAGTGTCATTTCCTGCTATTCAAGCACTTAGCCAGCTGCAGTGCTGTAGGACTAGACTTGAATACACTGTAAGACAGCAACACATTTCACAATGTTGATGCAGCTTTCAAAAGATCTCTTCCTCTTGCTTGCTGGAACTTGTAAGGAATGCCTTCACTTGTTCTGCTACCTGTGACTATTCCTGGGAACACAGTTTGTACATTATGCCTCTTTTAGCACACGGCCTCCCACACCAGGAAGCTCTTACCCACCTACCATACCTTGGGAAGTACTTGACTTCGATCAGCAATGTCTATATAAATGGCTTCTACACTCTTCCATACCTCTGGCTCCAGTTTGTGGACCTGCAGTGAAAAGAACATGACTAACTTAACTGGTTCAATGACAGAACATTCCCATCCTAAAGCTGTAAAAAGCCAGCTGGAGATGCAAACATCCAGAGCGCCCATTCCGTATACAGAGAGGACACTGTGGTAAACACACAGTGTGGGATCTTCTGAAGAAGCAAAGGTGCTTGCATAGAACAAGTATTTGTGGGTCAATTTTATTCAGCAGATGTGAGAAGCCAACTAGAGGGAGGCTCTGCCCTGCGAGTGAGATAAGCATTTCAAATCCAGGAACACAGTGAACAGACAGTTCCACACAGCAATTCTCCTACCTAGCATAGAAAGCAGCATTGTGACATTAAAGAGATGAGTAAACTATATGACACAAGTACTTACATTCTCCTGTGTTCCAAGATCTGATTTATGCCAGGTTTCAATTTTGATCAGGAAGTCATCTTTCATATACTCATTCTGTCATGAAAATAAAGCTTCTTGTTATTCTCAGGATATATAACTTGCCTTCTTATTAGATAGATAAGCATTAGGAGAGTCAATTCCAAGAATTACAATTTGATTGGGGTCTGACTTAGGAAATTTCAGAATTACTTGTACGAAAATCATTGCTTGTAGCAAAATTAATGATCACTAATTCCTTAAGATCAAATATAGAATAAGCTGTTCACTGAAAAAACATTGGTTCCCAATGCTTCAGTGAAACATTTGGAGTTTATAATTTTCTTTAAAGGATGGTATTTGCCACTCTCTTCAGAGTTTAGAAGGGATAATATAAGTCAACTAGGCAGAAACTGTCTTTTCAAAGAGAGTATTGATATAGCACTGAGTACATATTTTGATGCAATTCTTCAAATTAATAACAATATTAAGCTAATGTGTTGAGAGCTCTTGACACTGGGAAGGGACAAGAAGGACAGTTCTGCCAAGTAAGCAAAAAACTTTCCATTTCTCACTATTACTGTAAGTAGCAAAGAACTTCCAAAGGTAATCCTATGCTCCCTCAAGGGGGTAGAAACAAAGCACAACTGAGTGAAACACTCAGTATATAAAAGGGAAATATCAAATTCAGAAGACAGCTTACTCAAAGGGACACCATGGCATGGGCTAACTGGCTTCTACTCAGTTTCCACAGGCAGTGGTACGTTCCCATTTGTAAAGCTGAGCATTGCTGCAGCCATGTCCCTACCAACAAAGTGTTGGTAAAGGGGGTTAACCTACATGACCTTACAATGATGAAAGCTGAAGTGCCTTTTGCTCAGGCTAAAGAGCTTCTTATAAGCAGAACATTTCAGACATTATTCCACAGATCATCAGTAAAAGCAATACTTACTGTAATAACTGGTCCAAGAAATCAACACATGAAAAGAAAGAGATACAGTACTTTAGTGAAAAAAGACTGTACAGTGATCATTGCCCTCCTCCCACTATCAGCAAAACAGAGGCAGCTTCAGCATCCCAGGGGCCTGCTGATACTACTGAATTAAAAAACATGGAAGTTGTCAAAAACCAGCTAAAGTCCACTCTCTTCTCCTCTGGAAATTCTCAGACTTGGAGAAACCCAGAGGGGCAGCAATTAATTATGTACTGCCACTTCTGTCCCTGGACTCCAGCCAGGTGGATGAGAAGACGGATTAAGTATGTTCACCTCACAGCATTTTACCAATCCTTCTCAGCTTGCAGATAAGAAACATCTCCACAGTTCCAGAGCAAACACATGCTGGATTTCAGGCCAGTGCAGACCTCACTGCTCCTGCACAGAGTAACCAGACCCTCTTCATCTCTACTGCTCACGGTAACCAAACTCCCTGGACAGTGAGGCTCAATTATTCAACACAGAAAAGCCATTAAAGATCCTGTAACAGTCAGCATCTGTTCCACCTGAGCCATCAGAGCATGTCTGAAATTCTGCTCTAGCATAAGGAAGCCTGAAGTGGGAGTTGAACTTCACTGGTCTGTTCTGAAGTTTATTATTAAACAGCAATTTGGTTTAAAAAGGTACTATCACAATTTGTGAGTTTCCAACTCAACATCTTGTAGACAGTTGCCATCCTGAATCACCATCATGCACATAGAGCTTCCTTAATTACCTGCTGCTGGGCCTTGGAGCAACTCCCAGCAACCTGAAAATTGCTTTCTACAGCAATTTTACAGAAGGCCAATTATATAGACTGACAAGTTGGGGTAGAGGGAGAGAACAAGCAAGCAGAGCTGGGGCTAGTTTTTAAAAGGCTGAACTTCATCTCAAAGAACATTTCATTATTTCTGCAGGAAGGAGAGATTTTTTCCTGTTAGTCCCAACAAAATAAGGAATAAACAGCAATAATTATAAACCAGGGCCATCTCACCTTCCCATGACTATGTGCCATGACTATTCAGCTACCTTGTTTTAAGGTTCCTTCACCTTCTTAAGTTCTTCCCTGTGGGGAAGACTCATCTGGAGAGCAAACAAATTAATCTCTTCAGAATGTCCATTAAAATTTAGATGCTCAACTTGTTATAAATTAAGACCTGCTCTTGAAGTGTTACAGCAACAACTCCTACACATTTCAGCTGAACTTGTAACTTCTCAATTTCCTGACATTTGGCCACAGGCCATGCTTACACTCAGAAGAGTGGAACACACATGAAACTGCTTTTCTAAAAACCTTTAAACAACATTAATATTAAATACGTCAGACTGCAGAAAAGACCCAAGAACACTGTTCTCCTTGGCACTAGCCCACAGGCATAACTATGAGACAATCCTTATCACTTTCTACTGTAGAAGTTGTGAACACACACAACAACAACAACTCATTTACTGTTCATACTCTCAAAGGAGCTAAGCAAGGCTTCCATTCCAAGTACATAAACCAAACATATTACAGCACAAACAAGTGTTCAGAACCACAGGAGGTTACAAACTAGGCATTCAAATTCTCTCAATTTGCAGTACTACTTTGATAACGGTACCTAATATGCATATTAAAGTAATAACTGAGCTTTTCAGGAAGATATAGAGAAATGTAAGAAGGATGATTCCATATAATTTTTAAAATAGCATTAGGCACAATTAACTAAAAGTGCTCCATTGTTCCAATTTAGAAGGCTCTGTGTAACAGTTGATGTACAAGCAAGCAGTGCCCCAGGGAGCAGCACACTAACACCATCCCAGTGAAGGAGGGCACAGACAGAAGTATCAGTAACTCCTAAACTCAAACCAGGCTTAGTTCTTACTGTGTCCCTGGCTCTTAAATTCCAGACTCTAGTGAGAGGGATGAAAGCCCTG
This sequence comes from Formicarius rufipectus, assembly GCA_013399695.1. Taxonomy (NCBI): domain Eukaryota; kingdom Metazoa; phylum Chordata; class Aves; order Passeriformes; family Formicariidae; genus Formicarius; species Formicarius rufipectus. The sequence goes on along the minus strand of VXAU01000005.1, from coordinate 520,827 downwards.
CCACTTGCTGTAAGCTAGCACAGCAGTTTGTGCTTCCCAAAGACTCACATGGGACCATCCAAGGCTTCTCACGTATGACCAGAACACCCAAGTGCATTCCAAAGGAAAATGATAATGTACAAGGAACCCTGCAGTACATCCATGCGTTCTTCCGTCCAGCCCAATACCAGCAAGTGAAGGTTTCAGCAACTTTTCTGAGCTTTTCTTGATTCATGTCAGGTTGGCAGATTCTCTAAACAGATTTATCAGCCTCCGCATCAAAACTGCCTTCTGCTCCAACCCCCACAACAAAGCACCTTCTATCTCATATTATATTGCTGTTCATTACAGTTGAGGATTTGTTTCTAGCATATCAAAACCTGAAATATCTTTGACTGCGTTGGAAAACCTGATGCTTGATTCTAGCATTTTTGGGTTTTTTTCCCCTTAAAGAAAATTTTAGCAATGTGTAACTGAAGGATAAGCAGGTAGGAGTGACAAAACATGTAACTCCACACCTCTGTCTCAGAAATTGGTGAAAAATGAAAAGAGGAGGAGGATACAGCAGGCAGTTCCATGTGCTTAACATGCCAATAAACTAGGCATTTACTAGTTAATTTAAGTAATATGTAGCAAGAAAACTGCATAAAAATTAGAAAGATTGCAAATAACACTGTTTCCACATCTTGAATTATGTGATACATTAAAAATTTATTGTGCAGTTGCTGACAGTATCTGAGTTTTGTATTTGAAATATCCATTCCACAAGACTCTTGCATGTAATTTCACATATTGAAGTAACACTATTCTCTCCTACTGCAAAGATTTTTCTTTCTTTTAAAACACTTCATTTAAAATTCTCATAAGTAAATTGTCAAAAAATATTTTTTTCTATATTGAGTTTCAAGTACAGTTGGAACTTTTAGGTTTCTAGTTCCCATAGCAACTGTACCACTACCAACTAGCAGAAAATGTATCCTTCCAAGATATGTAGTGGTTTTGGCTGCTTTAGACTGTTTGTAAGTTTGGAGGCAAAGTCAAATTTTCAGTTCCTACAGCAACAAAGGCCAGAAAAGCAGCAGTGTTTAAACACTGTAACTTCAGTAAGATACTAAACACTTCTGTAGAAAACGAGTTTGACATTATTTCACCCTTTCACACAGCTTCCAGAGACTCACCCCTGCCTCACAGGTACATTCACTTCGTGCTTGTTGGGTGAGATTTGGATATCTGTGACAAGCAACTATAGCATTACCTGTTCAACCTTCACTAACCTCAGACCCTGCAACTGAGCAAATGCCATCACATAACACCTGCTCCCTTCAAACAGCACTAAGCAAGAGGCAACTGAGATTTGTCCTGTTCCCTTAAATTTTCAACTGCTTTTCCCACCTGTCAGTGCTGCGCTTGAGTACATAAAATCATCCCTCACACATTTACTTCATAAGTGTTACACACCTGTTCCCTTAGTAGGACTAACATGTTTCTTGGTCTGTTCTTTTTCATTGTCATTCAGTAGCAGCACATCAGACAAGGGCACTTTTTTTAACTCCTCAGCACTATATTTTGCTTTTCCTCACCACAGAAAGGGCTTAGAGAACAGAAACCCAAGATTTCAGAGCTGAAACAGCTTCCATACTGGTTGCTGCCTTCCTCATTCCCTCGTACCCTCATCCCCACCCCAAGAAACTAAAAAGCCAGAATCCACAGTCCTTCCTTAGGCACTCACCAGTTCTGCAGTAGGGATAGGCATTCCATGCTTTTTCATGTATATTCAGAGCTCCTTCAGGGGCCAACATTCTCACAAATGTTGGCACCTTGCTGCAGAGTGTGGAAATAGGAAGAAAGGCAGTGATAAGGACTTCACGTAATGAGAGCTCCGGCCCAGACACTCTGAGACAGGCAGGACATCATCTGCAAATGCTAGAAACATCCACCTGGGCACACTGGTAGAATTGGTAGGGTTCTCCCCATCCCCAGTACAATGTTTTCCAGAGATGCCAAACCAGTCATGTTAATACAAACCTTCTTTATACAATGAAAGATAAGAAGAAGGGGAAAAAGAAAATCAGAGGCTGAAAGCAGATTGAAATCTAGGAGGTATTTTGCTCTTTAGCCAAATTAAAGTATGAAAATACTGGGTAGCAGGATCAGAGTTGCTTTGAGAAGCTCAGAGCCAGATTTTCTTGGGACAACAGCCACATTTACAGGGGTGGACAGGTGTCCCAGTGATGCTCACTGCCAGCTGCTGTTATACTCTTGCCTTACCTCACCTCTGTATCCTTCACTCTCTTACATAATCTGTGATTTAGTTGCTGCAACCCCCCTGCATCTTCCTCCAGTTCCTCTTGCCCAACTCTGCAAGTAAAATGTTTCCCATACCTCTGTAAGTGGTAGATCTTGTGTGTGTACTGCCCACGCTCTCCATCTCTTTCATAGGGTTCATTCACCAGGACCTCCACTCCTTCACCTCCTCCAGTTTCATTTTTACTGGCTTCTGCCACAGAATACAGCTGCCCCACTTGATACTGAGAAAGTTAAAGACTCACTATTAGGATAGCTATAATTCAGCAGAAGTAATAACTTCATCAAAAGATGCCAAGGACAAATTTACTACCAAGGGAGAGGGCAGAGAAAAGGACATACACTTCTAGGGCTAGATAAGAAACTCATTTAACTTCATTTGATATTGAAAGCTTGTGTAGTAGTGAGGAGGAAAGCACTGCCAATAAGACAGTTACCTTTAACCCTTAAATCTTAAGTTCCAAAACAACACAAAAGCAGGAGATATCAGAAAAGACTAAAGGAGCATCAGGACAATATTTAAAGAAAACACAGAAGACTTCAGGAATACGGTAGCAAAATCCTTTTTTTTCACTCTTTGGCACACAGGTGTCCCAGCTGTTCAGGTTAAATGGAGAGTAAGCCACTGCCAGTCCTGGATCAATAAGTACACAGTACTGCATCCAGAAGAGTCCCAAAGAACTTCACAAGAAGTTTTTTTTGAAAAATTCGGTCACTGCTCCTGCTATTATTTTTCCTATGATCTTTGTTCTGGGTTGTTAATTTCTGTATCACACCTCCTCTTAGCCACAAGCTCAACCAACAGGGAGAACACAGAATTTCAACATACAGTAAAATTTTTAGGCCAAGATCACTTTTCAGTCTCTTACTGACACTTACTTGGCACCATTATTTAGTAGAAATCACTCAAACCATTTCATACTGTACAGTTTCTTTCATAAGAGGCACACACAAATGTTTCATAGAGAAGAGCAGAAGAAAAATTAATAACATGAACAAAAGAGGACATTCTTTTCTGCAGAAGACATTAATACTAATACACTCTGGCCTCTAGGAGCCAAGAAAGGGCATGCAGAGCTCAAAAAAACAGATGATCAAATGAAGAAGATTCACTCAGGTCTCTCTGAGGCAAAGTTAGATGACCAAAGCTTGAGGTTGAAGACGCTAAAGCACTAAGTTAAAAAGAACTCTTCTACCCTAATAGAGTTAAGTCTTCAGAAAACTTAAGCAAGCAAAACAGCAACTGTTGCCAAAGGCAACAGAACAGAGAGGCAATCCGAAAGGGTAATCCACAAAGTGTTTGGCATCAGACATGCAATGACTGGGGGAAAAAAGAAGGAAAAAAAAGAAAAAAGAAAAAAAAAACCCACCAAAATCAAAAAACCTTCAAAACATAACTACAAGGCATTAGAACACTGCTCAGGCCATCTTTTGCAGCACAGAGCAGTGCATAAGAATCAGAAATAACACTTAACCACGCCCTATGCTGAAACTCAGCCTGGAAAATTGGAATGCAACCCAGAAATATTTCACTGGGCTGTTACATCTTCAGCAATGAAGATTTCTAGACTTGTTAAATTTTGTTGTTGGAGTATCCAAAGTAACGACAGTTCCCAAGCTCTATGGTGTTTTGTACCATCTGGCGCTAACAAAGACCATGGAAACATTTATTGCTATTGCAAGAGCAGCTTTGCTGGATTTCTCCAGAGGGTACTGGCCCAGGTTATACAAGCAACCCTTGCTTGGCTAGACTGTTGCTGCACTGTCACAGCAGTTTGGGTTTCAGTCTGGATTTTGGGCCGCAATACAATGACTTCTGACATTTCATATACCACATTGCTTTCCATATGATTCCCTACATACAATTCATACAAAAAAAGAATACTCACCTCCCTGCAGAAGAGCAGAGTTGCTTTAGCAGAGTAAGAGTCACATATACACTCATACTGAAGAGAGTTTATCATGGGTTTGGTAACTACAGCATTAGAGGGGAGGACTGAATGGCTTTGACTGTTTTGCAGCAGGTCCCAAGACAAGTCTCCAAGGGTACAAACTAATTCCTCTAAGTAACAGTCTCTTATTCATTCCTTCTCCCTTTCAAGTACGTGGGTCAAAGTTCAGACACTAAGAGGATAAACCCTTCGGTTTAACATCTTCACCATTTAAACTTCCCTGTTATTTCTGAGCTTTTAATGGCATTGACAAAAGAGAAAAAGGCCCAAATAAAACTGTACCAACGAACAAATCCCGCAGCATCTGCCAGCAAAGTTTAACAGAAAAACAGATACTGGCTCCATGAATCTGGACTACAGACAGCTGCAGACAAACCATTCCTGCAGACTTGAGAGCTCAAAAAACCCTTCTTCTCTTCTGCAAGAAGTCAGCCCTCTTGATCTTTGTCACAACACCTCTTACATAGCTGACAGGTATCTTCATTGCACCAAATTTCTTTCAGAAGGCCCGATCTCAGCCATCTCTAAGAAGAGTTGCTTTCCTGAAAGCAGTTTTGAACACAATTAATAAATAAGATTCCTCTTATTTGTTTGGCAAGCTCCTTCTCGTGTGACAGGAACAAAGAGGCAGCACAGAATGTGTACTCACAGCTCTAATCCATACAAGAATTTCAGTAGCAGCTGGCACAACACCCACACAGCCGCTCAAGTCCACGCTCCCAAAGCTGCCACTGCAACACGACATTGATCAGAGTACGAGAGCAAAGGTTGGCACCCAAATACAACAAGGTGTTTTCCTTTTGATCCCTGCAGTGGGACAATGTATAAAACACAGAGTGCAGCTGCACTTGAGCAGGATCACATTTTGGCAGAGTTTCCTTGTTGAAGACAGTCTGCTAGAGTCTAACTCCTACATGTCAACCTTCAAGTTTTAGACATCACCAGGGCTTCTCTTCCACTGTTTTATTCTCACCTTAGTTACTTGGCTAACTACTCCGCATTGATCTCCTCAGTGCCATCCTGATCACTAATTTTGTCTTGAATTCCATACTACTGGTTAAGTTCCATTTGCCAGGGGTGAGGAAACTGAACACAGAAGACTCAGTGTATCACAGAGCCACACGGAAGACTCCCTCAACCCTTCTATGATGTCTCAAAGCTACAATTAATTTCATTCCCTATCTTACACATTGGCATCAGAGACTTTTGTCAATTATTTGCATGCAGAAGGTGAGAAGCCTTATATCTTTTGAGCAAAAATGGCCCATATTAAAGTGAAATCAGAAGACCTCTTGCTAGACACAGATGCTTAATGAGCAGCTACACAGTCAAGAGTCGTAACAAGTCTCCAGAGCCCTATTTAAGAGCTTTGTACACAAGGAAATCCCTGAAAGTAGTGAAGTTTAAACAGCTGGTTTGTGACAGCAGTGTGGTGACCAAGTGATGCACAGAGGTGTCAGCATCTTTCCACACAGGAAGAGGGTGAAGCAATAAACAGAACAGTAGTCATCCTCTGAGTCAACACTGGAAATAACCTCTCTTCTTAAGCACATCTTTAACACTGCCAGATCATCCAAGTATACATGCAAAGCTAAGTGAACTTTAGAACTCTTTCTGCTTAGGGAACTGGCTCCTGGAACCCGGGAAAAACACTACATCTTGAAAAAAGCCATCACTCAGGGGACATTGTGACAATACACAAATCTTTGGAAGAAATTAAGTTGGGTCAACCTGAGGGTCTATCCAAAATTCAAGCACTGGACCCAGAGTAGAGGAACACGCTTCCTGAAACAGATAACCTCAGGGTACTCTCATACAAGGAGGTTGCTAGAGACCGACAGATTTACCTACAGCCCAAAACCCCAATTTTGCATGCAGGCAGCTCACACATGGCTCAAAAATGCCTGGCACTGAACAGCCAGCCAGGGAGGGAAAAGAGCATAGCAGGGGATTCACTTTAACTGGATGAAGGCTAATCCTAGTATCAGAGAACTCAGAAAAATCCTGTGTTGGGTTCCATCCAGTTTAACCTCCTCAAAGAAACAATCTGTATACTGATGCTTTGACTTTCTGCCTACACAGCTCGATACCAAGGAGCCATATCACTACAAGGTAGGGCTCCTGTTATTCAGGCTGAGGTCTTCTGTCCACTGAGCTCTAGTACCTTACCACTTACCCACAGCTTTGTCTAACCTGCAAGTTTGCATCCTTTGCTTACTTGACAAAGCTTATCATGTTAGTCCATCCTTTGTCAAAGACCTCCCCACACAAGTAGCATTCAGGCACAGTAAAAGATCCAAAGACCACTACTGTAATACTTCAGTCTGCCTTCTGTTAAAATTGCTTGAAACAGAAAGCACAGAAAGCATAAAAGCTACAGGTAGGGAGCAGGCAGTAGACAGACTTATCACATTATAACATAGATCTATAACCACTCTCTGATCAGAGGTCTAGGCTTTTCATGAGCATGTGATCCTGACACAGCAGACTGAGCCACAGAAATAAGAAACTCAGCTTAGATACTGCTTTTGTTTTACTAGCCAGCCCCATGGTTGCATGAATGCACCACATCAAATTCTAAACTGCATTCTGTCAAAAGTTATCAAAAAAGGAAAAAGTTATAAAGGGGTTATAAAGGCAGTGCTGCCACGAGCCAGCCCATCCCTGTCTATGCCACAGTAGCTGCTATATTCAGAGGAAAGACAAATGAACAAATGTGCTGTTATCACAGCTCTCCCCAAGAGTTTGAACAAGCCCTTGATCATAGCTCACAAACCTAAGGCTTACAGCCAGGAATCACAAGGAAAAAAAATACATCAAAAAGAAGACACCTACTACAGATACACTGTAACACTCAGTCATTTCAATTTCTACCTTGCTAGCATGAAGGTTAAAACATTCAAAACATTTATATGGTCAGATTCTCTGTAAGAGTGGTGTTCAATCAGAAGGGAGAAAGGAAAGGAAAGCTGCAATTCAGAGGAAATGACAGGGAAACAGCCACAAACTCTGCAGAGTTATTCCATGACCAGTTTGGTGAGGAAAATTACAACGTTCATTATAAACTACACTACTCTCAACTACACCTTTACCTAAACAAAAAGGAAGTTTTCTGTCTGTAAGAGCTACAGACGACAGGTCTTAAAGAGTCCTAGGAAAGATACACACAATCTTTCTTTTGCTTAACCAGTCTCATAAGCCAGGAGAAATTCTTGATTTTTGCCTAAGAGTTTAAAATCAAGGAGTTTCAGCAACACACAGTTTAAAGAGTAACTTAATTTTGTACTGAGGCTTCCTCTTTATAATAAAAAAATAAAGAACCACAGTACTAATCAAAAGGAAACTGCACTTTAAAACAGTCAGACAACACAAAATTTATAATCACTGTATCTGAAAGCATAGGAGATCAGTACCCACAGACTTTAATTTGGTCAAAATGATGGTGAAAAAGTAGCAGCTCACAAGGGTCCTTAAGACAGCTACATCCTTCTCTTGCATTTTCCAGTTTTTGTTCATACAAACTGCTTTGATCCCAAGTTTTTATTTACAGTCCTAAAGAAGGAAGTAGGGAGAAAAGAACTTACCTCCTCCACAGAAACAGGCAGGATAACTCGGCTGAAAGGGAATACAGAAACAGAATGTAAACAAATATCCCCGCAGCTGCAAAATTTACACAGCACATTCCTCGCAGCAATGGCTGCACAGCTCTACTCTCCAATCAGTATTCCAGCATCCACCCAGTGATACCATCCCCAGCTCTCACTCTTCAGTCCCAAGACTATTTTTATAATAACCTCAAAGAGAACCAGCATATGATGAGGCATAATTACATTCCTCTACTGAAACTCTGTAATTCAAGAGACTCTCACCGGTGATACCTCACAGGTTTACAAATGTACACAGTATCAACACAGTCATGTGTTTCTTCTGATCCACCCTTTCAACAGCCGCGTCTTATTTCTCATCAAGTTGTTGCTATGGGCCTCAACAATTCTGCTGAGCTCTGCAATAGCCACTAGGAACTGCACAACTTGCTCACATGTCCCAGCCCAGCAGGAAACGGCACTGAACAGAGAGCAGAGAGAAAGCTCTCTCAGAACTCACTGTAAAGAAAGGTACTTCTATACATGAGTCCCTTCTTTTCACATTGTGGCTCCCTGAATGCTTCTTAGGATCAAATGACTGGACAACAGAGCAGAAGTTGCCAGAAATTACACTGAGATTTTTTTGGCGAAAAAAAATGTAGAGCTGACAAAAATGCACATTTTTTCAGGCCTTTAAAAATATCATACCTATTGACAAACAAAATTTGTATTTAATGTCTGCTTTCAGTGAGGATGATGGTGAACATGGAATCAGTGCAAGATACAGATAGGAAATGGGTAACGGTACTGTGGGTGGAAGAATTCCCAATTCTTTGGGAATTAGTCTCAAAGAAACGAGGACATAATGGGATCAGGAAAAAAGTCCTCCTTATTAGCAAATTGATTTTTAAAAAGCCATAGTGGTGAAAATCGACTTACTTTTTCACATGTTACCAGCAAGACAGCACAGAACAAACTGCAAGTGAGGCAAAAGCTTGCAGATTATGCAAGACTACTTATGACAGCAATGTTCTATGCTGGCTGCAAAGTACTGAAGAAGGAGCTACTAAGAACTGCAGATGAAGCTCAGTGGCAATAAAAGAATAATGCACTACAGGCATGTGTTTTCACCAAATACATGAGGTTACCGAGCCCTAAATTAGCTATTGCCAACAAATATCTCAGTATTTTTATGGAAACATCACCTCAGTGGCAGTTCAAAAGTACACCAAACATCAGAAACTGGAACAGCACACATACACTAAGACTATTATGTCACTATGATCTCTCACGTGTCAATATCTTCAGTATTGCACATAGTCCTGGTCACCTCATCTCAAAGAGAATACAGATTAAGTGAAGGAAGGGAAAGATGACTGGAAACAGGAAAAGCTTCCACGTGAGAAGAAAGCAGTTAAACACAGCCTTTCAGTTTGTGAGAAAAAAAAAACAGGTAAAGGGTGCAGGTATGGTAGAGGTCATGAATGGTGTCAAAAAGTAAAAGGAGAGGGAACACTGACTGTCTTAGAACAATCATCAGGGAACAAATTTTAGACCAAATCAAGAGTATTTCTTTACATCATGTCTGCTGAAATCATGAAATTCCTTACTAAACATGGAAGTCTAAGAGATTTTTAAATGGGATTTGATTGATTCATGGAAATCCATATGCCACTGATGGTAGGATACACTGAACAACAACTGTTGTACGTACTATTATATATTGTTTCCTGAAAATATCTGCTAAAAGGCAAGATGGAAGAGGATCCTTAGTCCAATTCAGTATGGTATTCCTTAGATAAGGGAGGACAAAAAAAGGAAATGTATTTTCACAGGCAGACCTTGTCATCAAGCATGACATTAGGTTACCTGGTAAAAATTAAATGAAAGACAGAATGGTAAGTAAAGGTGAAAGACCAAGAAATGGAGAAGAAACAATGGCTTTGGAATGGAGTTCAAATACTTTTCTTCAGAAAACTCGGTGCAAAAAACATTGATGCAGGCTAATGAAATTCCACTTAGGAAATTGGAAGGCATGAGATCTGAATATTTATCTTAGAGTTCCATGTTTACCACTGAAGAACCAGAAACAGACAACTTCCAATGGTTTACAATTTGTTCAGCAAGCCAAGAATGCAGAAGTGCAGAACACTTACAGGTAGTCAAGCAATAAAGAAGGAGGGATGATCTGGAGGAAAAGCTTCACAGGAGCAGCAATGGGAACAAAGATTCCTAAATTTAGGATAGAAACCGCTTAGCTTATGAGAAATTATACAATGTGGTTGGCCTGAAAGTGGTGAGAAACATTTAAGACCCCTATTAGATTAAAATCTGTCTCAAATCCTGCAAAGGGAAGTACATCTGCAGAGAAGGTCAGTGTTATTATCAACACTTTACAGGAAAGGGAAGTGAGTTTCCACACTCAGATTCTTCTTAAGCTCTTCTGATACAGCTTAAATCAAAATAAGGAGAGCAAGATTTCAACCAGCATTTACAAACCCTGAAACAAAAAAAATGCAAACAAGTGAACAAAATCCATCAGCATATCTTGCAGCATAGATGGGTAGAAACAAAAGGTAAGTCTGAAAGTCACAAAGGACACCAAGTGTAAAGTTAAAGTTATCACTACATAACAATCAGGACAAGAATATGCACAGAAATGATGATACAGACTGACTGACAATAAAATATGACATTATGTTTCTGTTACATTGCTCTACTTCTGTAACATCTCCTAAAATACCTATAGAGTAGATAATAAAACCCATTTGACTGAGTAGGGAAGATGTGACAAGGGGTCACAGAAATAGAAGAAAAATCTGTTCAGATGACATGCAGTCACAGATCACTTACATTTTTACCACCTACTCTAGGTAGTCTGTAAGGTATGTGCATGCAGTGTTTGGACAAACAGAACTAATACAAATAACAGTGAAACAGTAATAGCAAAGTACTTCAAATAGCCAGGTCAAACCAAAACAAGTGGTTTCTATATGCATCCTGGAACAGGAGATTTCACTAAAACAATGTCTCATACAGGATGTAAAATGGGCAACTTCAACATACAACTTTGAGGAAATACACACCAGAACCAACACAATGACACAACTCAGAATGTGCAACTCTTAGAGGTGGCTGAGAATCCCAGTAAGTGAAAAAACAAATGCTCATTTCAAAACACAGCAGCAACCTTGACTGTCCTTAGAGCCACATATGTCTAAGGACACAAAGAAGGGAAGAAAAGAAAAAGGACAATGTAGCTAATGACATTTAAAAGGTTTGCTGACCCTTCTGAAAATAGAAATGGAAATCTGCAAAAAGAAACAAATGTAGGAATTCTAGTCTTTTAACCTTTAGTCTTAACATTTACACTTCACATTTTGGTTCTGAAACAGGCAGTGTGAAAGACCAGTAGACTGGTAGATTTGGTGAAGTAAATAAAACTGAGTAAAATGATCTTTGGAAGTGACTCTCATCAAAATGAACTGTTCATACTCTTAGAAATCTGAAAATTCCAAGTACATATGTTCCCACCTTTACAGTACAGCTCACTGTCAATGAGCTTTACTGTGGTACAGGGCAAGCAGTGGTGAGCAGAAGCATGAAAAAGATACACGACTGTGAACAGAAATAAACTAGCCAAGGTGCTGTAAGAACGAAAGTAGTAAATTCAAAGGAAAATATCAACAAAACAGAGGTTCCAGAAGGAGATAATAATCTCTTCATGCATCTGAAACTAAGTGCTTAGCCCACACTTCCGTTATCCAGTTTAACAGTGCAGTATCTCTGTGTTACAAAGAGGAGCTCTACTGTTACTCTTGACTTCTACACTCCTATTGTTGGAAAAAATAGCAAGGGTTTAAGGATTGGAGAAAAAAAAAAAGTTAATCAAGTTTAAAGACAAGTACAAAGATCAGTACAACTTTCAACAGAGTTTTAATATTTAAATCCACTCCATGGTCCATTATCTAGCAAAGTAATTGCTATAAAGAGGGCATAGTCATGTAGGTAAATGTGTCTAAGGGAAGACCTGAAAACCCACTTTATCACTGGAATCCCAAATACATTCTATAAGGGCAAAGAAAAATATAAACAGAAAGCCTCTTTCACCAACCAAAAGCAGTTTACAGTGATGGAATGCACTCAACTTGAGAACGCAGTTGAGCTAACCTTAAGAATTCAGGGAAGAACTATGCGCAGGAGTAAGGCTGAGGGTTCTCAAGCTCTGCAAAGTGCACCAGTCCAAGAGCATATTCCACGTTAGCAAGTCCAAAGCTACCGAACCAAAGGCTGTGACTAATAGTTACACACCCTCACGTCCAGACTGTTTTCCACCCCTTCATGCCCATCACGGGGCAGAACAACCGCAGCGGCGTCAGGGTCAGCAAAGAACTCCAAGGTCTGGTTTCCAACACCCACAAATATTCTGGAGCTGCCTTATTCCTGGTATTGCTGGAGTCTCTCCTTAGAGATTACACGGCTAAAGGCGGAAGGGGACCAAAACCAGGCTGACACTTGGCTCTGTTACAACGAGCGGGGGACAAGACGTCCCTGCCTCCCAGAGACACCATCGAGGCTGACCACCGATGCGAGCTCCCTGGTACCAGGTACACCCACAGCCCACCCCTGGTGCGGGGCTAAGGGCCTGCGGATGCCGCGGGAGCCCCTCGGAGCCGCAGAGGGGCCGAGCGGCCCCGCTGCCCGTCGGCAGCCTCGGCCCCCTC
>VXAU01000005.1:473579-508211 GCA_013399695.1 Formicarius rufipectus | reverse complement strand
AGCCGAGCCGCCCGCGCCGCACCGGGACGGGACGGGGGGGCCGGGCCGGGGCCCGGGGCCGTCCGTCTCTGCGGCAACGGCTGCGTCACTCCGCGCGCGGGGCGGGGCCCGAGCGGCGCCTCCCGCGGCCGAGGTTTGCTGGGGGCGGCTGTGACGCTTTAAAGTAGAGCCGCTCCTTTAGGATTCTGCCGAGAGCTGGAACCTGCACGGTGTGCTTTGTTTCAGCTCCAAGACTGGGGTTCCCAGCGCAGTACAGCAGCTTCCCAGGAACACCACTGGCAGGTTCTCTTGGCAGTCCCTCGGATTTTCTAAATCAACTCTGATGCTTTTAATTACAACCGCTTCTTTAGGTTCTCTCAAGAGATACAAACTGCACAGGTATTGATGGTTTCGGCTCTGAGACTGGGGTTCACTAGAAGTCTCCCAGTAGTGCAACAAAGCCTTCCAGCCACCCGTAGGTTCTTTTACAGTGACAGAAACATAGAACGGTTTGGGTTGGAAGGGCCCTTTAAGATCATCCAGTTCCACCCCCACCCTGCCCTGGGCAGGGTCACCCTCCACCAGCCCAGGTTGCTCCAAGGCCTGTCCAACCTGGCCTTGGACACTTTCAGGGATGGGGCAGCCACAGCTTCTCTGGGCATCCTGTGCCAGGGCCTGCCCAGTCTGACAAGGAAGAATTCCTTCTGTGTATCTAACCTATATTTCCCCTCTTTCAGTCTGAATCCATTACTTCTTGACCTGTCACTACAGTTCCTGATGAAGAGTCCCTCTCTGGCTTCCCTGTAGGCCACTTCTGGTGCCAGAAGGGGCTGTGAGGTCTCCACACAATCTTCTCCAGGCTGAGCATCCCCAAATTTCTCCACCTGTCTTTGTAGGGGAGGTGCAGCAGTCCTCTTGCCAACTCCTGACCCTCCTCTTTTATGAGGGTGAGAAGGAATGACTAATGATTGAGGTATTAGTGCATCCAGGAGATGTCAGTGCTACAATCAGACAGGGTGAGTGTCCTCAGGTAACAGGCTCCACCTTGTCACCAGGTCATTATTTATCACATTTTTAAGTCTACTTCAGTTTTCAATATTCCTGCTGACCTGCAGCCACCCAGATTGCCCTTGGCATCAAGACTAACCCCAGATACTTAGTAGAAAGCAATGGCAAAAACCCTTTTCTGTGACCTGTACTCAGTAAAAAACCAGAGTGCTAATCTTACTACTTTTGTCACTGGAATCACATATTGTCATTACTGGATTGAAAAAGTAAATCACCATGCATTTAGCACCAGCAAGCTCAAGAGAGGATAACCAAGATACGCAGCTTTCCTATTGACACCTGCACTTCCATCTAAGGCCAGCTGTTCATCTTTCACTATTTGATAGTAAATCAACCTACATAACTGAGCATGACGTCATTCTCAACCTGCCCTCTACAGTTTGTTTCTTTTTCTCCAGAGATTAAATTTTAATTTTCCCATAGAGTTTAACTGGCATTAGGTATTAAACCCTAAACTAGAGAAGAGAGAGTCAAGGAAACATTCAACCTGTATCCTGCCCTTTGGCAGATGACACCCTATAAAGCATTCATGCTTCCATAGTCTCATTAGGAAGTAAGCAATGTTTTTATTATGTCCAGAGTCAAAAGGAAAACTAATGATTAACTTAATATGACTTTATTTGGAGATAGTACTGCAAAATTGCACATCATCTTACAAACACAAAGAAGATGACACAGGCCTACCCCGAGGAGCTTACAATTCAACTTTGACAAATGCAACAAAAAATTCTGGACAGAAAAAAGTGGGAGAGGTAATGCTCTTGTATTAAAGAATGGGTTTTCTGAAAGAGGGGATTGTCTCCAGAATAAAAGGCAAGTGACAGAGGATCAGGCACGAAGAAGTGACAGGCAGCAGGAGCACGACAACTTTGAGTACAGGACAACTGATAAAAACAGATGGCACAGATAGGCTGGCAGCACAGGTAGAAAAACAAGGACCTGGCACATTTACAGTTAACATGTAAGAATGCAGCTACATAACACATCATTGTTTCAGCTATTACAGAGAAGATAACATTGTGAAATAGAAATCAAGTGGCTACAAAAAAANGTTTGATAGATGTGTTAACTTTATAATGAAAATAAAAAAAAAAAAAAAAAAAAAAAAAAAAAAAGGCAAAACCAAAAACAGTCCCCTCCCATCAGGAATCCTACTGTAAGATTCATTTCCATTATGTAGAAAATAAGTACTTTGTACTTACAAACTGGAGCCATAGGGAATACCAAAAGCTCTGCAGATGCAGAAAAGACTCAAAGGTGGGAAAAAAGTAACAAAAATTTGTAGGATTTTATCCACTTTAGATTTTGAAGCATATTTTCCAAATTCATGAGCATGTCAAGAGCTAAATCTCCTGAAAACATTTTAGTGATTTACTGACTTAGTTACAATCTCATTATCCTGCAATTTTCCTTTGTAGACGGAGTTTGAAGAGACCAGGCTTTGCTGTGGGAGTTGGAACATTTCAGTTGCTGTAGCAGCATTGCAGTCAAGTTGGAGCCTCAGCAAGATTGGCCTTTTTTTAAGACATCTGTGTCCAGTTTTATCTCTGGGATCCAGATATAGCTTTATTCAGTTACTGTAATAGTGTAAGTGTCCTATTAAACAGAACAGCACAGATTTTCTGTGCTACTTTTGACAGAGTCATTGCGTTAGTGCTATAAAGACTGCACCAAAAGAGCTTAGGCACTGACAGATTAGTGAAAGCAAGAAGTGGTCACCCTTCCTTCCTCACTCTGTGAATTTATTTATGTATATATATATGCTTTATTTTTAACATGGATGCATACTAAATGCACGTGAGAGACTGTAGAGGTCAGGAACAGTTTTCAGAAGGTACCATCACCTTTACACAGCAACACCCTTGACTCTTGAGGACTCAATACAGCAAGCACTCACAGATCAGGTTTCTGCTTCATTACATTCCACTGAGGATGTTTCCATGAAAATCTTCTCATGACCACCCTCCTTGCACTTCTCAGGTGAATGAGGTTTAGGGCAGGGGGTAGAAGGGGCATTCCCTAAAGACTTATGAATTCACCACTGAGGAATTATGAGAGTAGTTAAACACGTTGGCCTATATTTGAGTTGTAAAGGTAAATGCATTATTGATTCAAATGGCTGTGGTTCTCTAGTCTTCGGTGGTCCATCTTTTTTTGCACAAGGTGGCTCATGCACACAGAACACGCACCAGAAATTTTCTTGGTCCTACATCTCCCCACTAGAGGGCAGCAACGCTGTTCTCCACTCCAAATGTACGTAATCCACAATTACGTTTCCCTAAGCCTCAAAAAACGAGGCAAAGTGACCCTGATCAACCACATGTGAGAGGACCACTCCAACAGTGTTTAAATGTTGTCATGCACGGTGCAAAAACAAAGAGGCTGAAAGCAGAATATTGTCCTCTGAAGGGCCCACTGCTGCAGGAGGTGCAACACTGAAGCAGTTGTGCCACAATCAGTAGAGTATTTGTACATCTTGCATGCAGATATATTTAAGACTGCTTTTAAAATTACTTTGGTTCACAACTGTCACAATAAATTAAACCCCATTAGATCAGATCAATGTTTAACTTTAGTCCAGCATGTTTGCTCCATCTTAAAATCTCCCCGAGGTAGAGGACGCATCAGACCATTGTTTAACTAGCCTCTTAAAAAAAAAATAAAAATTTAAAACTTCTGTTCCCCAAAACATTCTCTAGCAATGACTCCCAGTTTTCAGAGCTTGAGAACAGGATCTCACTTGTCTCTAAATAGCTAAAACTTCCCTGGGTACCCACTGACTCCAAGGCATGAGCTCTACTCCTCAGAGCTGACCAGCAGCTTCTGAACACCGTGGCACATTGGCAGAGATACTAAAACACACGTATCCAACAATTTTATCAGATGAAACTGGGTTTGAAGATATTCCTGAAAAAGGGCAGGGACTGGGAACTGCAGAAGGGAGGTAGATGGCAGAAATAAAAGGGTGTTCTTTGAAGCACATGCAGCTAAACTAAAAGACAGCAACATCCCCACTGGGACTTCATGAAAACACAACACTCTATTCCACTGTTTTGCAGAGACATTTATAACAGGAATTCAAGTGACATAAAACTGGAAGCAACCACATTCCATGTTCTGAAACTGAGGTGGAAGTAATGCTGAGTCAGCACACTGACACCCTCCAACAGCTTCTGTGCTCTCATACACTGAGGCCGTGGATGGTGGCTCAGACCCTCACCTGTCTGAGCTATTCCTAAAAACAGATACTTAATCTGTCATTGTCATGTCAAAAAAATGTCAGAGCAATAGTAGGACTCTTCTTAAAACACTTAGAAGTATTTTACTATGAAATGCAGAAATCTGCAGAAAGCCCTATGGAAATCGAGGCAGGTGGGTCTCTGAACATGTACTTGAGACAATGCCACGTGAACAGGAAAATTAATCAAAGCTCTGCCTTCTTAATTATTGCTTTACACAAAGAAAAGCTGGAAAGGTCACTAAATCATCACCAAAAGACAAAAAGTTTCAAAAGAGTAAAGTGTTGACAGCAGGCAATAAGGCTGTCTTGGAACAAACACATTTAATAAAGGCAGCACATTAAAAAAAGATTTTCACAAATGTGTAAAATATGCAAGTGGTGAGTCCTTTTGAAACGAGTGACTGAAGACTAAAAAGTACCATGGAGTAGCATCAGAACTGCCCGTGGGAGCAGTGACTCGAGATGGCGCTGCCGTCCCACGGAGCTGCCTCGTCATCCTGCACTGGCAAAGGACCCGCAGGGCTCCAGTCGTCCTGCCCATTCTTTGTGCTCTTTAGGAAAGGTGAAGCCCTGGCTGAGCTGAGCATCTGTGTGCTTTGAACCGTCGGTGAAGCAGTTAACAAACAGCTTCCAGGTAATTTCTCACAGGAAGGTCCAAGAGCACTGTTGTTTCTAGTCCTCTGCTTGGCGCTTACAGTGATTAAGTCTTGCACTTTTCCGGCCAGACACTGAGAAGTTGAACGACTTGCCCCTGCCAGGCTTCGCAGTAGAACACCACCACTACATCTTCATACTTGTTTTATTTCTGCCCCAGTCTTCTTGCAGCCACCAGCTCAGCCCAGCGTGCATGCCAGGGATGCACATCCTCACCCCTGCACAGCCCTGCCCCGAGCAAGTCCAAACAGTGCAGGACTTCACACAAATCACAAGGCTCCAAAGCCTGAACTACCAACTTCAACAATTAAGGGCAGAAAAGTCTGCTTTAGACAAAACCTCTACAAAAATAAGCAAGTTAAAAATTCCTTTTGTATTCCTGCCCTGGTGAACAGGCCTGGGGCACCTTTCCCCACACATATTGCTCCGATGGTCAGCTTCATACAATCAATCACCACATGCTCTGTCCAGACAGAGCAGTAACACTGGAGAAGGCTCCTAGTACAGCCAAACTGGCAGTGTTTGGGTCAGTCACAGTAACCTGGTGTTCAGCAGCTTGGTGACTATTATCAGAGCAATGTAAATAAGCTATGGCTAAAAGAAAACTTACATCACCACACCACCCTGCCATGCCCACAGGATCCAGTTACCACAAACAAAGGAGTGTTCTGCACTCTTGACTCTTTTCACCAGCTCACAACATGTGAACACCAAGGCATCTGGAGCCCCAGAACTCAGCTTCAAGAAGCTTCTCCACTTTACTAAATATAAATTGCTGCTCCCCTCCCAGGGTGCTGTCTGAGCAAAAAAAAGAGGCAAAAGGCTACAAGTCTCAAAGCACTTCATCTGTAAACAAGATCCAATTCCTATCTCAAGGGTTCCAGGACCGCAGATAGTTTAAAACACGTACAGGTGGTTTGTGAACTGGGAAGAAGAATTCCAGGCCTCTGAAGGCTTGGTCTAGGACAAGCAGTCCACTATAGGCTCTTCATTTCATTGTGGAAGGCAGATCCATTGCTCACAATCTGTGTCATTTGCAGTAATAAAAGGTTTGGGAGCTGTCAGTGCTAGCAGCCAACAGTTAGCAATACACTGAAGCTGTGCTCACACATAGGAATAAAATCCCCTTCCCTGCCTCAGAAACAATCTAGTGTATGTCTGGATAGGCAGTAAAACCACTGGGTCTGGCTGCACATCAAGCAGAAAGACCATTGTGAAGCCTCGGGGAGCGAGTAGAGGGCAGCTTGCATTGGAGACTGTCAGCCAAGGTTGGGGGAAGAGGGAGAGAAAACAGACATCACTGCATTACATTTACAAACTCAAATTATGATCAATCTTTCCTCTTTCCCCATCCCTCTATTCCTTCTCTCCCCAGTTTGCTATGCAAACTTCGCTGCTGTAGAGTGTGATCAAGGGATAATATAAGACAAAGTATTTGTGTGGCCTTCAAAAAAAAAGAAAAAAAAAGAAAAAAAGAAAAAAGTGTTCCATGTTTTGGAGTAAGGAGTAGGCAGTCTCCTCCTGCCATGTATCTGAGGAAATCTCAGTCATGATGTCTGGCCCTCACTCCAATGATGAGCAAAGACTGGCAGAGCCAGGGGAGGAAAATCCTGCCTTACACCACAGGTGGAAACCACAGATGTGGTAGGAACCTGTACAGGGGAGGTTGTATGTAAAGCACCAGTTTAAACAAAGGCTTCCTCAGTGGGAGTGCCATTGATCTTGAAGAAAAGTTTGGCATCTTCCATCTTCTGCTTTTTTTCTCTCTCTAGCCTACGTCTGTAGCAGACCAGATAGATCGGAAGGCAGAAACCCAGCAGGCTCATGCCAAGCAAGCCAACATTCACCTGCAGGGAGAAAGCAAACCAAAATTAGGCAGGCCAGGGAAGACAACAGCCCAGTCACACATCCTGTGGTGTCAGAACCCAGCCCACAGTGGTTCAGCTGTGGGCAAACCAGGACACACCCTGCTTGGTGTATTGGCAACATCCTCCACTGTTTTTTTATTTACGCTCTTGTGCCCAGAGCACCATGTGTACAAGCTAAATACTGTAAGTTTGTTGCTCTGGATTATAGCTGTGGGAGTCTTGTTCCACAGAAAAAGCAGAAGCTCTTTCCCATCAGGTTTGCTGATTGAAGAGCAACAGGCTGCTGGCATGAGCACATGTATCCTAGAAACCAAAACTCTCCCCAAGATCACCTATGTCCTTATCTTATTGAGCTTCACAGACTCCCAGCAAGACATCACAACAGCTATTTGGCTTTTTGGACATTAGCATCATCAATCCAAAATTTACTGGTAATTGAAGCTAGTAGTTCCCAAGGGTCAGTATTTCTGTTGTATTTTGATGTCTCCTCACATTCACTCACTTTAACCTGACAGATTTTGAATCACCACATAAACTGTTAGTGGAAAGCATTCCCTTCCTCTCTTTTTGTACACCAGCATAAGGGTTACTGGCTTTCCCTCCCAGTGAGTCATTATTCATCTAGAAAAGGGTCTCCTGAATAGCACCAAGGTAACAGCAGACTAAGGGACAGGTAAAAAGTCAGCGGGCTTTAACCATGGTCCACAGACAGGAGTCCTTTTGCTTTCCAAGAAATGAGCCAAAACCCATCCTAACCACCAAGTTTTCACATTAGATTTGAGAAGAACTTGCCCAGAGGGGGTCCCCTTTCAAAGGTCCTGTCAGTGCCATAAAGAGAGGCTGCTGCAGAAGGGCGAAGAGGGCACTGATCAACGACTGCAACCCTGTCAAGCTGCCAAACTGAGTAGAGGGGTATCTGTCAACAAAGCAAGCAACAGCATTATTATATGTGACCCTGACTGTTCACATCATCCAGATAAGATTACATTCACAGTCAACTAATAACAGAAACTAATTTGTAGGGACTAACTTGAGAGCACAGTCCCACAACAGGCATAATGTGCAAAACTTCTCTCTTCTGGACCTCCCTCTTTTTACAGGGTATTTCACTATACCCCACAGTGTGCACAGCACTCCTGAGAGTAGAGTGGCACTGCTGCCAAGGCTGAAGCCTTCCTTTACAGACTATTCTCATCCTGAACTCTCAAACTTCAGCACAAAATCCAGAACAGCTGTACTGCAGGCAGGTGGAAGTGCTTATACAACTGCTGTTCCTATTGCACAGGGAACAGTGTGTTGATATTTACAAGTTAAAAGCAGGGCCTTTTTATCCAGATGACAGTACTTGTGGCTGAGCAATCATTTTCATCTAGTCATAACAATTTGCTCCCTTTGGAAGTGAGTGAAACCTGCACAACAGGTATGTGTTTTCCTTTTTAGAGGACAAGCCTGATCTTATGTCAAACTAAGTAACACTGTTGACTGAATTGCTGAATATCGGATAATGCTAATGGAAGAACAAATTTCAGAATGTCTAACATCTTTCTCTCTCCATGACTGAGCAGTATTTAGTAAGAATCAGGTTAAACTAAGCTTGGAAAGAAAGAAGCGGATCAAAACCTTCAAATATTTAAAAGAGTCACATTCAAAGAAAAATACCTCACTCAAGGAAGTTCCAGACAGTTGCAATGGTCAAACAGGATTAATTTACATGCAAGCTGATATGTACAGCAACATACATTTTTTTACCTTGCCCAAGACAGAAATCTTTTGCTTCTAGCTGCCAGGGAATGAAAAGTTTATGCATTTCTGAAGCAAAGTCTTAGATGGTTCTCTAGTCTGGTTTCCCAGACAGTGGGATCAAAACCTTTGACAGAAGGATTCTGTGGAGTCTCCGTCCACACAGATATCCAAAACACAACCAGATGCCATCCTGAGCAACCTGCTCTAGTTGACCTTGCTCAAACATGAGAGATAGGCTAGATGGCCTCAAGAGGTCCCTTCCCACCTCGACAATTCTGTGATTCCCTGAAAGAGAACGTATCCCTTCTGTTCCCCTGTCTAACAGCTCAGGACAGAGAGGCAGATCTGTTTTCAAAACCAAAAACATTGCTTAACAAGGTCAGCTATCAATAATTTTGATAAGGTAGAAACAGGATGGATCATCTGTCCTGGGAAAGGGAGGAGGCATCAGTAATGCTATCTTGAGTAATGTTTTACCAATGTAACTTCAGAGCAGACCAGCAGCAGTGTTTTCAACGACGTTAAGGTTTTACCTGGGCACATGCACATATCTGCTCATAAGACAAAAAAAGCCTTGAGTTTTTGCAATATAACGTTAATGTCAATACCTTAGTCTCACCTGAGGACCACAAGAGCTGTGCCTGTCTCACTGAAATAGCTATGCAAAAGGGGCTGGCTGTTGCTAAACAGGGAAAGCACCAGCTGGGACTTCAGTCCAGCTACTGTTGTATCTAGTGGTGACTGTGAAAACAACTTGCATCATTTTTCCCCTCTGACCATGAAGACTTCACTTCCTGATCCCCCTCTCACCTGGACAGCTATCATCTCAAACCAGTTTATCTGGCCAGGCACATTTTATAGGTAACCAGAGACTTACACAGCCGCATAGAGGCCTCCCACAGCTGAGTGGATGAATCCTCTCACAATTGTGTGCAAAATGAAGGAAAGAATCTGAAAAGAGAAGCAGAAAAAGTGTCACATTCAAGTGTGCCAGATGCCAACACACAACCATTCCTCAGAGATGTTCTTTGTAGTACAAAGGTGGGATTGGATAGTCCAGAACAAAAACCTGAAATATCAGCACAAGAGAAGAAATTTATACTTGTCTCAAGGCACTGCTTTTCCTAACTTTGCAAAGGTTTCTTAGGTTAGCCACACACAAGATTTCTCTTATTTGCAGATGGCACTGCTGCAAGGACGTTTGACCAAGATCACAAGTGCTTTTTCATGGAGACCAATTTAGTTAATTTCCCACAAGTTATTCCAGATAATAGGCAAATATGAGCAAACTACATCTGTCTGCCTACATCATCATGGTATGTTTACGTATAGCATAAAATCACTAAACTCTGCCAGAATAGGTGGTGCCATAAAATAAATATTTTAACAGGTTTATAATCCTGTGGGTACCGTTGGGCACTGCATTTGACCCAGAAATAACCTGCTGTATATAGCACTCTGTTGTGCTTCTTGCACCAAATTTTCCAGCTGTCAGCAACTTAAATCAAGCCCAGGTTAAACACACAGGCACTGCTGAGAGGAAAGTATTTGTTGTTACACAGTTCAGCTGCAGAAGCTTTCACGTGTGAATAAATTCTGAATCAACTCTGACATTTTAACTTTCACTGCTTCTTCTGGTTCTCTCAAAGTGTGTAAACTGCACAATATTATTTTTTTCAGATCTTGGGGTTCCCAAGCAGTACAGAAGTTTCCCAGCAGTGCCAGAAAGCCCTCCCACGTGGTCTCTTGGCATTGTCCTGCCCCATCCATTTGCCCAGCCCCACTATGCCAGCCCCCTTCATTTCACCTATTCACCTGCAATGGTAGATTAGGAATAAGACAGGTGATTCCAAATCCAACCAGCAGGAAATTTGTGAATACAAAGGCATTGGTGGCATTGGTGATTTTCTGGATCTGACGATCACGCTTTTTCTTTTTCTTGTCACTTCTGGAAGAACAGAAAAACCTATGTTACAAATGCAGTTTCAGAAGCTACTGGAAGTCACAGCGAGATTCTCCACATATCACAACTCTGTCTAAACCAGTCTGGCTAGAGGTTTGCCTATGATGATGCTGAGATCTCCATCAGTGGAAGCTGAAAAACATCTGGGTCATTATTTTAGTGCTGCTACTCTTACTCTCAGGCTAGAAGGTTCTCCTGTTACAATTTAAATTTGCTCTTCTTGACTGATCTTAGTGGACATGGAAGATAATTACAGAGGAAAGGAGAAAACTATCAAGTCTTCCTTCAGGCTTTCTTTTCTATACTGAAGAACCAGTATTCTTTTCAGTCTTTCATCACAAAACACATAATGCAGAGCAGAGGGGGCTGCTACATGGCTGCATGTCCCATGTGACACACACTACGCACTGCTCAGTGTTGCTCTCCTCATTCTCTTCTGAGCCATCATCGCATTCTTTCATTCTCCAATCCATGATACACCCGATCACAGGCGCTGTTAGCAAGCACAGCAGTTGCAATACCCCAAAAATTGAAGTGTAGAGAGCCACTGCAGGGAAAAGCAAAATTAAAAATGGTTGTTAGCTCAAGCAATACAGTAGTAGCAATAGAAAAAAAATGACAACAAATAATCCTGTTCCTCCCCATTGATCACACTTCTCTTGAACATCCCAGACTCCCTGTACTGACAAGGCTGACAGGCAGGGCTCAAGGAGCTGGGACACCAAAGCCCAACTCCATCATTGAGCTTCCAAGAGATGTGACATACTGGGCACACTTCTTTCAGCCATTCTGATCCTGCACCAGTATTCTCTGAGCAGCAGCTGCCCAACAGCAGGTAAGGCTCCAAAAGGGGGACAAAGCAACTCCTCAGTGCCCATGAGATTTATTCTGTCTAGGATAGACAGGAGAAGTTCATACAAGTTGTACGTGCTAGACAGCCAGACCTGCCTTAGTCATCTCTCCTCCTGTCTTGCTACCAGTTGCCACTACCTCTTCTCCAGTTGGGAAGCTCCAGCAAGGACAATCAGACTGGGAAGGTAAGGACTAACCAATTTTGTGTTGAATGGATAAGTTTGGAGACAGGAGGAAGGCAGATTAGCGGCAAAAAAAGCACAGCATTTGAGAGCAATCATTAAAAACTCAAACTGATGAAATTTCCCACATGCTGAAGATGAGAGAGGGGTGTGTCCACAGATTGCTAAGGGACAGCTGATGCCAGCAGACTTAGAACTATCCTCTGCTGTTACTGAGCAGTTACCCCCACACTGCAGTGCTTTTCCTACTTCCTCACAGCAGCCCACGTGATCATTTAAGCATCACACAGAAGGGCTGGTGAGTCATGGTGTACCACAGCTCTGAAATAAGGATGTAGTTCTGAAACTGCCCATCTCAGCACAGAGCTTAAGTAACAGCACTGTAAAGCAAAACAACTAAATAAATTTTAGTTTGTCCTTCTCAATGTGTTTCTAGGTCTGGCCAAAGCAACATATCCAGAATTTACACCAAAATCAACTTGGTAGGGGAGAAAAGTTTCCAACAAGCCTTTCTCTCCTATCCAGTTGCAGCAAACCCCAGCAGACCACCTGATGATACTTTCCTGGCTCCAGTTGTTGGCAAAGGAACCAAGAGAAACCTCCAACTTCAACCTCCAAACTCATATTCGTGTCCCTGTTGCTCCCACAAAGGCTAACCCTGAAGTGACCCCATATCCCCTCTCATTATAGCAACTGCTGCAACCAAGAGAAACAGGTGGCATCACCCTCTATGAACACTCCAGGCGCTGATTTACTGTTGTCTGGTTATTTTTTAATAGAGGGTAATAAGCAAGCCACGCTGTCATGGTTTGCCTCTTCATGCTTTTCTTAATCTTGGCTCTAAACAGCAAGTGCAAAGGCAAACTTGAATTAGACAATGAAATTTAAGGGGGCAGCAAGAAAAGAGAAGGAAAGGCAGTAGCTGCTACAAAACAGGACCTCCCCAACTTATCTAGCATCTTAGAAAACATTCTTTCCTGAGGAGAAAAAGGCCAGAACAATACCTAGCAAATACCAGCAGAAGTAGAAATCTGGACAGAACTTCTATCCAGGCAAAGAGAACACACAAGGGCACAATCCTTTACATCCAACATTCTACACATCTTTTCCTCAAAACTATCCTGAGCAAGCACCTCATACAGCTGAGTTTTTCAGCCCTGATTCTACCCAAGTTCTCCCAGTATCACCACATTTGAAAGCAAGATGACAATTTATGAAAAAAATGCAGTCAAATTTCTAGGCACAACAGGTCTACTCTTTCCTCCAATACCATTACACGGCCATTTACAGAGCTACTGAACCCTCAGCTTCTTCCTAATCTTCTGGGAGTTTTCTAAAGTAGCGACAGGCTGCCTGCTCTCTCCACTTCCAGCTTTCATGACAAGTCTAAGTCACCATAATCTGCACAGGAGGAACTTTCAAGGACACCGTGCCTCACTGCAACTTAAAGACTTTGTTACCTATCCATATGATTTTTCCCCACATCCTTCTCTTCTGTTCTGCTTCCAGGAATACTGAAGTTTTCTTTGACCTTAACACTTGCAGGATTTGACTCAACTGTCTTTTTCCCTCGCTCTCTGCTCCCAAGGGCAGTTGCAGGTGAAAGGATCTCTCTAAGCAAATCCCACTCAAGTAAATAAAGGCAAGAAGGATGAGGAAACCAAGGAAGATCATCCCATCCTCTTCTGATCCACACAGATTACATTTCTAGGGAGCTGCTCACGCCTTGGAACTGCTCTTGCAGTCTGATGCTGCTGCAACTAGACAATACCACTGTTTTGCTGATGCCATGGAAACACCAAGACAGTGACGGCACTGCATTGAGCCCAGGCTAATTCAGGGGGAGGAGGGGAAAAACAGGAAAAAAATCTTAAAGGTGGCACAGAAAAAATACAATATACTCAAGGGGCACAAAGCCTGTTTTAGCACAGAGCTTGATCTAAACAGAATTGGCAGCTTATTTAGTCAACATTAATTCTAAAATTTCAAGGAGGGGAAGAGCGGAAAAAATGAGAAATAACTAGAGCAACCCAGTGTAAAAGTAAATAAATAAACCCCCCAGTGTCAGAGTTACAAGGTAGGCGAAAACTAAACACTGTTGGCAAAGGTAGGCAGTGTGAAGTTTTTTCTGTTTACTGTTAAATTGGCTCCTGAGGCAGGAGATACAGAGCTGAATGCTGCAGGCTGTCAGACGCTCAAGAAACAAAGCAATTGAGGGAATGCCAGGGCACTTGGACTTTCCTGAGTCTCCTTCCCTCCCCCAAAGCTCACTCCTGTTTTCTGAAGAATGCTTCTTGATTTATCAGCTTCATGCAATCCAGATTTAACAAGTTCAAACTGGATCTTACTGCAAAGAAGAAAAACAACTTAAAAAAAAACCCCAAAAACCTAAGTCTTGTTTTGCAATCCTGGGTATTTTCAACAACGTTAAACTAACATACTGCTTCCTGTTTGCTCTACGTAGTACATCAGGACTATAGATACAGAGAAGTCCAATGCACGGAGCACTTCTGAGCCTCCTCAGCACACACCAAGCTGCACAAAACAGCTCTGACTTCACTTATCCCACCCCCGGCTGCTGGGCTGAGACACTAAGTCCAACCATTAGTCACGAAAGTCAGCTGCTCTGCATTCTGTACTTGCTTAGGATAAGTAAAACAAAGACCTGATGAAATAGCTTTTCCAATTAAAAATTATCACAGTCCACCTTGAGAGGCTACTTTCAACAACCTATTGTAGAAGTAACATGGAGTAGTATTTGACAGACACATGGCTAAAATTAGGTTGACATTCAAGTGTCTACCTCCCTGCCTCTCTGTCCTGGGCTGGTTCCAGCCCTTGGCTGGACCTCCCAGCAGCTGTCAGTGCACTTGGACAGCATGAGTTGCCATACATGGTGTATCTGCTGAGCAATCAGGTTTACTAGTCTCTTGCAAGAAGCAAGTGTGGGTCAGCTCCCCATTCCAAGGAAGGTCCTCAGAGGTTGCCTTACCTTGATTTTCATCTCCTGACAGAAACTCAAGGATGGTGTTCATGGCTCCCATGTAGAAGATGAGCCGCAGCTGAGTGACACACATGGTGATAAGGCTGAGCAACAAGATAGGACTGAAGACACTCTTCATGAAGGAAGGAGAAGCTGCAGAAGGCATAACAGAGTCTCTGAAGAAAGCAATACACCTTGGTAAACATTTACAATTTCAGAACAGGCTTTCACCCCTGGCCTCACAGATCTTCTCCTAGATAGTAATTCCAACACTGCCTGTCACTGAAAGCTCCAAAGAGTTCACAGTTAACTACCTGGTGCCTTACAAACTTCCATAAGGAAGTGCTGTAGATGTTTGGATACCGGTAACTGGGTGAAGGAAGCAGGAATGAAGACTCACCTGATTCAGTGAATTTGAATAAAACAAAACTTTAAACCATTTGCTTTCACCATCAAAGCTAGGTTGGACAGGGCTTTGAGCAACCTGGTGTAGTAGAGGGTGCCCCTGCCCAGCACAGAGAGGTGGAATGAAAGGATTTGAAGGTCCCTTCAAAGTCAAACCATTTTATGATGGCAACAGTCTGCCTAAGAGACACCAGTGACCACCTGCCCTGTCCTCCTGCAGCCACACCCATTCCCATGTGATTGTCCCCACCACTGGCTACTCCGTATGTTGTATCTAGGCAAGGATACAGGGACATGATTCCTTATAGAATTCAACTTGTGTTTCTGTCATAGTGGCTGGTACATGGCCCTGGCAACACCTGGATTGTGTATCACTCTCTTATAAACATATCTGGAGCAGAGCAGAGAGGCCAGTGGGCTTATGCCAAGAATCTCTGGGGCATTCAGAGAACCACACCTGCATTGTCAGGTTGGCACTTCACTTCCAGGTCAACTGTCGACAGGCAGAGCTTGTTGTTCTCTTGCAAGGCTGCTGGCTCCTTGGGGCCCTTCATGGAGCTCCCCACACTGAGACGGCGCCCCACAGTTGTCACTTGCTTGTAAAACTGTTTCCCAGTTATTTTGTGGTCAAATCCCAGCCAGCTGAACTTTATTTTCACCCTGTTGGGTAGTAAAAACCATGAGAGATGCAACACAGGTGGGGAATTGGAGGCAGCAAAGTTGCAGGAGTCAGAAGGGCTGTTTGTGGATTTAAGGCACTAGTTTCCATCTACAAACTCACAAATGCTTTGGATCCAGAGCACATAGAGATACTTTCCTGGGGCTAATTTGGCATAGGCCAATATAGGAATACGTATGACTGTGGACAGATCATTTTTCCATGATTCCTACGCTCTGCCAAGTTCCACTCTCCACAGGTATTCACCAATCAATATAATGCTAATGGCAGACATAAATTCTCAACCTAAGAGGTGGCAGCAATAAACAAAATGCAAGGGAGATCCCTGTCCACTCTTCCACGTTCTTTGTGCCAGCACTTTCTAGAGATTTAAGAACAGAATTAGACCTCAAGGCCAGGATAGAGGAAACTTACGAATAATCCATGTCCTCTGGTCCTGGGAAAGGCTCCAGTGGCCAGTTGAAGAAACAGTTGAGGAAAACGAGACCTGCACAGCTTGCCCAGACAAGCAGAATAAGGATGAAGGAGACCCCAAAGTCATATATAACCTGGGAATCACAAGGAAATATGTTTGGCTATAAGAGCAGAAAGATGATTCAATACTCTGAGAGGAGCCAGTGGGAAAGAAAACATGCTGCATTTAAAATGGATTAAACTCAAGTGGCAACAAAAAAAAAACAGTTTTGTGACAAGAACCTTCTCCTTTGAAAGCCACCAGGAACTTCCTTGCACAGCCAAGATTGGCTTAACTTTATATATTCCCCCCTTATGCTAACTCTGCAATGAAACATCTCTGGTTCAGAACCAGTAGTGATCTGTCCAGGCAGCCCAGGTGACCATCTCTGGTCCCCTCAGTGCCATTTGCTAACAATAAATTATCTTCAAAGCCAACCACTGGTGACAATCACACAGATTAAGTGTACCTATTAAAGTGTGCATATTAAAAAAATAAACAAACAAACAAAAAAAAAAAACCACAACCACAACAACAAACAACATATATACTGCTTAGAGATTAACAAATTTCCTAAGAGATCTTTGGTTTTTCACTTCAACTTAGCATGTTTAAAATTTTCTATTTACTGCATTCTTGAGGCATACTTGGGAAGTAATAGACAGGAACTGAATCTTGCAAATGCATGTCTCTTAAAAACTGCTTTAGCAAACAGTCCCTCTTTCTTGCCACATTACTGCTAAGTGGTACAAGATGCCAGCACACCACCACTGGTCACGAGTCTTGATCCCATGGCCTCACCTTGACTCCTGGAAAAGTCACAGCAGAGGAAGCATAGGAGCCAATCATCAGAGCAATGAATGTAGAACGAAGGTCACCAAACATGTTGGGCAACTGGAGAAAGAAAAATGAGTTGAAACAGGCTGCTGTTAAGGGAATGAGGCTTTCTTAGGAAAATATTGTCATTTAGGATTAAGACTCCTGGATAGCAGAATGTGAAGCAGCCAGTCTTACTCAGGAACAACTTAGCTCTTTAGGATATTACTCTGCACATTGCACTGGTGTCTCCAGGGACAAGGAATGTCTACAGTTCAAGATTTATGGGCTTCTTGACACTGCTTCTTTCCAGTCTGACAGCATAGTTTGCAGTGGTCACCTTTAGCACATGAGTGTTTGCTCCAGCTCTTGCACTTTAAGAGTTCCTCACCCCAAATCTGTAGCCACCACCTCTTTACCCCTCTCCAAAAAACATGTGCCCAAGTCCTCTGTGTATCACTTATTTTTTTAGTCAAGAATTGTTAGACACAGGCTGAGACCGCTGCAGCCTTTAACACACCCTGCAACACCTTAAACTGTCAGGTTAGTTTATGCACCTTGGGTCAGGACCCAGATCTTTCCAGTAGACCAGAAAGTTCATGTTACAATGAGAAGGAACAGAGACAAATACAAAGAGTACTGCTGTTTGCATTTCCATTTTGAGCTATCTCCACAGGTGCTTCTGTGAGAACAAACTCTCTCTAAAAGGCAGGCTAAAGCTGCTAATTTCTGCATTATTTGGATGGCTCAGATGCCCAAGTACCTATCTTGGAGCTAGGTGCAGAAAAGCAATCACAAGCACTAGATATCCAGGGATTTATTGCTCAGAACAGCTACACAGCACCTGCAGCAAAGAACAGAACCTCATGTTGCTATTCCTGCAACCCACTCCACCTCATTGCCTGGGCTCCCATCAGGTGTGTTGGCATTGCTGAGAGCAGACCAGGCTGGTTCTGCAAGGATCTGTTGGGAAAGCAAACAGATGCTTGGTAGGGACAGCTAGAAGCAGCTCACAGCAGCCACTTCTGCCACCTCGACAGAAAAATCACTCCTAGGCTGGCTCATCAGCCCCTGCTTCCATTCAGGACCAAAAAGCAGAGTGAAACAGGCAGAAAGAACTGGGAGACCTTCCCACTCTCCAGTGAGAGGAGGAACTCCCTGTTTTTCTAAATAACCAGACATGAACAAGTTTCCATCACTCACTAATGACAGCCCGGAAACTGAAAATTATAGGGAGAAGCTTTGAAGTTGTTAGGCTACAGAGAGCTCGGCTGATACCTCCTGAAGCTGGTCAACAGGCAGAGATTCTGCTGCAGGCAGGCAGATTTCTCTCCCACCTCCTTTTTTTGGGTCACTTACTCCTCAAATTCATTTGAGAATCATTACCACGTCAGCCTCAGAGGACCTCGAAGCAGGACACTGCAGATGCCTTCTAGGCCTGAAAGCACAGCCAGCATTTTATCTGTGTAAAGAGGCCACTGAACAAAATGACTCAGAATATCAGACCAAGCCTGAGCAAGCAAATGCTGCCATCACATTCCTCTTCCATTGCTGGAAAACAAATCCATCTTTCCCAAGAGTAGCAAGCAAATCTGGCTTGTGTCACGGCAGGAGCGGCATGTTTACAACACAAGTATCCCTGTGCAGGAACACTCCAGGTTTCATCTGGCTGTTTATCATCCCCGTGAACAACTGCAGAGCTTCCTATGCAGAGCAGTCTCCAGGTCCTCAGATAACCCTGGCCAGGGAGCAGCAGGAACGGTGTGCTGGGCAGACATGCACAGCAGAGGCAGAAAACGCTGCACTGCTCTGCAGAGGATCCCCACACCCACCCCAGATCCCCGCATGCGGGAGAGCTGCCAACAGGCTGCTTTCAGGAGCTGCAGACAGGAAACAGCAAAGGATCCAAAGGTCTGTTACCAGGCGCAAAAACAATCTCTTCTTGGAAGCAGTGGCCTAAATACACACCTCAGAGAACAGCACCTGCAGAGTATGATATTTGCAGGTTGCAAAAAGGCTGGTCACTGTCACCAGGCTGGGCATTTGCTTCATCTCAAACATCTCAAACCTAAAATAATCTCCAGAAATTGCAACAAACAGCTGCTCCTGTTGGGGAGCTCAGAGCAGGGTAAGGGCTCCACAAACACAGCTGCTTCTCCCCAGAGACCCAAAGACCACAAAAAGCCTTTTTCATACAGCACACAAGCAACTCCCAGATGGCTACTCCTGCTCCAAGGACTACTGGAGACATGGAGCAGACAACAATGTCTGGGAAAACCCAAGTCTACTTCTGCTTTGATGGGGACAGAAGTCCTAGAAAGGGCAAAGATTTCCTAAAATCCAATTTGGCACCAAGCAAGCAGCTAGATTAAAAAAAAAATAGACAGGAGGTATTTAAGGTCTTATCTAACCCCATCAAAGCAGAAACAGCAAACACTGAGCACCTGGAAGGAAAAATATAAGTATGTGGAGAGGCAGAGAGAAGATGAAGAGAAAAAGTAGTCCATGCCCAGACAGAAACCCTTTCAGATGGCAAGTGCCAGCACCACTGGCAGTGCCTGTGCAGGTCTCGTCTAAAGACCAGCTACTAAAATAACACACAATATTTACTAAGTCATTTTTCATGCTGTCTTTATAGTAGCAAGAATTGGAAAAAAATTAACCACAGGGAGGAAAAAAAACCAACCAAACAAAAAAAAAAAAAAAAAAAAACCACCCAAGTTAAAAAAAACCCAACCAACCAAAAAACCTAAAAACAAGAACAAAAATACAATCCACAGAGCAAACAGGTTATTTTTCTGCAACCAAAAAGATCTGATCCTCATTCTGTCTTATCCCTCAGGCCAGAAGCAAGTCCTCCACTAAGTTCTGCCCATTCTGGTATGATAGCTTCGATTCTGCAAGTCCTGTGACGACAGAAACTGTTAAGCCTCCTGTTTTAAAGGTCAATAATACTCAATGTACTATTTACTTCATGTCCTGTCAGAAAGACACTAACTGAATGTTGTCATATGTACCTGTCTTTTACTGGAATCCTTTATTGCAGGTGTGCAATCCTAAACTGACAAATAATTTCCCCTTGCAGATTACTTTCTCATCTGCCCTAGAGGGAGATTAAGATCACCTTTTATAAATTTTTGAGCTTTCTCTTGGAGACAATCCCTATACAGAAAATACCACAGTAGTACTATCAAACCCAGTTTCCATCCTCTTGAAAGGACTGTTTGAAAGAACAGTAGAAGAAAATGGATTGAGAACTAGACTACCGGAGAGTGGAATTTTTGTTCAATTAAACCTTGTTTATCAGGTGTATTTGGAAGTTACACAGACATTAAAAATATGTTCTCCAGGAAAGCTTCAAACTGCCTGCTTTTCTCAAAGCATACAGAAATTCTTGTTCCCGTTCACCAACAAACAAAATCTCACAGAATCCTAAGTTTTCCTAATATTTCCAAGCAGATTCCCCATACAGAGATGCTCCCCCCAGCTCTGATTAAAGGGGGCTGTTTGTATCAGAAAATAAAAGCAAAGCTGCTGTAATTCTTTGAAAGGAAAAGAGGACAGAGAACAACCAATAAAAGGCTCTTTGTGGTAATTTGTCACACATATTTATTTCTTCACATGAAATAGCTTCAGAGCAGAACCAGCACCAGACTTCTGTGTTGCTGTCAGAGTCACTAATAGATCTGTTTCCATTTCCAATCTTCACTTTCATTGGCTAAGACCAAGTCACGATGCAGAAATCTCCCCTCTGCATTTTAACAGGCCCAGTCTGACCTTGTTCCCAGAACTAGGAACAGCACCATTTGCTCACTTTCCCTTCTCCCCAAGCCACAGACAAGGCACCCAGAAACAGCAGCCTGTTTTGGCTCCACAATTTGCCATGTGCTTTCATGATACCCTGGCGACTTCTTAAGTCTTCAGGCTCAAGAGGCAAAGCTTCGTGGAGTACTGTCCCAGGCTCTAATCCTCAGAGGTCCTGTTTATCCCTTACAGAGGCACTGAGGATCCCAGTAACCTGCTCCACCATCAGTTCACACCATGCCCATGTATGCAGGTGTCCCAGGTGATTCCAACACCTGATGAAGTTCTCTGGGTGAGCATCCCAACCCCACACGCTGCAGGGGCTCCCTTACAGACACCCTGCCATGAAGCAGTGTCCATAACCTGCCCAGGATGGCAGAAGACCAGCTCATGCACCAGTGAGTTTGATCCATTTCCTGAAACACTTTAGGTCACTTGCAGCTGGCAGGAGAAGGAAGTCACCTTGCTGTGACTTGCGTGTGCACGTGTGTGCTCGGCAGCCAGTGCCTGTATCAGCCAGAACGAGCTAACTTGGCAGCAGGAGCTGATTGGGGCTCACCGCCCTGGTAATGAACGTCCTTACCAAGGTCTTTGAGCCTACCTTTTCTGTGCATAGTCCAACCACTCCTGAGCACAACACAGAGCACAGTGTGTACAAGCCACATCATCTGCAATCTGCAAGCCATGGACCTGTCATCCCTACAGAATCATAGAATGTGCTGAATTGGAAGTGACCTATCAGGATTATGAGGTTCAACTTCTGACCCTGCACAGGGCTCCTCAACAATTCCACTATGTGCCTGAGAGTGTTATTCAAACACTCCTTGAACTCCGTCAGGTTTGGTGCTCTGACCACTGCCCCAGGGAGCCTGTTCCAGTGTTCAACCATCCTCTGGGTGAAAAACCTTTTCCTGATATCCAGTTTAAACCTCTCGACTCAGCTTCATGCCATTCCCCCTTGTCACACTTCCTGTCTCTGTTGGCCACAGCTGGAAAGCACCTTGTCATCACAGAAGGTAGCTCTTAACACACTGACTGCAAGCTCCCCAACTTGGAGCCAGAACCACCCAGTAAACTGCCAACAACCAACATACAGCTGCTTCCAACAGTCATGAGTACAGCTACACTGTGAAGCAGCTGAAGAAGTGCTTCCCTCCCACTTTAGACTATTTTTAACCACATTCACACAGCTCAGGTACCAAAATGGTTCTGTGCAGCTGTGCAACATCTGGCTCCACATTTGAGGAGTAAGGCCTGAAGCCACCTCACCTCTTTCTAAAACACACTGATGTCTGGAGGGGATGGGCTCCACCTAAGGCCTCCCTGTGAGATCTCACACCATCACTACTTGCCTCAGACCTTCTCAAGGTTTGGATCGTTTCTGGGAAGATCTGACCATTTTCCTGCAGTTCCTCAGCACTGCAGAACTTGTTCATTACTGAAAGTGCTAATAAGTGACTTTGCTCACTTCTTCTGGTGCTAAAAGCCACAGAACAGCACATCCAATATACTTCCCTATCCTTGCCCTCAATCCTATCACCAGTGGTTCTGAAATAATCTGTGACCCCTTAATAATCACCCAGAGGGACAATAACCAACACTGGCAGCAGTAGGATGAGAATCCTCCCCTCTCCCACAGCTCCTCTCTTCCTTGCTTTTATCTGAAGTGTGGCAGGATGACATTTGCCCCATAGCTCTTTGGAACCACAGCCAAAGCTTCCAGTGAAAAACCTACGAAGGAGAGAGCAACATCTGCACAGAGTTTTGAAAGCTCTGAATATATGAAAGCAACAGCAGCAGCAAAATCACAGTACACAGAGTGCTCTGTAAACCCAGCCTCTGCCAAATTTAGGTCTCAGGAGTTCAGCCAGTGTCTAAGCCTTGTTCAGTCAGTGACTAAGCCCTGTTAAATTAGAGGTAATTTCAACAGGAAGTTTTACTTCAGCAGCAAGTTCAAAGTAGTGCAGTCCAAAACTGAAAGTTTTCAACCACAGCTCAAAAACCATCAGTGGTTCCCACACTTGTTTTCTGGGCAACTTTCCACCCAGCCCTATTTTGGCCACGCTGACAACAATCAGGGTAATAAGGCAGAAAATAAAGCGATTATTTGGAGAATGATACTGCTTCTGCTTTCAGGCAAAAGGAACCCCCAAAATGTAGAGATCCAGCTGACAGCTGTTGACCAAAGATTTCCATACAATCCATGATCTAAACATATCCAAGCAGGCTGTGCAGATGGAACTGAACACATTCAATAACACAGCATTTCTAAAGAGATCTGTAAGGGACTTTCACCCTTCTGAAAGCAAAAGTTTTTGTGCTCAAGAACAACCATTTTCCTGGGGAGAGATGCAAACTGCACTTGCAGAAAGCTGGTCATAACCAGCTGCAACGAGTTTGTGCCCTGCTGATTCTTCCTGCAGTATGTCAATGCTAAATCCAGTGCAAACACATGTCCGGCCAGTGCCAAGTAGCCGAGCACTGCATGTACCGACTTTTGACAATGTGAGTCCTAGACAAAAACACTTCCTTTTTTTTCCCCAACCTTCACCTGAGATACAAGGGGCAGGTGAAAAAACAGGACTGGGGAAAACAAGCCTTAGAATAACAACCTAGTCTTCAGACCCAAGGGTGACTGACCCTTTGTACCAAACACAAACACGTGCTATTCAAGCCACAGGCAGAAGATCTACTTTGCTCTTTCCTGCCAGCCCAGCTCACAGCCATAGTTAGGGACAAAGTAGTCAGCTAATAACTCTTCACTTACCGTAAGTGATGTGAAGGTCATGCACATCCCACCAAAGCCATTCAGAGCCAGTGCAATGAATATAAGCACGGAGAGAGCTGCAACAATAAAAAAACCTGCCCTTAGCTTTCAACTGGGGTGGAGAGGGAAAGGAGACATGACCCCCGAAGGCCGTGGCCCTGACATGCAAAAATGTCAGTGGATCAACACCCTCAGGACATGTCACACTGTTCCTGACCCAGCACCCATGTCCCCAGCCACACTCCAAAACCAAGTTCAGGATGGGATCATCTTTTCCCAGAATGGATGGGTTTCTTTTCTCTAAGGAACAGAGTTGCCAATGCACCGTTCCTGATGGGTCTTAAAAGCAAGATTTACTTGAAAAAGCTGAATTCAAAGTGTCATGTCACTATATGGTCAAGAGGAGCAAGCTCCATCCCTCCCTGGCAAGAAAACAACTTATACATAAAGTGCTATTACCTATTTCCCAAGCCCGAAAAAGCCATGAACTTGTTTGGAATTGCTCCTGTACAGAGCAATTCCAAACAAGTTGCCCAATCGAAAAGCCGAGAGACTTGAGTATCTCAGACATTTGGCCCTTGCTATGTTTTCCACTTAATGTTGTGAAACATCAGCTGTTCCCAGAGCCACTTGGCTCCCTCAGGTTGGCAGAGGCTGGGCCTGTGTCCTCAGAAAGACTCCAGTACAGCACTGGAGTTGTGACAGTCTGAGGACACTTGCCTACTTCCTCAAAAACCCGAAGCCACAGCCCCAAAAGTCCTCCCAGCTCAGCAGAGAAACACTGACTTACAATCCGGGTTACTGGCACCGTACGCGATCAGCACACAGGACACAGCAAAGCAGGCACTGAAAGGGAACCAGACCCATGAGTTTCTCACAGACACCCTTAAATGCAGTAAATTACATCTGCCTCCATCTCCTCAGTGCCTTATTAAGCAAGCGCAGTGCAGAGGAAGAGAAGCTGGCAATTTGGAAAAAAAAAAATCCAGGGAAATCCCCAAAAATTACAAGACATACAAAAATTACAGACAAGCCTTGCACAAGGGCTGAGACAGTAACCTTTCCTCCCAGTACTGACACGGCTCTGGCTGGACTCAAATTCCCCACAAGTTTTCCAGCACAGAGCTTTGTCAGCCCTCACCCCAAAGTGACCAAAGACAGCATCAGCCTTTGTCCTGAGCCCCAGCTGTGGTCACACCACTCACAGCTCCTCTCTGGTAGGGTTTGAGTCAGAGACTTGCCCTGTTTTTCCTACTCTGCCTGCAGGCCAGTTTGGTTTCTGATCAAGTTCACTGCATTAAAATTGTGACAATTAAAACAGTGCTGGCATCCACTGAGCCCAACAAGTCACTAATCCCTACATGTCATGATGGAAGCAGCTAAGGACCTTGTTATTTGAGGCAGAAAGCAACATACAACACATGGAAAAGAAGTCCCCTAGAAAAGGCAACAGAACATGTTTATCACCAAGTTAGCTCCCCAGCCTGCAAACAGTGACATAACATCTTGGTTTTGTGCCTCTCAGAACACAGGTCTCAGCTCAAGGAGAAGGCTACCCTCCATGACTCACAATTGACTCTCCCTCCAGGCTCCATCTGGACAGGGATCACAGAGCAGTACTGGAGAGCTGAAGTGTGGACATGAAGTTCCAAGTCCTTCCCTTATGGAGCAATTCACCATGCTGGCTGAAAACATCCCAGAGCTGCTCTGCTGCCCTGTGCATGGCCACCAGCTCCAGCAGATCCCATCCCTCATACACTTCCTGAGGCTGCAGGGACCCTGCAACAGGCACAGCACCCATCTGCCCCAGACAGTGTCGGAATTCATCCCTCACTTCACCTAGGGAGCCCAGGACACCCACCTGCCAAGCAGCCGCAGCTTGCGAGGGCCATATTTGTCCATGACGATTCCCAAGGGCAGCGTGATGGCACTGAGCAGGAAGGACCCGATGGTGAAGGCCAAGTTCAGCATTTCATCCTGGGCATTGCAGGAAGGCCATTTGTGCTCTGAAGTTGTGCTGTTCTCATGTTCAGGACTGCTGTTGGTGTTCTCTACATAGGATGAAAGAGGAATGTGTGTTAGGATAAGGTTTGCAGTGTTGCAGGAAGGATGGAAGAGAAAAGCCCTGCACAAAGGGTGCCACAACACACTGGGCATACACCCTGCATGTTTGGGTTTTTTTGTTGTTTGGTTTTTTTGGGGTTTGTTTGTTTGTTTTGTTTTTGTGGGGTTTTGGGGGATTTTGTTTGTTTGTTTGGGGTTTTGGTGTTTTTGTTTGCTTGGTTTCTTGTTTGTTTGGTTTTTGTTGTTGTTGGTTTTTTTACTATAATCAGTGAGAAATGGAGAAGGAAAACAGCAGAAGTACAAGGGAAACCTGATGAGATCTGCTTTGAGCAGGAAAAGGATGTGCAGGCACCCAGGGGACAGGCATCCCAGGCAGCAGCAGGGTAAAAACCTAATGATGGAAATTCACTAATTTATTAAAACAACTATACAGCAAGGGCCTGGCAATTACAGGGGACTAAACCCAGCAGAACCCGAAGGGACTAGGATAAAGATAAGTTCTTCCTCATTTACAGCTGTCATGTTGTCATCACAGATCTTCTCCCTAACAAAGCTAGCAACACCTACAGCCAAATCAGTTATCTGCATTCCAGACACCAGGCTGACACGGCCTGGCACAGAGCAACAGCCTGTTCAAATGAAAAGCTCCCTACCCTCACTGCAGGCATTGGGATGAGGAATAGCTTTGCAGTAGCCACCCCACTTTTGACTGCCCTGGCTCTGAAAAATCCTTCCTGGATTTAACTACCCTGTTCCCAGGAAGGCTGGCAGCTCACCTGCCTTCTCTTTTTGTTAAAGGATTGATGCATCTTGAAGTCCTGCCCCATAATTAGCATTTTCTATTCTTTCAAAGTGGTTTTAAGTCATGCAGATCAATTATATCTCCAGCTTTCTGTTCTTGCCCTTACATGAGGACCTCTGCATGCAAACTCCCACACTGAACAGAGCCCACCTTGTGTAACTGAGAAAGAAACAGGACAGTTCAAAAAAAAAAGGAAAGGAAAAAAGTTCCCTTTTACTACCTCATGTCAACTCTTCTCCTGTTACATGCCTATCCCAAGGTTGCTTACAACTCCTCAAGAGCACATATGTGCCTTTAGACTTTCACTCACCCACAGCTTCAGTGCACTCCACCTCTCCTTCTCCTGACACTTATCTGACTAGAAGTAACCTTTGCTTGGTATGACAAAGCACTTGCTCTCTTGCTGCTGCATGCCAGTGATATAAAACACTATCCTCCATATTTAATAACTCATCTGACAAAGTTCAATATTAAAGAAGGAATAGAGAAAGAAGTCACCTACATAACCATCAGCATGAAGTGAGACTGGATTTCCAGCAAGCCCTAATTAGTTAATTAATTAGCAGGAATCCCTCACATACAAATGATTTCACATTCACTGCTTGGTGCAGCTCATGGAGGAGATTCCCTTGGCTGCTCTTGCCCTCTGTCCACCTCTGGAGATCACACAGCCCCATCTTGCAACTTCTACCCGGGCTTCAGCACCACTACAGTTACTGGTTTCACCTTGGCTCTCCCAGCTGCCCAAAACCACCCTCCCAGCTTTGTGTTCACTGCAAAAAAATCTCACTCCACCTTTCAGGCATCAGCTATCAATAGGAATTCAGCTGATATCTGAGGCTTTTGAGCTGCCTGCAAACCTTCCTCTGTTCCCTCCCAGCACTCCAGGGAAGGAACAGGCATTTCTCTCCATTTACATTGTTCCCACCAACATCTTTGCTAAGATAGTCTCAAACTGACAGTTCCTTCTGATTGCCATATGCTCCTGATTGGTAATTTCACCTGTCCCTTCTCTTGCCCTGCTAGTCATGAATAGTCACAACAAAAAGTAAGCAACAAATATCCCCAAAACACCATGTGTCCCACCAGTAGCATCCCTTCCACAGGGAGAACAGCACTCCAGCCTAAGGCTCTCAAGTTACATCCTTAGAAATCAGTCCTGGACAGACTAGGGAGGCTCTCTGCGGTTTTCACACTGTATCTCAATCTTTTTCATCCATGTTCCGCTCACAATCTCCTTTTGGTGTGGCCCAGGATCTTAAACACTGACTTCACACATCATGAGGCCAGCATAGGCACGCAGCTTCACCCACAGCATCAAGGCTTTTTGGGCTCTCCACAGAGATACATTCATAGGAAACAGATGTGGGTGAGAGGTTAAACTCGGGAAAACAGAAGGAAGGGGGAATTGAGAAAGTAGTAGTAGTTTCTCTGTGTCAGCACTGTACAGAGATAGCTCAGCTGTGGAGTGGGAGAAGGGTGGAGGGCCACGAACAGTGCAGTGACCTTATAACTTCTGGCTGCACATGTTAAAGCATCTGTAGTCCTCACAGAGAGATCGCAAGACAGAAATACTCAGCATTTAAAGCTGGAGTTTATTAATTCCTGTAAGTGTATTGATGTGTACAGCAGTGACATGTGCCCAGGAAGCTCCCACACATGCCTGCAGACCCTCCAATAACATGCATGATGGGCACCAACACCAGGAGGTGAACACGACACAACTTAGAAACAGCAAGAAAACCTGGCCCTCTCTGGACTTGCTGCAGCCAGGAATGCTGGGAATAGGGCACCAAACTTAAGTCCCTGCTTGTATCAATCACCTTGTTTACAGCTGCTCAGTGCCAGCTCCAAGGAGGGGCCAGGCAGCAGTGCTGTGTGGAAATACAAATTGTTTGTGAAAATAGAAGCAGCCTCTGAGCAACAAGAGAAGATCCACTGAGGCGTAATGGAAATGATGCAAGCAAGCTCTTGGCACCCTGACATCATCTGATCTTTGAGCCACCTCCATAAATAGAACTATTTGGGGGGGGGCTGCAGGTGTTTGCAGCATGCACAAGGTCCAGCCAAGAGCTGTCTCTTCCAGGAGTACAGATTCAGGTGCCAGCAGGTCATCAGCACAGGAAAATGACTGGCAGCATAGGACACACAGGAGGAGCTTAATGGGCAGAGAACCTGCCTAACTACTCACCTACCTAATGCACCTGGTTACAGCCAACAGCAGTTTCCCTCAATCACAGCTCAGATCCTGTTCCAGATCAGTGCACACCACAATCCTGGGGAAAGTCTCCTACGTGCCTATCTCCAACTGCAACAAGGCTTTGGGGAAGGGCTGGCTCTGTGCTGACAGTGGTGCACTCCCCAAATTCTCTTGCCAAGTCCACCTGCATGCCAGGTCTGACACACAGGAGAGACACTCAGGTAAGGTGTAGCACAGAGGCTGTGTATGCTCACTGCTGTCTCACTGACAAGCCAGAAGAAGTTACAAGTCTTTACCAGCAATTACAAGAACATGCTGCCTATTTTTACAGCATGCCCTGTACAAGCAGCAGGATTTCTACTGTCCAATTAGTAGTTCAAGTTACTATTTAAAGAATGACAGCTTAGGTGAGAACAAGGCTGCCTTGGTAATCATTTATGTCAAGATCATCACTGGGATTTGTTCAGGCTGGAACATTTAAAGTCATTCTTTCTTCCAAATTAAGTACTGTAGGTTCCATTGGAAGGTCAATTATTAACTACTCTTTACTGACCTCTTCAAATCTCAGGCACACACACCACATTACCAGAGGAACAAGTCTGGCCTTCTCAGAAGTGACTGTCATCTCAGATGGCAGAGGTCTCCTTTAATCTTTCATGGATCAGACTGAGGCAAGCAGGCAAGACATCCCCAGCCACCCTACCAGTAGCTCTGTGGAAAAAAGCCTGCACACTCTCACCTTCCTCCTCTCTTTTTTTTATATAAAAAATAGAGAAAAAAAAAAAAGGAGGGAGAGAAATCAGGGTCAAAGAGCTGGGAGTATTGTTTTGTAAAAATAATATCACAGAGAAAGACATGTGTAAACAATTGATCTACAGTCTGCCCACATAAGAACATGTTTTCTCTTTTCAGGATGTTGTCATACTTCTGGGAAGAGTGAAGAGATGTTCTTGCTTTCGACTGCAAGTGCAATTTATTTGGCTTTCCCTGTGCCCTCCACTTGCACTTCCAGGACCCACTCTCTGGGCACCCAGCTGAAAACCTCACAGAAATGAGGCACAATCTGCAGTCAAACTCCCTTCCTTCTCCAGCTGTGGTTTCCTTTTGCAGCACGCTACCCTGACAGCTGCTGATCGACACAGTGTGTTTCCTGTACGTATTGAACATTTACCATGTTTTTCTCTCTTCCTGTTTACAGGGTCACCTGTGCAGCCTTTCCACAAACTGTTTTAGTATCTTTTCAGCTTGGAAGGGATCTTCAGATTGCATGTTCTCCATCACAGAACCCAAATAAGTAATAGGAAAGAGCTACAAGGCAG
Organism: Formicarius rufipectus; assembly: GCA_013399695.1. Lineage (NCBI taxonomy): Eukaryota > Metazoa > Chordata > Aves > Passeriformes > Formicariidae > Formicarius > Formicarius rufipectus. The sequence goes on along the minus strand of VXAU01000005.1, from coordinate 478,368 downwards.
CACCTTCCCCCTATGCCATGTTAAGGCTCAAGGCTCACTAGCTTGCCGTAAGCTAATTCAGTTATCATCCCTTTGGTATTCTGCAGCCCTGGCTTAGAGGAAAGCCTTCTGTACCCCTTATCTCTGCTCTTTGTGAACAGATTATCAAGTTCACGACTTTTTTAAAGAAAAAAAGAAAAGCATGTTTCAGATCCAAGCCTTGAGCTTCCCAAACCCAGAAACATCACAGCAAGACCCTGAACAGATCAAATTCCCCAAGAGCTGATAAAGCCAAATTCTGATAAAGACTGTGGAGTCAGCACTTCTACCGAATAAAAGATGCTGCTTCAGTTGGTTAAAGGCCAGGTAGTAGTGTAGTAAAATTAAAATGGGAACAAAGTGCTACTACCACACTCCTTTGTCAGCGAATTTCAAACATACCTCTCAGGATGTGGCTAAATGGGTACAACCCCCCACTCAAGCCCTGTTGCACAACTGCTTTAAAAATACTTGTTATTTAGGATTTTTTTTCTAGGTATCCATCTGCACCCTCACACAACTGAGCTAAACAGTCCATTGGACCCCATATTTGTACAGTAGCTGAGTAAAGCCCAACACCACAAGCTAAGGGTGAGCAAGGAAAGCAAGTGATTCAACATGAAGACAAAGAGTCCTTCATGAACTGCAGTCACTTTCTGGGCATTCTGATGTTACCTTCAGAGAAGGGCCTGCAGAAAGGACAAGGTCTAGTTTTACCTTTCATTGGAAAACATCACAAAGTGCAAGAGCTTTTGCTGACAAACCAAAAGCCCTGCCAAGAACCTTCAGCTCATTAGGAAAAGTCTATTTTTTTTTTTAATACCTACATGCACACAGCAGCATTAGGAACAACTGCCCAAAGACTACTGGTTATAATTTGTTTGCACCAGCCTTCCTGCCAGGCACCGGCTCAGGCTTCATAATTCAATAGGTTGTGCTGAAAAAGGCAACCACTAATCCCATCCCAATTCCAGCAAAGGTAAAACTCATCTTGGGGCTGGCCACTGAGAGCCTGCTCTCCCCACACTTGGAGCCAGGGCCCTAACAAATTCTAACAATGAGGACAAAAACAGAGAAAGGAAAGTAAGTATGGATGAATGTCCCAGTGTTCATAGCAACCCACCACTGAGTTCAGCAGTGATGGTCAGACATTTGAGGACAATGAGAACATTTGACTGCTGGTCACTGGGAGGAGCAATTGCCTCCGGGCAGCAATTTCACAGCAGTCCAAACATTTGCATCTTCACAGTGGTCTGTGGCACGGGCACTCCCCTGGGGAGAGCCAGAACAGCCACAGATCAGCACTCTGGGATGAGAAGCCAAGATGAGTCCACCGATTTGGGACAAAGACAGATGAACTGAAAGCAAACGAAAGGAGCGGGAGGTGGGCCCAAGTTAAGCTCTTGTCAGCAGAGCACGCCTCAGGAAGCAGACAGGTAAATGCCTGCTCTCACAGACAGTCAGCATTTGTTTATCAGCTCTGATGTGCTTTATCTCAGTGGCAGAAAGTCTCTACCTGACAGGCCTATGACAAAGTCTCTGTAATTTGGAAAGAATAGCCTTGAACAGAAGTCCTACACAATCTCCAGCTGCTGAGGACTCGCCTCACACAGTCTGGAACACTACCAGAAAGCAGAGTGACATGGATACACTTGGAAACATCGCATTTATATGCTGAGCACAGGACAAAGATCAGGAAGCCAAGCTACAGCTGGTAGAAGACTCAAACACGTGTTTACCAGGGATTGAGGCAGCTGCCCTCAGGCACACAAAGCAGGAGAGATAACAGGCAGCTGATGAATGAGCAAAACCCAAAGTATCATCACAGCCATTCACACCCACCTTTTGCTTGGACTTTGTCTCCCCACACTTCAGACTTCCACCACTATTCTCAGCCACTACCCACTGCAGATCCATGCACTTATTTTCAGCTCTTTCTTTCCCTACTGCTTCCTCCTCTAGCCCCATGCTCACTAGCCCCACATGGCCTGATCCAGTTTAATCCACCATCACACATCTCTGGTCAGCACCAAACACCTCCTGCCTCTCATCACTCTGCTCTTCCCTTCTTTGACCACGCGCACTTCATTCAGTATAGCAGCTTTTCAAACCCACACCACACCTTTACCCTCAGGTTCCTTTCAACCCTACTGCCTGCCCTTAGCACCCTGTGAAATTTCCTAGACCACAATTCTCTCCATGCCAATGCTGGGGATATACATCCACCTCCAGGCTGTTTTTTCTAGGGTTATCCTTCCCACACCTCAAGATTGCCTCTTCCCTTCCAGGCAGTGTCTGCAACAAGGACAGTTACTTCCTCTGGCTGGGGCAGAGGGTGAATCTCAAGCCCTCATAGAGACACAATTTGGTTTGAGCACATCCCGGGTGCTTGAAGAGCAAAAAAAAAAACAACATCAGTAGCATTTACTTCTCCAAATTCTTCTTAATAGCAGCACTGGAATCCCCTAATCTTATTGCCACCCATGCTCCTTTCTTCCCTACCACTAGGACAAAATGCCCATATAAGTTTCTCTGGTAAACTCAGGATGCCCTGCCCACAAATCATCATCCTCCAGAAACCATCCAGCCTTTCTCTGCAGAGGAAGAACTCATAGTCAAGTGGAAAAGGCCATCCAGAAAAAATTTACTTAATCGTTAAAGCTTCTTTTTCCCATCACTCTTCAGAGTAACAGCAACTACAGACACACAGCACCATCACAAGAATGCCACTGGTTTTGGAAAAGAGCACACATCCTCCTTTCTTCTATCCCAGCACCAACAAGCTGCTCAGCTCTGCTGTAGCCACTTCCACACCATCCTAAAACAGGGAGTCGCACCAACAAAGCTCAGTAGCAACTTAGTCACAGAAGTCTCCAGAGCATCCTTACCTAGCCCATAGCACAGGTAAGAATAAAACCCTTCTGCCTTCAGCATGATGAGGAGGGACCCCCAGCCCAGCAGGACAGCAGAAAAGAGCAGGTTCTCAATGATGGCTGTGAATGCCATCCACCAGCGCCGGCGGTGGGCCGTGGCAAGTGTGGGGGCCATGGCTGCACAGGGAGGTGGCCTCCTTCAGTCTCAATCTGCAGGGATAAGAACAACATTCAGTGAGTTCAGACACTGCACATGCTGCTCAAAAATTGTGAAGAAGGCACAGTTTAACAAGAAATCTCTCTACAAGCAGGCAAGCAAACCTACTGACTGAATGTCAGACACTTGGGTGTTAAAACTAGATTTTGCAGGTACCAGCTTGCCAAGTGACCTGGAGGGATGGGGGAGCACAGGTGCCCTTGGAACAGCCCCTCTGGTGCATACTCCACTCGACACAAGAGCATTCAAGGACTCTGTTCCACTTCCTGAGCAACCGGTATGAAAACGCAGCATATAGCAACTGGCCAGAGCCCACCCCCTCACCACCTGTACTGGGCAGGCAGTTCATTTGTAAGGTAGTGAGAAAACACATGCCAGAATGGGGCGCTTCAGCCAGCATTCCCATCTTCCTGCTGCCCGCAGGCAGAGGCTGGGATAGGGGACACAGTCCCAAGTCCCTGCAGATGGCTTTAATTAGCTGCCAGGTCTGTCCTGCCCTGGGGGCAGGGGCACAGATCTGCCCTGGAAGGTGAGTGAGGGCCCTACATATGCGATTCATACCACCAGTGGCTCATCAGGTTGCACCTTTTGCTACCAGCCAGACCACTGAGCGAGAAGACAGCTCACTGGTGTCTCCAGGTTGCCCCGGAGATGCTGTGGCCAGATTAACTGTCTCCAGCTCCACTTGTCCTGGTCCCTGGGTCCCACGGGAGCAAGCAGCAGATTTGGCAGACCTGGCTGGCCAAGGGGCAGCTCTGAGAAATCCTGAGGTGAGGGGTAAGCCCTGGGTGACAAAGCAGATGGCCATTTTAGATAAGCTGAGGCTTTTGCCAGTCTGAGCACACCTCAATGCAGCACAATGGGGAAATCAGCTGGCCACACACCCAGCCACGATACCTTCCCAGGGCTTTCCATAGGGCAGAGGCCCCAGCCCTGGGTACTTTGGTGGGATGTAGGTCTAACCCAGCTCTCTGCAGTACTGCCTGGAGCTCAGGGCCCCCTTCCAGCTACAGAAGCTGGCTCAAAGCACCCTGCTCTGAAAGCCAGCCTGCAGCCATGGCCTCCCACATCCCCCCACCCACGGCAAAACCTCCATCGCAGCCCACGACGCATTTCCATCACTTCTTCTCCTGTTCCTCATCCCTGCACCCGCAGTCCCTTTCCCAGTTCCAGTATCCCTCCCCAGCCCAGAGACCCTCTCTTCGACAAGAGCTGCAGCCTTACTCCCCCTTACCAGCCGCCTCCAACGCACACCCCATTTTCCCCCGCAGGCCCCACTCGTGCTGCGCTCCCCTCACCACTCCCGTGCACCAGCTCCCCCAGCCAGCTCCGTTGCGTCCCGGTCCCCGCTTCCCATCCAGCCCCCCAGCACACCCCGCTCTCCACCCACAACCAAGCGGCTCCCCACACCCACCCTCTCTCCCTCCAACGCCTGCCACTCCCACGCGCGAATCCCCCACGCGCCGCCGGACCCCTACAAACCTCGTTCTCCCCCAAGCACCCCCTTCCCATGCAAACCCTGCCCAGCGCCCCCTGCCCGCTCACCGCCAGCGCGACTCCCGCTCCGCTCCGCTCCCACCCGGGCTTTTTATCCGTCCTCCGAGGCAAAAACAGGCGCCGCCGCTGATTGGCCGCCGCCCCAGCCAATGGCGGCGCGCGCCGGTGCCGCTGGGGCACGTGC
>VXAU01000005.1:415355-473550 GCA_013399695.1 Formicarius rufipectus | reverse complement strand
CGGCGCGGCCCGTCCCGCCGCGGCGCCCTCCGCTCTCCGCTCCCGGTACCGCTGGAGTGCCCGCGGGACCCTCTGAGACCTCCCCGTGATACCCACCGGTTCCTCCTTGGTACCCCATGTTATCTCCTCCCGGTACCACCCTTTGGTGCCCCCCACCCCCGGTACGCCTCGCTATGTCCCCCTGATATGCACTGGGATCCCCCTGCTACCCCCGCCCGGTATCCAGGTCCTCCCTGGTATCCCCACACCGGGCTGCGCCTGGTGCCTCCCGGGACGGCCACACGCAGCCGGACACAACAGCCGTTGAGCGGTGGCGCTCCGGGGCCGGACGCGGGACGGACCGAGACAGACACACGGACCCTCCGCGGGGATCGTGACACAGCGGCACCCGAGCGGTGCTCGGACTCGCCGCCTTTCAGGAAAAAGGGAGAAAAACGGGACGGCGGCGGGAAGTCATGCGGGAGCGGAGCGGTATGAGCCTGGCCGGCCGCTCCCCTGTTTGCCCGGCGCGGGGGCAGCGGGAACCGCCCCGCGAGGTTCGGGGCCGATCTCCGTTGGCCCCGGGCGGCAGCCAGAGGAGCCGCACCGCACTGACTGTGGAACGACAGAGCGGCTCCTGCTCGTACAGCTCCGCCGGGCACACGGGACCGCGTCGGTAACAGCGTGTGTGCTGCTACTCGTCTGCCACGGTTACGGGTACTGGCTCCGTCCTGTGAAGCCCTTTTATCCTGCAGAGCCCACCTGTCCTGCTCCCTCAACCAAAGAGGAAGCAGAGAGGCTGCTCTACCTCATTAAAAGGCTGGTTTGAGAGTAGGCATCCAACACAGCCCAGGGCTGAGCACACTCATAGCACAGCTGTTCAGTGGCAATGAGACCTCAAGACACCCCAGCTCACAAGCACAGCCATTCATAAGAGTCACAGAAGGGTGTAGGTTGGAAGGGACCCAAAAGTCAATCTTGTTCCAACCGCCCTGCTGTGGGCAGGGACACTTTCCACTAGCCCAGGTTGCTCCAAACCCCACCCAACCTGACCACGAGGTACAGCTTGAGCCTCTGTTCCTACCTGTGAGCTAAAAGCTGCCCCTACGGAGCACAGACTTCTCTGTTTATAGACAGGACCTGCACAGGGATCACTTCCCACTGTTTCACTTCAAACCCCTGCAGCAGATTTGGAAAGTCAGAGATCCAGCACAGGAAGACATTAAACTCTGCAGATCTCCCATATCCAGAATTAGAACCATGGCAAAGTCTGACTGAAAGCATTCCCAGCAAGAAGACACCAGCACAGCCATGCTGTGGGTGTGTCCAGGAGCAGCCACACAGTGGAAATCCACAGCTCATTTCCCAGACAGAGTGAAGATGCTTCATCTTCAAGCAGGAGAAACATCGTGCCTCAGGCTCAGCCAGTGGACACAAGAGGTTCTCATAGCAGTGGTGTTTTCTCAAGCCAGGCACTCATTTCAGTGGCAGGAAGGCTGTCAGGTGGTTGTCTGCTATTTACAGGCTGTACCCAGGGCAAACTGGCTCACGTGACGTTCGCTTCTGGCACAGCACTGCTCAGCTCACAGGCTGAAAATATCCACCCAGTTAGGAAAATGATTGCTTATAAATCAAATGTGGGACTGCCACCATAATAAAACTGTCAAAACTGCCTGTGCAGAGAAGTGATCTGGCCAGGCTGCTTCTGCAGTCCTGCCAGGATGAGCATTTTTATTTGCACACCGGAATATTAAAAAAGCCCAAAAAATCAAAAGCCTACAGCCACCAAGAGTTTCCACACTTTGGAGAATATTCCTGGCCATGTCTTTGATTCAGAGAGTAGTTGGGAAACTCATCTCCCGAAGGGCTTTAGTAACATTTAATTTTCATTCTGAGGCTTTCATGCCATGCAAAATAACAGAAAAATATACAAAAAGCCTTCTAGCACTTAGATACATCTAAATCCAGATCATTCTGCAAATCCTCTTTGCCATCTCAACCACCTTTACAGCAGGAATGAGGTGTGGGAGATGGCAGGAGCTTAAGGCTCCCATCTTCTGTGCAGACTTTCACCCTTCTTAGGGCCAGCATGGTGCCAGGTCCACAGGTTGATGGGAACTGCCCAGCTGCCACATTTCCTCTTGCACAGCTGCAGCTCAGTATTGTGTGGAGTTTAAAAGGCCATTGCTAGACCCTGTGCTGTGCCCTGAGCCTTTCCATGGGCTACACAAGTCCATGGAAGCAAAGGCAGCGAGGGCCTGCCACAGAAGCCAGAGTTACACAGACAAACCCCTGCAGACGCAGATACCCTTTGAGATAAGCAGCTATAATTAATTTTCTCTGAAGCTCCCTGTGACAGCCTATCATGTCTCCTCAGCCCAGCTCCATAAAATAATCCCCTTCAATGAGAAGCACCTTTACAAGAGGCTCCGAGCAGCATCACTGGAATTGGAACAGGAAAAAGTGAAAGTCAGTGGGGTGAAACTTTTTTGCCTGCACATTTCCCAGCTGAGTCTCCAGCAGCCCTGCTGCCATTTTAGAGGAGGATATATATCCTCAAGCCCACTGCTGACAGGGACTTGGAGGTGTCACCATCACATCCAGAGCTTTGCTTTCCCCCTGGGTTGTGCAGACACAAATTGGGCAGGTCACAGCAGTAAACAGCTCTGAAGCATCACAATCCCACAGGCTGCTACCACTGCAGCTCTTGGTAGAGCCCCACCAGCTGTGCCAGCCAGTGAGGGTCCACACTGGCAACATGGCACAGAGGGAAGAGAGGGGGTCAAGGAAAAGCTTGATGCTTTTCCAGTTCACAGCTCGGAGCAACATCTCAGCCCCCACCCCAAGTTGGGATTGGAGGCATCTCCTGGGCTTCCACTGTCCCAGCCTGGGCAGTGATGGTTCAGGTGGCAGAAGGGGCAGCTGGCAGCTTCTTTCTAGGGCCAGAGGGCGAATTAGCACCACTGCTTGTCACGTTCTCATATTTGGGTTCTTCCTCTGTGGCAGCCTGTCCCTTAGTTTCAAGGCTAACAACTAACTCGGGGCTTTTGCTTCTCTCAGTGGCACATACAGCTTCACTGGCCCCATCCTGGACACTGGTGCTTTTTGGTGAGAGAGATGCAAGAAGCAGGGACAGTCTCTTTGCAGGGAGATGCTGGTGCTTGACAAGGGATGGCTCAGCAGGAGACCCTGGGCCACTCTCCCTCTCCTTGCAGCTGTTCACTGAGTCTCTTTGCTGCGCCAGGGCCCGGCGGGGTGGTTTCTGGATGGTCTCCATGCTCCTCACCTTGGGCTCCTCCTTCGCAGCCCTCTTGCCCCTCTGCAAGCTGCCCAGACGCTTCAGCACAGCCTGGACTGGTCCCTCACCACCTCCTTCTACTTTTGGGTCCTGCCCAGCCGTTCCCACCATCATGTAGATGGTGGTGACATTGGGCTCTTTCCCCTTCACCTCCCAGCTGCCAGATTTTGCAGCTGCTTCAAGTGCCTCCACTCTCTGAGCCACGTGACTGGTGCTGGAGACCACCCGCCGGCGTCCCCCTGGGGTGGCCCGTGGTGATGGCCGGTGGCTTTCCTCCCCCTTGCTGAGGGGCTCAGCGTTCTCGTAGCAATCACTGGCTGGTCGCTTACTCTGAGGTTCTCCTGCCACATCCCCTGGTGATGGGGTCAGCTTGGATGGGCCCCATGGGGTCTTAGGCTTCCGACTGGGGCTGGGGGTCTCCACTGCCCCAAATTTTGTCCCCTCGGCAAAGGACACAGAGGGTCGCTTGGCCTTGGCAATACTGGAGGTGCGGGGGATGGCAAAGGGTTGGGAAACATCCTCAGAGTCAAAGGCAGATGGGTCCAGGAGCTCCTTGCTAGGGGAGGGTTCCCCGTCCTGCAGCTCAGCCACCCCCAGAAGTGGGATACCTGTGAGAGAAGGTGACAGGTTACAGCTGCCAGAGTTACTGCCCTGCCCGGGGACACATTCGGGGACACTGGAGCAGGGGTTGATGCAACAGGATTGTCCCAGGGGTTGTTTCCCAGGGAGGAGGTTGTGAAATGGGACTGCCCACAGCGGGCGTGTGCTGTTGCATGAGGTCAAGCACAGCCCCAATGTGTCCCTGCAGACAGGAAAACAACGACATGGAAATAAACACTGTCTGTGCCCAGCACACATCCCTGGAATGGCCAAGGTTGGTAATTGGGCAGAATTGACCCTGGCAGCCTGGACAGGCTGCCAGTGGCCATGAAGAGGAGAAACAACCACGGATGTTACCTTCTCTGGGTGGGACAGAGTACTCGGGTCCCTCATTGTCAGTGTCAAAGGAGGAGAAGGAGCTGTCTGAAACCCATGCAGCCGATGGTGACTCGATGAAGCTAGGGTTGAAGGGGATTTCCATGTCGTGGTGGGAAACTAGGAAGGAGAAGACCCACAGCTGAGCTTGGGCACCCCAGGGTGCTTGGGCCTGGGGTGGGAGAGGGGTTGCAGGCTTCCCTCCAAATGGTGACACTGCAGAGAGCATGGGGTGGGGGTGACCCCCTGGGAGTGCTGTTGGCAGCTCTGCTTATTTTTACCTGTGACTTTTGGAAGTTTGTAGCCACCTAGGTTAAAGCAGGGCATCATAGCACTGAGGTTTGCCAGCACCCCTTGCACGTGGTGCTTCATCCTGGCTACAGCATCATCGTCTGGCACAGCCACCCTGTATAGCACAAGTGGACATCAAGGGATTCAGGAGGTGGGATTTGTGTCAAAGGTTGCAAAATATGAAAAAATACCTGTCTCTAGCATCTGCTGGGCCAGCTCCACAGCAACAGCAGGCAATACAGAGCAGCAGCAGCACAAGAGGGACAAGGACGGCAGCTGCAAAGGCTCCGTGGTCCTTCAAACCTGTGTGGAGAGCTTGAGATGAGTCTGGAGTGTCCTGTGGCTGGGAAGCCCATAGAACTGCCCTGCATGGAGAGTGCAGGAACTGGCAATTCACGGTGGGGCCAGGAGGCAATAGGGAGGACCAGGATGCATCCCAGCCTCCCAACACCTTCCTGAGTGAGGATGTGACTGTCTCTTGCCCAGTGCTGAGCAGTAAATTTGAGGTTGCTCTTACTCAGCACACAGTCACCCTGCACAGGGTTGCACGTCCCTCGGGAGCACTGGCAGGGTGAGGAACAATTGACTCCAAAATACCCCTCTGGACAGGTGTCGTTGCAGCTGGAAGAGAGAGGAAAGAAGAGAAATGCCCTTGGAGAGAGCGAGGCTCCAGTCCTGCCTTGCTCCCAGCGTTATCCTAGCATTACCTGTCTCCCCAGTAGCCTGCCTGGCAGATGCAAACGCCTGTCACAGGATCACAGCTCCCCGAAACACACTCAGGGCAGAGCAGCTGGCACCCATCGCCAAAGGTGCCTGCGGGGCAGGAGCTGTTGCAGCTGACAAGACAGAGAGCAAAACGTCAGGCAGCTGCACCCCAGAGCCGGGACCCCCGTGAAGACTGGTGGCCCCATCCCGGGCATACCTTGGTCCCATCCAGCCGGGATCACAGTGCAGGCAGGACCCAGTCTCGGGGTCACAGGCCTCCCCACGCTGGCAGCGGGGACACGACTGGAGGCAGCCCTCGCCGTGGAAGCCGGGTGCACAGAGATCTTTGCAGAGAGTCCCGTTCCAGCCAGGCTGGCAGGCCAGGCAGAAGCCATCCACGGGGGAGCAGGGCTGGCTGCGCTTGCAGCTCCCGCAGCTGCATGGGCAGAAGGACGGTGAGATCTCAACACTGACCCCTGGCTCTGAAAAAGCAGTTTTCACCCCACACCAGCACCGAGCATCAGTTTGGACCACAGGGAATACAGAGTAGTGCCTAATGCTCTGTAGGAGCAAGAGGGCAAGAGGGGAGCAGAGTCATAGAATTGTAGAATGTTCTGAATTGGAAGGGATGTAGCCATAAAACCTATGTTATATAAGTTTCTAGTACAGCTTACTAGGACCTTGGTACAAGATTTCAAAAATGTAGTTTATCATTCCTTGTTAAGGGCTTCAACAGAAAGGAGTTTTAATAAGGTAAAGGGTTTCTCATCTGTGAAAAGGTACTGAGAAAGAGAAGTAGCAATTACCAAAGCTGGTCGGAGATACTCAGGAGCCTTGAAACCTTTCGAGAATGCATGATACTGTGTCCAAGGAGATGAGGTAAAGGAAGGGAAGATGAAGATAGTGGTCTTCTGAGACCTCCAACTCAAATTTGGGAAGTGTGTCAGGAGTGTGCTGAGGGTGGTACTATGGGAGGGATGATTTTGAAAGTGGGTGTAACAGATGAGGCAATGTCCAAATATTGTATTTAGAATATGAATATTGTAATTAGATGATAGTATAAAGCCTATGCAATTAGGTGTGCACAATTCGAAAAACATTCCTGTGCACTTGGTGTCATAATAAAGGAATTTTACACGCTAAAACTCACAAATTGAGTCTTAAGGGTTTTCTTCTAAGAGCCAACTTTAGATATCAGGAACCAGAGAGGGAGATACTGCTTTATCACCCCAGGGAGTGGGACTAAGGACAACCAGATTTTAGGGTGACACCAGTGCTTTCAGCTGACATTAATGAGATGTTTCTTTTGAGGTAGTGCTGATGCTACATCCAACCAGGGATGTTTAAACCCCCCAGCATGGGTCTCCCTGCCCAGCCAAAGGGACAGACACCTGTGAGGTGTGTGACTGCCACCCTGGGGGTACTCACTGGATCCCTCTGCTGCCACCAGCTCACCTGTACATGCACTGAGACCCATATTTCCCCGCTGGACAAGGGTCCCGGCAGCTCCTGCCCTGGTAGCCTGGCTTGCAGGTACAGTGGCCAGTGATGGAGTTGCAGGAGCCGTGCACGCAGTCGCAGCGCCGCTGGCACGCCGGCCCCCAAAACCCAGCCTTGCACTCGCACTTGCCCGTCTCCTGGGCACAAGGTGAGAGGTTGCAGGAGCACTTGAAGCTGCACCTTCTGCCCCACCAGCCCGGCAGGCAGCGGCAGAGGCCGGTCAGAGGGTCGCAGTGGGAGCTGGCAAGGTTGCACTGACATTGCTTCTTGCAGTTGGGTGCCCACCAGCCCGGCTCGCAGTGGCAGGTGCCCGTCAGGGGGTCACAGCGGCCGTGGGGGCCACACTGGCAGGGGAACTGGCAGACTTCTCCCCAGTGGCTGGGGCTGCAGACGCAGCGCCCGCTCACAGGGTCGCAGTGCCCATTGGGGTGGCACGGACAGCTCTGCTTGCAGTCAGGGCCCCAGTACTGCTCGGGGCAGCCTGTGAGGGGAAGGAGACGGCAAGAATGGGGGCAAGCCCTGCAGCCCCCCGGGCATCCAGCCTGGCAAAGGGGATGGTGAGGGCATAGCCCTGCGGGAACACTCACGGGAACTGCAGTCTGCTCCAAAGAAGCCGGGTTTGCAGCGACAGACCCTCGGTTTCACACACACCTCATCCTCCCCACAGGCATCCTCCCCCTCACACAGCGCTGTCACGGCAGGGCAGAAATATCAGCACGTGATGGACTCCCTGAGCTCGCACCCTCTGCCAGCCCACCGGCCACCCGTTCCGCTCCCGCAGAGGCAGCCTTCCAGGGAAATCATTCTCAAGGCCAAAGCTGCTCACAGCCCAGCCGTCCTCCACAGATCACTATCCCATTTCCCACTTCATCCCTCCACCTGAGCCACAGCACCATCAGCAGCTTGCTCAGGGGAGACCCCATGGTGCAGCACCCCACCACCACCCCACAAGCAGAGCTGTAGGGCTCCTCCCTAGCACCCAGTGCTGTGGAGGAGCTGCCTGGCTCAAGGGCCAGACTTTGGGCTTCATCACCATCCCTCACTCACCAACTGTGCACTCCTGCCCATCTTGCTTCCAGCCAGGGCAGCACGCCGGGCCCGCAGGGAGCCTGAGGGAGAGATCCGGGGGCCTGTCAGCCAGGGCAGGGGATGCCAGTGCCAGGGCAGCTTTGCCTGGGGCTTCATGGCTTTGGCCAAGGCGAAGCGATCGCTTGCCCTGGCAGCGGGACGGCAGCGCAGTCCCAAGGGCAACGCTTCGGAAGGAAACCAGCAAAATAGAAGGAAATTTCAGAGGCTGCAGCTGTACTGGGAGGTGGGGCTGGCCTGGACAAACTGCTGGGAATGCTGTTACAGAGCCTGTGCCAGGTCCCCACTGCCCTGGAAGCAACTCAAAGCTGCACCAGCAAAGCAGAAATAAAGCACTGAAGCGAAGGCAGCGAAAGGCACCACCGCTGATGGGAGACCAATGGGAGAAGAAACATGGCAGCTAAATAGGGAGACATCAGCTGCCGAAGCCCTTTGGGGTTTGCTATGCCAGTGTTTCCCCACAATATAATTTGCTGAGGGTTCTGTATTGCCCCACTGCCCTGTGCACTGGGGGTGCATGACAAATAAGCCCTTGGAGAAGGGGTCTGGGTCCCTAAATGCCCCCGAGTGCCCCAACCGTGCTACCCAGCAATCACCCCAGTCTCTGTACCTACATGATGCCAGGCTGCAGATCTCCATCTGTGGAAGGACAGATGGACAACACCCCTCCGGGGCTGCTGAGAGGCCCCAGGAGATGCAGCGGCATGTCAGGACCCCTTTGGCACCTACCTGCACACGTTCCTGCCATCGGGGTCAAGCTCCTGGGCAGAGCTCTGCACCCACAGCCACAGCTGGAGGCAGAGGATGGGCCAGGTGCTCCCCATCCCAGTGAGGCACCAAGGCCCAAGTCTTGGTGGCTCCCCAGCCCCGCGCTGGCGTCCGTCTGTCTAGTCCCGCCTGTGTGTGGCCTCTTCCTCCCTCCAGCCTTGGGTTTCTTCCTGAGGAAACGCAGGAGGAGGCACCCTGATTCACGTCAGGGATGTGGTGGGGAGGGGAACAAAAATGCTGCTACAGGGCTATTTTTGGCCCTTGCTGCCACCCTACCAGCAGAAATGGGCACCCAGGAGCTTGGCACAACCACACAGGGGCTGATACCTGCCTGAACATCTCCCCTGCATCATCCTGCTCTCCCTGTGTCATGCTCCATCACTCCCAAAGCTGTTATAGTCAATGTCCCCCCAACTGGCCCAAGGCATCCGTTGCCTCCTCCTGCCCTGACCCCCATGAGCCAACCCATGGCACTGCCGACCCCTGGCAGGGGCTCAGCCATGGGGTCCTCACGTCTCCCACGGCAACAGGGCCTGACCTTTGCTGGCCTTTGAAGGGCTGGTGGCCCCTGTCCCACCTTGTCATGTCCCCAGGAGCGCTCTGTCAGCAGATGCACAGGAAACACCTTTTTCCTACCCAAGGCTGGCTCAGCCTGGGGGGACTCCTGGCTGGAAGCAGAACTGCTTCCCTAGCCATGCAGGACTTAACTCCTCCATACCCAGTGTTGCAGCATCACACCCTTGGAGTCCCCTCCCCATCACTGCTGACCCACCAAAGGGAGGTCAGGGGACTGCTAGAGCACAACCATCAGTTGCTACACTGGAGAATGGAGAGTGAAGCCTGAGAGCATCACCCAGCTCTTCCCAAGCCAGAAGAAAGCAGAGGCTGCAGTGGAGACCTCAGAGGAGAAACAAGAAATTGATTTATTTCCAACTCCACTTTTAAAGCTATAAAGTACCTGACCTGAGAGGACTGACTGGCCCTCATGAATACAAGGATTGTTTCAGTCTTCTGGGTCCCAGTCATAGCAGGAAGAGGTCCCAGTGCAAAACTGATTTACCCCACGCCTGTAAAGTGCAGGAGTGGCACTGGCAGTGCTGATCCTGACTGCTCACAGCCACAGGAGCACCTGGACACTAGATGCAGAGTGCTCAGTCACTCCCAGCCAAGTAGTGACCCCAGGACACCCCAACTCAGACTTCACATTGCAGGGATTAGGGAGGTATGAATGAAAAAGGGTGAAGTGAAACAACCTCACAGAGCAGAATTCTGGGCTGTGAGCAGAGGGGTTTGGCAGAAAGAGCTACCAGCAGATGGAAAGAGCCCTTTTGGGATGCTGAGCAGGAAGAGATCCCTACCATGATGAGCTGTAAGCAGGGAGAAGTGGGGAGGGGAGGCATAGGTGTGCAGGACCCCCCAGAGCTAAGTCACGGGCACAGTGGAAGAGTGGCTGATGGGCAGAGTTGCCCACAGGTGCTGAACTGTCCCATGCCAGGCTGGCATCCCACATCTGAGTGTGCTGGTGGGTTTGCAGGAATTCGCCCACGCTCCGGCTTCGTTGTCACCATGGCACAGGGAAATGGCCAGGGCTGCCATGCCACTCTCAAAGATGCCAGAAGAACAGGAGCTGGGAAGTGCTGTGAGGTCAGATCCAGCTCCCATTCAGGCAGGGTCAGAGGGGTGCTGTGGCTCTGCTGGGGGAACTGTCTGCTGGCTTGTTCTCTCCCTCCGGCTCCAGCTGCATGTCCAGTGAATCGATGATCTCCCAGGTTCCAGAGCAGCTGGATGCAGGGGGGTCTTTGCTGCTGCCCTGATACCACAGCCCAAAACTGTGGAGAGAGCAGAAAATGACCATGGGGGAGTAAAACCTTCCCAGGGAACCTGTGGGATCCCAATCTTCCTCTGCCTTGGTGGTGGCAGGAGGACACAGCTCGGCTGCAGGCCCTGGGAGTGTGTGGCACTGCAGGGGCAGCAGTGAGGCTTGCCCTAAGCCTGCCCAGAACAAGGAAGATCCCCACTAAACCAATGACCTCCAGCCTGGCAGCATCCCTGCCAGCACTGCAAGAGGCAGCCCAGCTCCATTCCTGCTGTACCCAAGCTCAGCAGGTGCCAGGTCCCAGCTAAGACTCAATGCCCTCACTGGCAGAGCTGCCTGTTCCCACCAGCATCCCAGCATGAGAGTCAACTTACAAGCTCCTAATTTTGGATTCAGGAGGCTGAGCATCCACACAGTCTGTGCTGTGAACTGGAAGCCAGGAGCCTCCATCTTCATCACTGCAGGACAAGAAAGTGGTGGAAAAGGCTGCACTGAAGCACAGACTCACCACAGCAGGGAGTGCTGGAGCCACCCCAGGGCTCCCTCTGAAGCTGGACAACCTCCACCCATACAGTGCAGGGACCAGCTTGCCTTGTTCAGTGCTCCCAGTGTCCTCACCTCACCTCCCTTTTGTCACGTGCATATTGGAACAAGCAGCATTTGGCCACACACCACGTGTGACTGGTGACAGGGACATGACTTGCAGCAAAGAGTCAAGGCCCTGCAGTGCTCCCAGGACTATGCTTGAGCAAGACATCAATCACTGACATTAAACTTTTGATCTCTGAAGGAGGGAGGCAGCTCTGGGCCTGGGGAAATCCCTTCAGGGGCATCGCACCACATGGAAACACCAGAGCCCACCAGACAGCACCCATGCTGCTCCCATTGGCTGAGGCCAACTGGACTCACCTGCTTTCTGACTCCTCTGTCATTCCCAGCATTTTGGCTCTGATTTTTTTTCTCTGTTTTTTGATATTTGACTTCATTGCGTTCAAGAAGCAGCTGGGAATTCTCTCCTCATTCAGCAGCTCCCTAGCAAAAAGCAACCAATTGGTTAACAATAGCCTGGGAAATATTCCACTCCAGCTGAGTCACAAGCAACCTCTGACAGGCCACAGGTAGCTGCAGGGACAGGAAGCTCACTGCCCCAAGCCACCACAGCAGGACTTACCGCTGATAATAGGCAAGTTCCTCCTGCACCAAGAACAGGTTGGTCTTGAGCTCGTTCCGCTCTTGCAGGATCTGCTGCAGCTCCTCCTTGGAGAAGCAGCACTGAGCAGGGCTCCTATCCACTTCCTGATGCTGTCGCTCCTTTATGGGCAATGGGTCTCCTTCCTGAGGGTATGGAAAGAGAGTCAAGAAGTAAGAGAGACCCTGAAACCCCCACTCAAATGCTGGGTGCCACATGCAGGCAGAGAGGGAAGTCTCAGGAAGGAGTTTGCTAGTCTGGAGCTGCTGCAGCCCTCTGCAGACCAGTACCTGCCACCCATCACCACACATGGCAAACCCTCATCCTCCAAGTCCCATTTGCTTTTGCCTTCTGTCACCTTGCCTTGCTCCACTCCTACCAATTTTTTACAGAAAAAGATGTTATTGGCATCACTGTTCAATTTTCAGCTGTGGGGTTATTTAAACAACCATGTCCTGCTGGCAGCAGTGTGGTCTGAAGCTCCATGCAGGTCCAGGAATGTCAGGTGTTAGTGAGACCCAGCAGCAGCAAGGCCACAGGCTCAGAGACTTACCAGACCGGGCTCTGGCCACAGGCTCTCTGGGGCTGTCCTGCTCCTCCTGCTTGTTTCCCTCTGGGTTTGCAGCATTGAAGCCTCCAGGTCAGACTTCTGCTCCAGAGCACTCTTGAGCTGAGCCTGCACCATGGCCACCTTGTGCCGCAGGACCTCGTTCATGGACATGAAGCGATGCAGCTGTTCCTGCAGCTGGAGGGCCCAAGGCAGCCAAAAGTGAGGCTGTGTTCCCGCCCAGGGACATTAGAGCCACCACATGATGCACCTGCCCCAACAAGCTCAGCAACCGTGACAGCCCTGGGCAGATGTGACACGAAAACACGTGTCCAGGCCCCTGCACACCACACCCATGAGCACCCACACCCTCACCGCCTCCATGTCTCGGCTCTTGCAGACAATCTCATGGGCCTGGGCACGAAGCTCATCCCTCTGCTTGTCCACCACCTCCTTCAGCTGCAGCATCACCTCCCGCTCCTTCTGTGCTGTTCTATCTGAGAGCAGACACAGACAGGCTTGAGTGGTCTCCAGGATCCACAGATAAGCCCACAACAATATGCAGTTCCTCAGTGCTTCTGCAAAGCCAGACTAATCTTACTGGTAGATCACAAAGTAGGAACAGTAGAAAGACAGGAACTGAGAGCTTTAAAGCCATTCCAAGGGCATTGTTGTGCTGGCAAAGCACCCAGCTGGTGCCTGTCTCCACCACCCTCATGGGGGCTTGGGGTTCCTGTGGCTTGCAGAACAAGGTAATGCTCATGCTCCCTGGTAGGACAGATCTCCAGGCTCCAGAGAGCAGTTTCAGCCCTGCACCTAGCCTGGCATTCGCCCCAGCGACACCCTGTAGCATCAGGGGATCCCAAACCCCTTGTGACATTCACCTTCTTGGGAGTGGCTCTCCACAAGCTGCCCCAGGAGCTGCTGGTTCTGCTCCTCCAGGTGAGCCAGCAAGGCTCGCTCCCGGTGCTCTGCCTCCCACAGCCTCTGCTCCGGGTCCTGAGGACAGGGGGGCACCGCCGGGTCAGTGCTGTCCTAGGGGATGCGGGACAGCCAGGTCAGAGCCATCACTCCGAGAAAGCAGGACAGCTGGGTCAGAACCATCCCAGGGGTGTCAACTGGGTCAAGACAGGTCGGAGGCATCCCAGAGATTGTGGGACAACCAAACCAGAGCCATCCCACAGGACAGCGGGAGCCAGGTCACTGCCGTCCCAGGGGACGTGGGACACCCGAGTCGGAGACAACCGCTGGGAAAAGGGAACAGCCGCGTCACGGCCGTCCCCGCGGGGAACGGGGCCAACTGAGTAGGAGCCGTTCCAGGGGACGTGGAACAGCCGGGTCAGAGTCATCCCCCGGGAGAAGGGAACAGCCGTACCGGGCCCGTCCCCGCGGGCACTCCTGCGAGGACAGGCGCGGGTCGGCGCACCGCGGAAGGCCCGTCCGCGCCGCTCACCNCCCCGCCATGCGATAGACGTGCGGCAGGGCCAGGCGGCCCCGCAGCGCCTCCGCCATCGCCGGGCCCGGCGCACGCCCCGCCCGCCCCGTCCGGGGCCGCCCCCGAGGCGGGACGACACCGGCAGCGACTCCCCTTCGTACAAAATTTATTGAGCCACGGCGGAGGTGCGCTACAACAACCCGGAACGGCGCGCGGAGGACTGCAGGGGGCGAGCGGGGGTCACACACAAGCACTCTGTTGAATATCAACATTACTAAGAGTGGGGGCGCGGGGAGGATTAGGCGTAGAGATCCTCACGGTCGGCGGAGTAAACTTCCCCCTCCTGCAGCAGCGCGAAGTTGAGGAAGTGAGAGGGGCGATGGACCTCGTGGTAAAACTCCTTGGGGTTAGCGAGCTGCAGCTCGTACTTCATGTTGGGATCGTGGCGAACACCTGGAAGAGAGTGACAATCACCCACCTGAGTGCCCCTCCTGCCTCCGCCATCCATCAGGAGCCTCACAAAGCTCTCCACCCTCACAGGATCGTTTTTAAGCATGGCCATGCCAGAAGAGCGAGTTATAAATCCACAGAATTACTACTCCGCTCAGAAGATCTGCAGTCCTTTTCTGCTAGTCAAATGTTCGGTCTGTCACTCTCATTTCCTGACCCGTTTTCCAGCTGGCTATGGTGTTCATCAAGCCAGGACCCCCCATCACTTGCCTATTTGGAACTGCTTATCTGTTGTATTTTCTATTATCTCTTCTGCCCGACAGGGATTAATTATTCATTGGTGACAGACCAGACCTGACAATCCAGACAGACATGGTATCTATTTCTCCTATCAGTTTCCTTTCTTGCCACCAAAAAAATCATTGAGAACTGACATCCCAGTGCTGGTGCCAACAAAAGGTCAGACCCCAGTGCTGGTATTCCTGCCGGCCACTCCAAGGAAGGTCAAGCTTTGGAGCAGGTAAAGAATGCTTCCCTGAGGAGCAGCTATTTCCTCCTCAAGCTACTCACACTGCCTCTTGCCCCATTCCCTTCCCAGGGCAGCTCACCCATGAAGTTGTAGTTCCAGGACCCCTGCGCTGGGACCATGAAGAAGCCAAGGAAGCGGTCAGACAGCAGCATCTGCACCCTCTCATAGTGGGAAGGCAGGTAGCCCTTGGGGTTGTTTCCTTTGTCTGTGTTCTGCCGACCCCACTCGTATCCACTTGGGGTCAGTTTGTAGGCTGTCAGCGTGCAGGAGCCAGGTGTGAAGCTGAAATATGAAGGATGGGGCAAGTCAGATTCATCTCGGGCAGAGGAGGGAAACCAGGAATGAGCAAATGCTCCCTGCCAAATTTTATTTGGAGACCTCAGCGTGTTCGCAAGTACTGTATCCACAGAGCCCCTCAGAGGGGCACTAGAAACCTCCCTGCCCCTCACCTGCAGGTGATGATGATGGTCTTCTCCCCATCCCAGGAGGGGTTGTCAGCCATGACCTTGGCGTGGGTGGTGACATCCTGTGGTGAGAGCTGAGGGGACTCGTTTGGTTGAGTGTGAATCCAGCCCAGAGGTTCCATTTCCTGACAAAAAGAGAGTGATTTAGAGAGAAATCAAAGACATTTAAAATGATACAACTTGAAGCACAGAGGGACCACAGACTTTACACTCAAAGAACCCCACATCATGCTGACTTCAGGCCAAGGCCTTTTAAGTTCCACATGTACAAGAGACTAAGGGAAGCTGCCCCACCACCTCAGGTCTCTGTCTTCCACCCACCCTGGGAGGTCAACTCACCTTGAGGTACTCATGCTGGGGCAGCTGCCCTGGGAGATGCACAGTCTGGTGTGTTCCCCACTGTGGCACCATCACAATGCACCGGATCTCCTTCACCTGGGGGTTGTCTGGAGGGCTCACTCCATACAGGTAACCTGCAATCTAGGAACACAGACACACACCTCAAAAGCCCAGCAGAGATCTCTATGTAACCATGTGAGAGTGGGAACTCCTTAATTTCTGAGGAGAGCATTTCCTGGCTGGCAGGTTCTCACTAGCCAACATCACAGTCATGGGCCACAAGGAGCCATGACTAGGAATGACCAAAATGGTACAGTCTGTAGTAAGTAAATGTGAAGACTGTTGTTGAAATAATCCTAACACTAGCCAAAGGATAGTGCATCTATGATGCCTTAATTAAAGAATTGCTTTATACCTTTCTACACTCAAAATTGTCCAGAGAATTATTTCTCTGATTTTAGATAACACTGGCTAGAACTTGGCTGCTCAGATATATTGCCAGTGCTTGTATCCAGCACACAGGGATTCATACAGAAAACAGCAGGTTCCCAGCCCTTCACCATCTGTTCCTGACTATGCAGGACTGGTGTGTGCCCCACAGAGTGAAACACAACTGTAACAGACTTGCTGTGCACTCACCTGGGCCCGCAGGTCTGAGATGCAGATGAACTTCTTCAAAACGTTCTTGGGAAGAATGTATGTATAACCTGTCTCCTTTATGTCATCTGATGAGACATAGATGTGGTTTGTCCGCAGGTGGAGGTTGGCAGCAGAAATGGCTCTACAAAGAGATGACAATCAGTGGGTGACAATCAGATCCTTCCTGAGCACTGACCCCTCCTGAGCACTCCAGCCCTCCCGGAGCACTCTGACCCTTTCCACCATGCCAAGCCCTGCCTGCTTTCCTACCTGACCCGCCACTCAGTCTTGGAGGAGAAGGTCTGTGTTTCATAGTTGCTGGTGGTAGAAGTGATGATTTCATCCCCATGTTTGTTCACGGTGCGGGTCTGTGTGGCTGTCAGCTGGGACTGCTCCTTGGTTTGCTTCTCAATTTCTGCAATCTGCTGCCTCTGCTGAGATGGGGCCGAGATCTCCATGCCCAGGATAATATCTCGGATCTCTGACTGTGTTAGGGATGCAACATTCACACTGAACGAGAAAACACACCCAAGTCAGGCATTTCAAAATACATTCGAGACCCTTCTCATCAAGGCACAAGTTTAGAACATCCACTAAGGGTGCCTTGAAAAATGAAACCACAACTTTTTAAACAAGAGAAGGGGCCAAATCACATCATGCTTAGATCAGAAAAGGTTTGGTGCAAATATTTTTGCACACCTTACCAGAAAGCAATTAATAACAACCAATTTCCCTATAAAGCTGATGGTTCATCACCAAAGGCCCTTTTACTCTTCACAAGGAGTACTGGTACTACAGTTGTTAGAGCAGGAAGGAAAGGCTGACAGGATTATTCCAGCTGCAAAATGACTTACTTGTTCTTTTTGCCATAGTCTGCAAGGATGAGATCCTTCAGCTGCACCTCCACCTTGATCCATTCCTCATCTGTCAGGGTTGGCCAGATGTGGTGAGGCTCAGTGATGGTCGTCTTATCTGGTTTCAGAATAACTTTGGCTCGATCATTATTCACATGTAGTGCCCGGAGAATCAGGATCAGACGGGAAAATGCCTTGGAGATGAAAAAAAAGATGAGATAGAAAGAAGAAAACCAAATATACAAGGCCTTAGTACAGCTCTCCAATTTGAAGGAAAATCCAGGCAGATTCACTAAGGCCAAGTGCTCCCAAACAACAAATCATGAGGGTTAACTGAAGCCTTGGTTCCTGCTTCATTTATCAGCAGCAAAGCCAAATTACAGAATATCTGTGCTTACCGTGTAAGAAGAGATGGTTTTCAGCCAGTCATCATAGAGATTGAAGAGAACCATCTGGGGTTCAGTAGCCTTTAGAATGAGATCACCAAACTTTTCCACTTTCAGACAGGCCTGGAAGGGCAGCTGCAACTCTGAGCCTTTGATCACAATATTGGGGAAATCCAACAAGTGCACCTGGAGTTCATCAAGAGGAATTAGCTCACAACTATGGCAGAACATCACAGAACACAGAACTGCCGTGTCACCTCCCAAATATCTTACAGATCCTCATAGAGCAGTATGTGTATCATTACCTCAAGTGGGTCCAACATGCCCTTCCGTGTCACTATGATCTGTTTAGGCTGCTCCTCCACAGGAAGGGATCGGATCAAGGCAGCCACCTCTTCAGCAGTCTTCCACTTGGCCAGCTATAGAAAGACAGCAGGGTTAGACAAATATCTCCCTGCTAACAGCACTGTCTCTGTGATTCTGGGAATCAAAGAGAGACAAAGCAAATTCTAAAAATACAACTGGAATTTATGGCTTGTTCCAGATAAGTGATAAGGCACAGCATTTCCTCCTAACTGATCACAGAGGGCAGTTTCCATTCCTGGAGCTCAGTTATTCCTGACCAGCTCAGAAAGAACAGCTGGCTACTACACCTCCCTAGACTTGCCACCTGAGAGTTTCCTCACTGTACTGGATGTATGGCTAAGTGCAATGTGATTTGTGTAACAGGGAGCACAGCACTGTTCCTCCAGCCCTACGTGATGATGTGGGGTCCTTACACGTCAGAGCCTCAAAATCCTTTCAATAATCCCACGCCTGCCCAAGCACTTGTCACAGAGCTCCAAACTGATTAAGAGGCAGAAAAATAAAGATCTTTCTGATGTTTTCTGCTCAACTGAGTGTCCAAAGCAGTTAGACTCCAACACCAGCTCACACCCAAAGCCCACTCAGGCCCTACCTGCCCCAGACGTTTCTGTCCTGCCCACACGGATGTATGGATGATCTTCAGGAAGAGCTGACCAGTTCTGGGATTGAAGATGAAAATGGCTCCATTGATGGGTTTTGTGGTCAAATTCCCTTCAAAAGTCTGAGAAAATAAGTAGAGGAGGAGAAATAATAAGAGAAATGCAGGGAGATAAATGTAGCCCATCCACACCTTTACACAACAGCTGACTCGCTGCATGCTTTGTAAAGGGAACTGTACAGCAAATGTAAAAGCTACTCTGTGCACACTGCAACAATCTGGGTCCATGTGTTGACTACCAGCTTTCCATCATGCATGGAAACTTCCACCACCCCTGGAGCACAGGCCATTCATAATCTCTGTCCTTTCCCTGACATACACCTCTAGCCTCACCTTGTGAATGGTGACTCTGTACACATTGGTGTCATCCACAAACCAGATGATCTGGTTGGAGAAGAGCTCCCCATAGTTCTGGGAGGAAAGGTATGGCTCTGTGGGCTCCGAGGAGTAGAGCTGCAGTCCCTTGCGGATTCGTTCTCTCAACACATACAGGGCAGGATTTGCTTTCATAATTTTGGCCATGGCCTGCTGGATCAGAGGTTTGCTCCCAGGGAACCAGTTCCCATAAGCACTTAAGATAAAAACAAACAGAAGACCAAGTTGTTGCCATTAGATCTGAGAACAAGTCCACACAGCATCCAGGCACCTTTCCACCTGCCAACTGCTGTGTGATCTCTCCTGCTGTGTCCCTGGGAGCTGTTCACCTGTGGTTTTTCCCTGCACTTTCTCAGTGGGAAGCCACAGCACACACATGCTGCAGTCCCACAGAAGCTGCACCTTCTCTAACAAGCACATTGGAGCAGAGGCTGCTTGCTGGAATGTCCTAGTTTTCCAGTGAAAAAACTGTTGCCACAAGTAGGGGCCTTGAAACAAGGCCTGTCCTTCAGCTCCAAAGAAGAGTTTGACAGAAATCTCCTAAGAAAATAAACTCTTAATGAACTGGGGGAACTGAACCATTACTACTGAATGAGCAACCTGAAATGGCCTATCCAACTCACTGCACACCTTCAGCTTCTGCCTTTTCCCCTCACCCTCCTGCTTGGAATACAACCCCATTTGGAGATGCACTAAGACAATACTCACGAAATACCCACTACAAAACTACAAATTAGAACAGAGAGGGTGTAGATCTCACCTGTGCAAGTTGTAGGCCAGGTCAATGGCAATGAGCACACCAGTAGGAGATGGATAGATACTCATGTTGTCTGTGGTATAGTCCAGGAACTTAGCTCTTGCATAGCGCTCAATGTCATGGGAATCGTAATCTCCCCAGCGCAGCTGGATGTCTATCCAGTACTTCTGAGTGGTGGTGCTATCCATCACATCCCTAAGGAGAAAGCAAGCCAGAAAAAGTTAATCTTGCACAAAACTCTTCTGCAGCTGCTGCCTATCTTTGACAGAGAGTAAGTGCCACCAAGCACAGACTCTGCAGCCAGCTACTATTCACATTCCATCCTGGAAAGGGACTCTGCTGCTCTACTCATACAGCAGCAAATGAAGAGGCTGTTAACAGACACCAAAGAGGGTTCAGTTGCAGGTTTAAGGAAAGCAGTTGTTAGTCCACTGCTGTGTAGTCATGAGGGTCACCTCCTCTGTGGACTGTCTTGATGAGGATTCAGTAAGAATTCACTCCAGATTCAGGCCCTGCAACTGTTCAGCTTTGCAGGGTTCCCAGAAGAACCTTCAGAGCTCATGAGCAATGGCTCAGAGAAGAGGTTACACAGAGGAGAGAACCGGAGCAAAGATGGTGTTGGTGTTTCGCAGAAGGCAGGGAGATGCTGTCACCACCCACCCAAACAAGCCTTGCACTTTGCCAGGCAGGATTGTATCTTTCAGTGTCCCTAAAGAAAACTAATCCTAGATGCCCAAGGGATATGGGCTCTGGCTCCAGGTAACAGCCTCAGCAGCTCTGCTCTGCAGCAGAATCAAGGAGAGAGAAAAGGAAAACACTCACTTGGAATCTGCAAGCAATGATGGACGTGATACGTTCCACTTATAGGAAGCAAAGAGAAGGATATCTGCACACGAGGAATTCATCTTGTATGACTTTCTGGGATGGATTGTCTCTTTCTGCACTGTCTCAATCTCCAGAGCATCCAGCTCTTGATCAAACACCTGGGGAAAACACAAAGATGAGTTGTGTTCACACAACCCAGCTAAAGAATCTGTCTTCAACGTGGACCTAAAACAGGCAGCAAGGAAAGTCCTATTTCCTTCCCTTCTCTGTCAAATTACTGAAGGAGGACTGGTCCTGCTAGAAAAGAAGCACCTGTGCACAGAAACAAACCAAACCAACTCCGCTCACCTGACACAAATCCATTACGATGCTCTCATGGATCTTCTGCCACAAGTGAGCTCGAAAAATCTGAATGAGGGAAATCTTCAGGGTGGGGATCTTGCCATGCATAAAGATGCCTGTCAAATCCAGCTGCACCTGAAACCCAACATAGACCTGCAAAGCAAAAGCAGGTGTGAGAACACACAGTAGCACAACTAGTGAAGTTTAAAAAATGGAACACCTCCTGTTAAGGAGGTTTAGTTCATCTGTAAGAGATGTGCTGAGGATTAATTAGATCCATTAAGTGCTCTCATTTCAGGGCAAGTTCCTAC
Organism: Formicarius rufipectus; assembly: GCA_013399695.1. NCBI lineage: Eukaryota > Metazoa > Chordata > Aves > Passeriformes > Formicariidae > Formicarius > Formicarius rufipectus. The sequence continues at coordinate 452,666 of VXAU01000005.1, read as the reverse complement.
AGGTATAAACATCAGGTACTTACGTTGGCTCTGTTAATGGTAGGAGACCACCACAGTGTGAATCTTCTATTTGGAATTTGGTTCAAACCCGATCTCTGGGCATTTGTCAGCTTCTTCCACTTCATGGACTCCTCAAAGCCACTGGCCTTCTCCCTAGAAAGGATGGCCATTAGCTGCATTAGGTGTCCTACCCGCCATGTGCCACAGATCATAGAGACGGGAACAAACCAGGAGTGGGGAAGACTGTTTCATGCAAAGAAATTTCCATGGATTTGCATGAAGTTCAGCTCTAGCCCCATCCCAGGTGCCCTCACAACTGAACTACACAATGTGCTCAAGTGATTACTGGAAAACAACAGAAGCTGAACAGAATCAGCACAGCCTGAGCCCAGGGCTCCTTCTGATGTGCCACTATGCTCCAGATTGCAAGACAAGCCTACCTCAAAGTTTCTCTTACCAGAAGAGACCCTCCCACGTGGGGAAGTAAGTGCCCTTGAAGAGAGTGTGTTCCAGGATTCCTTCCACCCCACCAAGAGCCTGGATCATATCTGTGCGGTAGTTGTTCAGGTTCCAGAGTTTGCCATCGTGGCGCTGGTGTGTCCACCAGAATGGGTTCTGCTTCAGCACCTGGAGACAACAGTGCACCAGTGAGCAGCGTGGTGTTTGCATCATTTTACCTGGCTGCACTAATTGTGGAAACCAAGATGATGGTGACGATGATGTCAGTAAACATGTAAAAAGCCTCATGCCCTCAGTCATGGGGGACACAGCTTATCTACAACATGAATTCTGTCAGCACCACTACATAATTCAGACTGGGCAGAATCTAAAGTGATGATTTTATCTTTCAGGAACCTGCCTTCTATCATTAGAGTCTTTAAATAACATATTTTCCCACCGTTACTAAAATTTACTATTTTGGAATGTTTGTTTTTGGACCACTTTTTTCTCTCTCCAGAACTGATTTCTCAATACACAGTTGTGCAAACTGTGGTGCTCCCCAATACTGTGATCTACGCAAATGCTTCAAAAGCAGACAGCTATAAATTCTGAAGCATTTGCTTTTCAACACCCTCTACCAGTCTCAACACAAGGCTCTAAGTTCTTCCTGCAGCAGACATACAAATGCAACTGCAATAATGCAAGGTGAAAGGACTTTGTCTGTAACAATATCTCTGAACATCACACTCAGGTGAAAAGAAATTCCCAGTCAGTACCTGATACTGTTTGAAGTCAGTCCTGACTCTCCATCCTTTATCATAGGCCAGGGTGTGCCGGTCCTTCTGGAACAAGGTGTTGATACGAGGAATTCCCCTGTCCCACGAGTCCTCCAGATCCTCAAGTGTCAGACGTCTGAAGAAAAAAATCCCCACTCTTTCTGACCTCTCAACTTTACAGCAATGCATTAATGATTAATAACAACATCAGTTGATAACAGAAAAAATACAGAGCTCAGGACTCTGGTAGGGGACATTCTAAAATGCCAAACACTCAGCAAAATGTCTGCAGTCAGCACTATGAACACCATGATGGCAAACAAGCAAAAGAAAAAGCCCTTGTAGGTGCACAGAACTAACTGCAAATGCATCTGATATCAGCTTTTCCTGGCAACACAGGTCATACTATTTCCTTTAAACTGTGACACGGGTACACTTGCTGCTTGCAGAATCCTCACCTCTTCAAGAGACAAGGTAGCAACGTTGAAGGCAACCTGTGGCAGGTACTAAGGGGCCTCCAACGTCTCCAAAATGCCCACACAGCACAAGACTTTGTATTAGCTGTCTGTTCTCACACACAGACATTCATGGAAACACACCTGTTCTGGGCTATGGCCTCTTGGCGCTTAAGGGCGTACTCTGCCCACACCCTCTGAGAGTCAATGAATTCACTTTCCCATGGCTGGATGTAACGATACAAATTTGGGATGAGCTGGTCCTCCTCGTGACTCATTCCTGAGCGGAAGTGAGTGATGCCAACATCGGTCTGCTTGGACCACCTGGAGCAAAAAGGCACAAGAGTGAAGCAGGAGGCAACAGGACTTATAGGTCACTGCCACAAGCTACTGTAAGGGCAACATATCTCCATAACTCAGTCTGGTCCAGCACTCTCACATATTTTTATGAGAAAGAGCATCTAAGAGAACACTCAACCCATGCAGACATTAGAGCAGAACAGCTCACCTCAGGTCAGACTGTGGGATGAGAACATGGCCCATGGAGAGCATGCCCAGCCCCCCCAGCTCTTTTGGAGTGTAAAACACCACTGGAGGAAAACGGCTGGGCATTTTGGAATTCAGGCCAATTTTGATTCGAGTCTGGATTTTATTCTCACACTTCACCAGCAAATCAAGCAACTCCTGAGTATTTACAACAGCTTCCCGGAAATAGGTCATCAAGCCAATGAGAGCTGTGTTCCATTTATTGACAATCTAGAAAGGAAAGGAAGGAATCAATTCTCAGCTTGTTCCATAAGCATGTGCATGAAGCTCTGTCACGCATCTTTCTCCCAGCTTACCTTAGTGAAGGTTGTAGAGCCAGATGCCATGAGGATTTGCCTCACCCTGTTGTGAAACCTCTGCATAGACTCATCATCCACACGCAAGAAGCACTGAGCTGTGCGCTCCTTGGTGACCTAAAGAGCATAGACTCATCAGTTCTCTCCTAAGAGCCTCTCTACAATACAGAGAGTAAGGGAACCCCAAACTCTCCCACCCCATCAAGCTCTCATCCCACCTCATTCTGCAGGTTCCAGACCCCGTCCTTGTGGGTGAACTCCTCGTAGCTGGTGCGGCACTTTGGCAGGATGCGGCACTCAAACCCACACATGTTGAACAAGAGGTTGGGGTTGTCCTTGCTGTACACTGAGACAAAGCTGTTCTCCCACTGCACCGTGGTGACTGACCGAGGCAAACGGTTCTTGATATCCCAGAATACAGCACGGCCACTGGAAAACAAGATGAGCATAGTGACAGGTAGTTTGTTACTGAAGCAGAATAGAAACTGGGCAAGTTCTCAGACCTTTCCTAACTCTCTCAGACCAACCACCTGCTGTCAGAATTCCAACACAGGCCCTTCACTTCTTACATTTCATCCTGAGCACCAATCAGTCCCCAACAGTTATTTATCACATCTACTTTTCCCACCCTCCCACCACGTTTGTTCCTAGTTGCAGCACTTACAGGTTCACATCATGCTTCATGAGGCGCATCCGAGCATCCCGGGGCCAGCACTTCTTGTTGTTGTAGCCTACAATGTTCTCATTGTTGGGATCTGGATGCTCTGTCAGGTACCGCTGAATCAGGTCCCTTGCCTCATCAGCTGTAAACCTGTAAACACACAAAAAATGATCTGGTATTACTCGACCAACTTCTGCGAACACCAGTCTACCCATACAGGTAAGGACTTGCTAATGGGCAGCTATTTATCACACCACTTTTGAGGTAACTATCCAATTTCTGTAGCCTCCCACGGAAGGAAGCTACAGTTTCATTAGCACAGAGCGACCCAGGACTGTGGGTTATCTTTCCATGAAGAGACATAAAATTTTATGTCTGCTTCCACTTATTTTACCAGTGAAAAATGTCTAAAAATTGAACTCTCAACATTGTTGTGTTTCTACTGGTCCAGTGAAGCTGTGGAAAAGCAAACTGAGAAAGCAAGAGAAGGCACATGGATATACAGCTGTCCTGGGAAGTTTGTCAACTCAAATATTTCTGATCTTCCTTAACAAAGGAAACAAAACCCTGGAGGAGCATACTAATTCTCCCTTTCACTGCCATCTGCTGGCAGATGACAGAACAGAAGTTCACCTGAGGAAAGCAAGAGCCCCAGAGATCTCACCTGAAGAAAATGTGAATCCGGTCAATGTATCTACAGAAGAGGCGGATGGGATGGGCTACCTCCGTGGCAATGTCCTGGAAGCTGAGGAAGTCGTTTGGCATCTGGGGAGGCCCAGCCATTTCACTGGCCCGGTGCAGACCCAGCACCAGCAGGTCCATCACAAGCCCATAATACTGGACAATGAAGGAAGCAAACTGCAGCCCACGGATAATCCCATAGGAGTTTGTATGATTCATGTCCTGAGGAAATGAAGAATTGTGAGAATGTGTCACAATACATCAAAGACCTTTCACGTGAGTAGTTGCTCTTTAGCAGGACCTAGAAGGGTTTTCTTACTCCCTTATCACTTCTTTCTCTGCAAGGTATTGTGGTCCCTCCTCTCCCATGGATCCAAAACCTCCTCCCCCCATGGATCCCATTTATCACAGCTCCTTTTCTTGACAGGAATCATCACCTTGTAGTTGATGACCACGTTGTTCTTGGCTGTCATGTAGTCAGCAATGTTGTGATCAACAATAAGACGCAACAACCTGTTGAGCAGTGTCAGGTCAATCTTCTCATACATCTTCTCAAATCGAGATTCCAGCATAACATTGCATTCACCTTCACTTGTTTCCCAAACATCTTGCAGATTATTAATGCCTGAGGAAACAAACACACTTATCTGTTATCTGACACATCAGAGCACAGAAGTATCCTCTGGGCACAGGAAGTCAACACAGGTCCTATAATATCTGATTTTTCAGACTCTGGACTTTCCAGTCTATCCAGAAATGGGAACAAAAACATGTAATCAACCATAAATGCTATGGAGGTCCTTCTCCCTCAGTACATACATAACCTACAAAATACAGTCCGTGATTGTAATGACTCCTGACTGCAAACTGCAAATATAAAACCTCAGCTCCCAAGGAGACTCTTAAGCCCCAAGTTCCCCCACAGGAAAAATAATTTTTCCATGGAATCCAAGACCTCACTAACCTTGGCACCATTTGTACACCAACAGTGGGGGAGGTTCAGTGTCAGCAGGTTTGATCCATGGAGGGAAGAGTCTTCGCTTATCAGCCTCATACCACAAGTACTGATCCAGATAAGCATCTGTGATTTTCTCCAAGGGCTCAACATCATAAACAGGGACTAAGTGGCTGTAGAGATCCATGAACTCAATTCCTACCTGGAAAACAAAAACAAAAAAAAAAAAAAAAAGAAGAAGAAGAGAGAAAACTGAGGCTTATAGCTGACAGGGAACACAAAGTCTTAGCAACACTCAGCTCCTGAGTGCAGCAGAACCTTTACCATGGCTGGGTTTTCACGAGACACTCACCTCCTTGAAGGCTCTCTGAGTCAAAAGGTGTCGCTTAATTCTGGACAAAGCTTCATGGGGATTATCATAAGCCTGTTCAATCAAGCCCAGTTCCTCTCTCTGCGACTGATTCAGGCGTGACTTCACACTAAAAAGAAGAAAGAACAGCTCACCATCTACAAATGAATAAACTAATGGCCACTGCACTGAACTGATGAATAATAATCCACCCAGCAGACCCAGACAAGACGCATAACTCTTCACAATCCACATCTCCAAGTTTAGAAGTACAGCATTGGTATGCCCAAGTGAGAGAGTTCATAAAAAAACCCCTAGTCAAGCTGGCAGTACCATAACCTACAGCATGCCTTTACTAGTCCTTCAAAGCAAATTTTACACCATACTTCATCAAAGGATAATAGATGACAAAACAGCTTCAGAAGTCTTTCCCAGTGCCCCTGCTTTCCCACTGCTTACCTGTAAGCTTCCTTCAGCCTCTCCAGGGCTAATATCAGCAACTTGGTGTCATGCTTGTAGGACAGCGGGGGGAAGGGAATGGGGGAGAACCTCCTGCTCTCCAGCCAGTGTACTGTGGTTGTGTACACAGCAACAGCCTCCTCTGCAGTGATGTAAGGCCCGTCCTGCAGAACCACACCAACTAGCATTAGCCAGTGAAAGTTTTCCTATGGAAATAGCAACCTCAGAAAGGACAGAAGTACCTTCAGGTAATTATGCTGCCGTTCCTGCTCAGCTTTTAGATAGAGTCTGGTCAACCGGCCCAGATTCTTCTTACAGACTGTTTTGTCTACAGTGGCACCACGGCGGATCCGCTCCCTGTTGTAGTGAGCTGTATTTGTCCACCAGTCAGCTTTTGCCTTCACATACCTCAGGATCATGTTCTCAATAGGAGTTGGCAGCCCTGGCACCTGAGTAGGGACAGTAACTTGAGGGAAGTAGGAGTGGGAACCTCCCAAAGAGCAGTTCCACTTGGGAGAGGTTAAACTGAATCAAAAGGTCAAATGAGAGATTTACCTTCCAGGGAATATTGGCCTTCCAGCACCGCCAAGCCTCACTTAGGTGCTGCAGGATGGTTCTGGCTTTGTTCTGTTTGATTCCTTCTGGCATCATATCCAGAATGTCATGCATCACGGCTGCCCTCAGCTCCAGGTCAAAGTGAGACTCCACACGCTGCTTTGTGACAGTCTTTGCAACACCCTTTGAGTGACGGCCTGAAAAAAGCAAAGTCCTTCAAGAATTTTGACACCACGAGGCCATGATCCTCCTTCTCATACAGAAGTGCAGGATGTCTGAAGAAATTACACTGCTGTATCACCAGTGATTAGGAGACTATGGACCCCACAGTGCTATGGAGCAGGCAATCCCACTTCCATTTGGAATCTCTTCTGGAGGAACTGATCTTTTAAGAGCTCTAAACTGGTCAACAGCTGTTGGGATTGACATGGACCATGGACAAAGACCACCAGTGGGAATAAAAAACTAGCTGGCAAGTTGGCAGTATTAATCTTTACCACACATTTCTCCCACATCCGGGATTTACAGTGCACTGACCTTCAAACTGCCTGGCCAGCAGATTCCCCAGCCAGCGTTCCAGCAGTGGGGTGATGCCCCTCATGAAAAACAGCCACACTCTCCAGCCTGGAGCCCAGAAGCCACAGCCAGGACCTTTGCCGACAGGCCCCTGGAAGAAGAGAATCCTGGTAAGAGCAGGTAACTTATTGACACTCCAGTATCCCTCACTTGTTGATCGGTTTTCATGGGTAACATCATATGGAAAAGGTAGAACCTACTGTGTTAAACCTGTAGTAGATGAGATGCTTGAGGTCCTTGCACATACGAATCTGCCTCATCAGTTTGTACTTGTACCGGTACATCCCTGTGAGCTGACCCACGTGGGCAAAGATGTACTGCAGACCATCTGCCAACTGAAACAGAGAGCACAGTCAGGGATAACAATAAACACTTCATCCATCGCCTCCAACAGCCAGGTTTATTGTACGGCTAGGAGCAGAGCATATTAGGCCATACAAAGCTTCTAACACTGGCTCATACAGTGATTAATTGTTATAAACTAGTATAAAAGCAGAATTTCAAACAGTGCTGCATGTTTTCATTGTTTCCTCTCTTCTCCATAACACTGAAAAATTCAGTCATCTTGTGCATCCCATATACGCTATCTTCCCATATAAGATATTACAATCATCCTCTCAACTTCCCCTTCTCACCTTAAAAATAAAAAAAAAAAAAAAAGAGTCTACCTGAAATGCATCCACATTTCCCAGTCTGTACTGCACATGGCTGTCCACCACCAGCTTAGTCAGCCGCAGGACCTCCCGGCACAGATGGAAAGCATTACCAAAACGGGATTTTTTCCTTTCCTGGGTAAGAAAAAAAAAGTACAGAATTTATATAACAATGTTACAGAAGAGTGAAACAACTCCAGTTTGACAGGTCTGTACAACCAAGCAAGCTGGCGCACTGTGACCAGTCTTACCATGCCACCTACTTAACAACCTTGAGGTGAACTTTACTCTAGAGTAAAACAGCACATGGACCGATACCTTAGTGGTGAGGGTCTTCACAGGTTTCAGGTTGAAGTTGTAATCTAAGTGAAGATAGTTTAAGTTCTTTCTGTGGATCAGTAAGTTCAGCATGTTGTAGCCCTGGCGACACACCTGCAGGCCTACTTCCACCCAGTCCAGCTTCGTCGACTGGAAAAACTTGGTAGCCTTGAAGGAGCGGAATAGGTATCTGGAAAGAGAGGAGACTACTCAGCTGAATCCCTTACACAGATCAGTTCCCCACTGAACAGATCCCACTCACCTCTTCTTCTGGGCTTTGGGAGGTCTGTGCTTGAGGGCATTCAGAACATAGTATTTCAGGAGCTTCTGGTAGGAGACTCGCACTTTGACTGGCTGGCCTGCTGGGCAGTGCTCACGGTACCTACAGATAAACCAAACTCCAGTGTTTCAGGTAACTCATGTTCCTTAGAGAAAAAGAATCCAGCAACTCCCCTAAGATCTCTAGAAACCAGTCACTGCACGATTGCCTGTATTTCATTTTCAGTAGCAAAGAACTACTTAGACAAAAAGTCATGATCACTAGAAAAGCCCCTTATCCTGGAAAGGACTCACCAGTTCTTCACCAGTGGGATATCAAGAGCTCTCCGGGTCCTCCCAGACCTCAAGTTGAAGGGCCGTGGGGCCCACAGCAGGGCAATGCCATTAGCTGTGTTATCTGTGTAGAGCGGGGTATCCTTCAGGAAAGGTTCCACAAACTCTGGCAGCTCAAACTCTTCATCATCATCAGGCAGCGGCTCCTGGCTCTGAAGTACAGAAGCACCAAACAATGTATTTCCTGGTTGCTTCAGCTCAGTTTTCTGAACTGAGCAATAAAAAAACCCATCTCTTTGCTCTCACAGAGAAAGTGAAGCAGTGCTGAGTTTTGGAGAAACAAAAAGCAAACAACAAGGCAAACTCCGGCTACTAGACTGTGAGGTGGGTGCTACAGAGGTTAACTCCAGGGAGATGTCAGCTCCATGAATACACTAAGGGCAGGCAAAAAGATACACGACCTGTCAGAAGACTCTAAAATAATACTGTTAATTAGGCATTGGGCTTCATCCTACAGAGACCAAAGGAGACACCTTTGTGCAACTCCAGAAGTAGAAAAAGCCTCAAATGACAATTGTGGGTTTTTTGGTCAAAGGGCTTGGCCTTCTGAAATATCTATGCATGTGTGCTGCTATTAGAAGCAAGGTTACAAACAAGATACTAAAGCCTCATCACTTCCACACAGCAGCATATACCACAGGTTCTCTTACAGTGACTCACCTTGACAGAATGTCTGTGTGAAATGGGGTTGATCAGTGGATCAAAGTAAAATGCTGGGAGATCAGGATCTTCTGTCTTAATGAAAACGACATTTGGAGTATGATACCTACAACACAAAATACAAGTTAGAGGATCCTGACAGCCTTCCCCTTCCTTCCCGGCTCTGGAGGTTGCTGCACTTACCAGGTGAGGTGGACATGGTGCGGCAGGTTATTGTACAGGTATGGGAAAGCAATTTTGTACTCTGTCCTGATTGGCTGCCTAATGATAATTTTGTTGATGTCATTAAATTCATTCCAGTCTTCATCCCTTAAATGAGGGAAAAAAAGATATTGTTATATAAGCATTCACAGGAACAGCAGGGCAAATATTTGTGACTGAAAACATGATATCAGCCCTTTCCTAGATAACCACTTATCTCTCCTAAACCAAACACTTACTGAAGATTAATGTCTCTAACAAGGGGCTCAAACTTGGGACCTCCAGGAATAGCCATGTTCAGTGCCTTGGAGGTAAAGAACGCTTTCAGGTCAAACAAGTAGAAGTAGTTGTCATCCACAAGGTCAGTGAGCAGCTGGTTGGCCAAGCGGTAGAGTGTGGACATCATGGGGAGAGTGAACTGCCAGCGCTGGTATGTCGAACCGTTGACATACCTGTGAAGGACAAAGCACCAACACTCTGTACACAGCCACAGAACAACTGGGCCTTTACCAAAGCACCAGAAATAACCAAACACCTTTTACCACCCATTCATTTTTGCAGAACAAGGACAAGTAGCACATGGGCCCCTCTAGCCTGAATGAAAGGTTACAAGACTGTTAAGGACCACCATGGACTCCTGCCCAGAAAATGATGACTGCTCCATTTTCTCTCCTACTCCATGTTCAAACCGACACAACATCCCTGCACCTTTAGCAAGTGTCAATGCCAAATTTCACCTAGACAATCCAGGTTGTCATCTTCATGGTATGGTAAGAAATATCAGTTTTAGCAGTTAAGTGGGCAGCAGCCCTCCTGGCCAGAGGGGCCTTGTTTGCCCTCGCTGGACGCCGAATCATAGAATGCTTTGGGTTGGAAAGGACCTTAAAGACCATCTCATTCCAACCCCCTGCCATGGGCAGGGACACCTTCCTCTAGACCAGGTTAATTCTAAGCCCCATCCAAGCTGGCCTTGAACATTTCCAGGGATGGGACAGCCACAGCTTCTCTGACCAACATGAAGACAAGAAGCACAGCTTTAAAACAATCAGGTTCTCTCATCCTTGAGAGGTTTTTTTTTCTCCACACAACCATAACACATAGCTCAGCATAACACAACCAAAGGTTACACACTGCTGTGTACAGGTAATTCATGTGGTGTATTTGTTTTCCCCCTCTCCCAGTGAATTGTGCTACCGGAGCCACGTACTTCCTGTTGTCCTTCAGTGGCTGGTGGTCATAGAACCAGTCCAGCACAGGGGCATCCTCCTCTGGATCCAGCTCGAGCTGAATTGCTTCCAGGGGCTCCACATCCAGGATGTTATCAGCGTAATCCAGAGGGGGTTCTTCATCATCAAATGGGGGGAATCTCATCCTCTTGAAGTGACGCCTGTCTCTCTTCTCCCGCCTCATCATAATCCACATCGACCTACAGATGGAACCCAGACACTGTTAAACGTGGATTTTGTGGTGGGTGCACAAGATTTTGTCCCACCTGGATGATGGAAAAAGGCACTTACCCCCACTGAGCAATGTACACAGGCTCGATGACCCAGGGAATCTCATTCACAAAGGAGATGGCACCAGTGATGTGGTACAGGACTGGAACATCTCGGATTTGCTCCCAGGGCATTGGCATGTTCTCCAGCAGCTTCAGCACAGCATGAGGCATGTACTTCAGAGCTCTGCAATGAGAAACCAAGGAAAATTGGTCTTGGAATGGATCGTGAGACCAGTCATCCACCTGCCACAAACCCAGTTACCTTCACACCTTTCCCACCTGCAAGCTGCTCATCTGACCTATTCAGAAAGGACTTCAGTGACAAATCCACGAACTTCCCACTCTATCCCTGTGTTTCGTGCATTGCACTACCAAAAAGTTTTCCACTGATTTGGCTTCCAGGAACATTACAAACAACACTTAAAATTTTTAAGGGAGTTTCTGGAGTTTTTATCTGTAATGGTAAGTTAGTGTAACAGATCCTGCCATGCATGAGACAAGTCTCTGCACCCAAACAGTAATGACGTACTCATGAGGTTTTTTAATATTGAAAAAAAAATGTTAGCTACTTCATACTCTCCCTCAATTTCTTCTAAGACAATTTATTACCCAGGGTAAAGTTTTTTTCTCATAAATTCAAAGCAACAACTCCCTTTGCTGATACTCTTCTGCACTGATTCCTTAGGGCAACAGATGAGCTACAACTTACCCAGAGAGCTCTTTGGAGAAGAGGCTTCCCTTCAACAATGTATTACCCTGGGTAATGTTTCTCTCCTAAATTCAAAGCATCATACTTCCTCCACCGATACTTCAGGGAATCCTCACTAAGCTACAGCTGACAGCGGGAGCCCCTTCTCCAAAGGGTAACAGATCATTCAATGATGCACAAATGAATAACATTAATTAAAATTATGTTCTCTCAAAAATTCAAAACAACTCTCTTTGCTGACCGTCTTTTGCACTGATACCTCAGGGCAATGAACGAGCTACAGCGGATAGGGAGAGCCTTTCGAAGAAGGGTCTCTCCCTTCAACCATCAACACGCAGCTCTGACCAGGCGCCAGAAGCGGATCCCCCCGGTTCCCCGTCAGCCACACACCCGGGGGCTCCCTTACCCCAGGTAGACACGCTTGTCGTGCCGGAATTTCCTGTTGGTCATGTCGCCGTGGTCGCGGATGATTTTTCGGACGTGCTCGGGGGGCATGTCCTCCTTCTGCGCGTCCACGAACCCGAATTTCCTCTTCTCCGCATAGCGCTTGGCTTGCAGCTGCTGCCACTTGCGGGCTGCGAGGACAGAGCGACGGCGGGTCAGGCCCTGTCCCCCCGGGGAGGGTCTGGGGAGCCGGAACGGTACCCACCTTTCTCCTGCAGCTTCTCCTCGGACATGTAGTCGGGTAGCGGCGCCAGCGGGTTGGGCACCGGAGCGCAGCCGCCGCGGTACGGGAACACGGCGGCCATGGCGACGCACCTGCGGAGAGGGACTCAGGTCGAGATGCGGGAACGCGACGGAGACGCCACCGGCCGCTCCTGCACCGTCCCCGCCCGCCCTCACCCGCGGCCTAAACCCCCGCGCTGCCCCACCACAATGGCGGCCCCGCACCGCCGCTGGGCCTCGGAGACCCGGATGTGGACGGGACGCGTAGCAGGGACTGTCCAATCGGCTTTACCGCAGCCTCAGAGACAGCAGGCGCAGCCTATCAGAATGCGGGGGCGGGGCACAGGCAGCACTAAGGGCGGAAGAGGAGAGGAAGTTGTGCCTGATGCACGCTTCCGGTCCCGCCCTCCGCTGCTTTCTATTGGCGAAGAGAGGTGGCTGTGACAGGGCAGCGCCGGCTCTGATTGGACGGCACCGGGCTGCTCCCGCCCCGCGCCGGCTCTGACTGGACAGCACCGGTCTGCTCCCGCCCCGCGCCGGCTCTGACTGGACGGCACCGGGCTGCTCCCGCCCCGCGCCAGCCGCAGGGGGCGCTGTGCGGCGCCCTGGGGCACAGCGGGGTAGGGTCCCCGTGAGTGCTGTCAAGGGGCGGGGGACCCTCCGGGGGCATCCTGAGACATCGGGGGGATATCCCCTACTGGGACCGTACACCTCTTCAGCGGCGGCAATGCCCCCCTTAGCCCCTGTGCGCCGCCCCGGCTCCCCAGGGGCTGTGCTTCCCCCGGCCTCTCACTCGGGACCGCCAGCAGGCAGGACTCCTCCTCCTTCCCAGCACTGCCCCCTGGCTGTGCTGTGGCTCCTAATGCCACAGCAAGTAGCCACCCACCCTTAGTGCCCTCTTCCTGCCCCTCCCAGGGCTTGCCCAGCATCTGTAAGAATGGGAGGTCCAGCTCACTGTAGACAGATAAGTGGGTTTAATGCGTTGTCACCGGTCACTCGGCAGCTGGGCGGTAGCTCACCTTAGGGTTTCACCAGGATGGGGGCTCCCTAAGAGAACCCCATGGGGAGAGGGCCCTGTTCTGAAGCAGATATTGGCTCATGGGGTGGGGCTGAAGGGGTTGTGAGTGGGTGGCAGGCTGGGGCAAAGCCCCCCAGCAACTAATCCCTGATGGAGATGCCCCCTCCCGCCCTGTGGTCCCCTGTATAGGGGGAAGAGAAGGGTAGGTCCTTCCCAAAACCCTTCAAGCCAAGGCTTTTCATCAGGATGGCCAAGAACAGGGGTTTCCCCCTCTCTGGCCTCAGTGACCTGCAAAGCTTCTGCTTTTTCCACCTTAACCCTGTAGAAAAACCACGGTGGATTAGAGGATCCTGAAAGAAGCTCCCCGGCCCCCAACCCCGGGGCTCACGATATCCATGTGACAGCAGGAATGTGGCAACACAACTCAGGCCTTGAGAAATGTCCCTGGTGTGGGCAGAGCACAGTGGCAGCATTCTAAGCAGATGCAGAGGCTGTGCTAAGGGACAGGATCAATGGAGCAGCTCCTGGACAACCAGACATAAATAGGTGAAACCGAACCCGTGGATGAGTTTGGCTCTGTCCAGGAGCTGTGAGCAGCATGCTGCACCTAAACACCACTTGAGGTGACAAACCCAAACATGGACTAGATGCCTCCAGCACCTGGAAGCTTCCCCATGCTCTCCACGAATAAAAACAAACAGCTTCGGCCACGCATTGTCTCCAGCTTCCCGCTGCCCATGGATCACTTCTCTTTTCCTGCCCAGCATCAGAACATGTGCCACTCTCTCCAAGCAGTGTCTTGTTCCAGCCCATCCCCAAGCTTTTCAAGGCAAGTAAGTGATTTTGTATTAAAGCTTATTTGCCACAGGAAACACGGCTGATCTAGTGGATTTCTCCAAACTGGTACGTGTAACTCCAAATGGGATCATCTTGCTGTATACACATTGCAGCACTGTTGGGGAACAGTTCAGTGTGTCAGAATCCGTGAGGAAAATGAAATGTGGAGCAAAATACATTTAAAAATTCTGATTCCTTGTCTTAGGGACCCTCCAGGGACACACAGAGCAAACCAAATAGAAACAGTGGCAGTGTGCTGTGTCCAGTTCTGGGCCCTTCAATTTGGGAAGGACACTGAGGTGCTGGAGCATGTTCAGAGAAGGGAATGGAGCTGGAGAAGGGGCTGGAGCACAAGTCTGGTGAGGAGCAGCTGAGGGAATTGGGGGAGTTCAGCCTGGAGGAAAGGAGGCTCCAGGGGGACCTTCTGGCTCTCCACAACTCCCTGACAGGAGCGGGGAGCCAGAGCTGGGAGTCGATCTCTGCTCCCAGGGAACAGTGACAGGAAAAAGGGACATAGCCCAAGCTGTACCATTGAGGGTTTAGGTTGGACATTAGGAGGAAATCCTTCACAGAAAGGGTAATTACTCATTGGAGATGTTTAAGGACAGACTGGACATGGCACTGAGTGCCATGATCTAGCTGATGTGCTGGTGTTTGTTCACAGGTTGGAATCAGTCTCAGCAGTCTTTTCCAACCTAAATGATTCTGTGAAAAGCCAGGAAGCTTGTCTGCAAGCCAGCGTCCAGCAATGGGAATGAGAGTGGTAAAGCCACAAGCCAGGGGCTCAGCCCACAGCCTGCCATGGGTCACAGCCAATGCGCCCCCAAGCCAGCAGATGCAGAGGGCCACAGCAAGACTGGCTCCCAGCCTGCTCCTATCCAGCCTCCCAGTGGCCAACTCCAAGGAAAGCACAGCCTTCCCTTGCCTGGGAGGGCAGGAGAGCATCAGCAGGAACAGGAGAAACCTTTATATTCCTCCACAGAAAGGAGCAGGGGGGTGGAACCCAAGAGAGGTAGACTGTGCCAGTGTACAGTGTATTTTCACTCCATGGCAAGGAGACATGGGATAAGAACTGTGCTGAGCAGGGACATCCCCACAGCTGGTTGGCATGCTGAATCCATTTTCCCTCCTCAAGCCATTTCATTTGCTGGCATTTATTAAAAGCTCATGTTAGTAAGAGCCTTTGCTGCTGGGTAAGTGTTACGTTGGGCTCTGCAGCACAACTTGTCATTCCTAACAGATATCTAAATCCTAATAGGTGCCTGTGCCTGAAAACTCCACATCTGTGGGAAGTGGCCATCACATAGCATCATCCCACCAGTGACTTGCACTTTCCTACACTCATTTAAGGGCACTTAAATTACCTGGGACAAAACAATATGAGAAAATTTCCAGTTTTCAGGAGAGGCTGGTACTGCAGCACCCACTGCAAATATTGTGTCCCTCACTTGGACCCCACAGTGGGCAGCAGCTCACCCAAGCAGGTCTCAGCCTCTCCCTCCATCACCCCTGTGGGACAATCTCCTCAGGGAAGGCTCATCAGTGCAGGATTTGGCTTTTACTGGCCTCGAGGGCAAAGCCTTGGAGCCTGTCTTGCCTGGTGGTGCTCCAGTGGGAAGAGCCACACAGGACACAGTGTCCCGTGGCTGATGGGACACTGAGGGCTGCAGCACCAAAGGGGTTAAGAATACACTGTGGTGTCTGGAAGTCCAGAGGAGCAGTGAGGAAACAGTGCTCCACTGCTCCCTTCTCATCTTAGTGGTGCCTTGGGTGCTGCAAGAGCTGTCAAGGCTCCTCTGAGCAACTCCCAGTTGTTCCACCACGTCATCCAAAGGTGTTTGGGGAACAGAGCCACAGTGCCTAGTCCATGAGAATCTTGTCTGCTATGCAGGGCCCAGAATCTGCAGCCACAAGAAACCTTTGGATGCTCTGTTAGTGCAGACCCTCCACACAAGGTGCTGAAACAGCCACATTCACACTTCACTGTGTTTTGCTGGCCTCTCACAAGCTCAGAGCTGCTTATCCCCCTTACCCTGCAGGGAAGGGGGTTACTGCTCCTTCTCCCTCTGCATATCCCGGCTGGATTTGAAGAAGTCACTACGCAGAAGGCGGTAGAAGAGGATGATGTTCATGGGTGTCATGACTGCCATGCCCACCGTGCCCACGGCGTACGTTGCTGGTGGCACATTCTCGCGGTTGAGGAAGAGCCAGCGAGTCATCCAGGCCAGCGTCGCCATGCGGAACACCACGTAGGTGCCCAGGTTGATGATGCTGTTGAGGCGGTAGCAGGTGGTGTGCACCAGGTTGGCCATGAGCAGGATCTGCCGCAGGTGGAGGAATATGGAGTTGATCTCCACCAATAAAGCCACAAGGGCAAACCCGACATACTGATGGAGCAGCACGGCGACTCCAAAGCAAACAATCACCTGAGAAGGGGGAAGAAGAGAGCCTGGTTGTTTTCAGCTGCTGTCGGCTGGAACCTTCCACACTGGGGTGCAGCACGGAGCAGAGGGGGAAAGGATTGTCACAGACAGTAGTGCCAAGCCACTGGTTATCACCCCACGCATCTCTGCAGCATCACAGCCTCCAGCCAGAGCTGCAGCCTCGGCAGGAGTTAAAACCTTCCCACCACTGTATGAAACCTGAGTGCTTTTTTCGTTCCAGTGGGAGGAGAAGCAAAACAATTCTATAAGCTCCAGGTTGGCAGAGGAGACAAAGCAGCCTGGCCTTAACACTGCTTTTGTGGCCTAGGGAATGCAGTCAGGTGTGGCCCATCAGGTTTTTCCACACACAGTGAATGGGCAGGAAGAAAGACATGTAGCCCAAAGCTACAGTTGGTGCTGGCTCTGGGATTCTCCAGGGCTGCAGTGATTAAGAGGCTTTCGTGTATCAGAGAGCCCAGTGGGATGCCCAGGGCATGGCTTGAAGCACCCTGGGGTTGCTGAGTGCAGCAGCAGAGGACAGTCCTCTTACCGGCAGACCAGAAGGCTGATTCCTGCCCTGCACCCTCCCCGCCAGTCAGGGGGACAGGCTCTGCCTGCCCCTGCTTCAACACACTCAGTCTTTTCTTTGGTTTATGCCATTAATGCTATTCTCTGTGTGGGCTCTGTAATGAGATTATCTGGTCACTGTCTTGGTTCGAATTAGCTCTATTGTGGAGATGAACTTTTGGCTCACTGGGCTCTGCAAGAGAGCAGGTCTGACCACTGCCTCCCCGATCTCATCCCAGGTAGGTCTCAGCACTATCCCTGTCCCCCACCCCAGGCCTTGCACACCCCTGTGCCTCCCCTGTAACCCAGAGCATCTCTGCTTCTCAACTCCAGGCTGTGTCACCTCCCTGCCCTGCAGCATCCACAGTCTTAGAATCAGAATTGTTTAGGTTGGGAAAAACATCCCAGCACCTGGACATCAGAGGTGATCAAAGAGAAACCCACGCTGGGTGCAGCCTGCAGCATGGCAGGAAGAAGGCACTGGTGTGGGAGTCCTGCACCCTGCACCTGTGGGAGGTGGAAGGAGGGGCTGCGCAGCCCTTCCTGGCAGATGTTCAAGTGGCCAAGAGCCAACAGGAGCTGAGCTGCTCACCTGTGCCAGTGGGGACACCTGGGTCACCGCCTGACCACATCACTGTTATGGATCAGTCCCCCAGCCCAGCCCTCTTCCCCTTATGCTGTATACTACCCAATCCTTGGGTGCCTTTCTGCAGGTTCTCAAAGAGTACATGTATCCTGCAACCTCGGCTCCTCTGCCCAGGCAGAAAAACCTGTCAGACTCCTGTAATAGGGAGCAACATCCACACTAACAACATCAGGAGCCCCACTCATCTTCCCCAGCCCCAGCCTCCCTGGTGGTACATGTGCTGGTGGACTTACTACAGAGTGATGAAAGAGCAGCTCCCAGGATTGGTGAAGTTTCTGATTGCACAACATGTCCACAAAGTCTTCAAGGAAATAACCTGGGATCAGAGAAGCCATGAGCAAAAAAGGGGGCCAGGAAGGGCTGTGCAAAGGGACATCCATGCCCCAGTGGGCTCTGCACCTGGCTGGGCTGGGCAGCCCCTCTGGGGAAGTGGTGGCCACAGCTGTATTGGTGGTGAGTCACACTCAGAGCAGGATTACCCACAGCAGGAGGGGGAAATTGATGTAGTTTGGGCCCCTCTTGCAATCGCCCTGTAGGACATGCTCCTAGGAGGAAGTGTCAACCAACTCCACCAACCCCATATGGGCACTTTTGAGATGCTCCAAGGCCTGGCTGCCCCTGCCAAGGGCAGTGGTGATCAGCCTGATGCCCAGTACCTCCTGGCTGCGGGTACCATGGGACAGAAAGGAGCCACTGTCCTTTAGCAAGAATAGCGCGATTGTCTGAGGTGCCTGAGGCATTGCTGTCTTCGACATTGCTCAAGGGACTGGTGTCAGGCACCAACGAGCCCACGGAGATTCCCCCGGAGGCCAGAACAGGGGAAAGCCCACTCCCCCCACCTCACCTACAGACATTGCGACCAGGTTGTGTGCCCCAGGTGGGGGGGTGCCCACTAGGTCCTTGGACAGCTCGGGGTGAAGGTAGAACCTGTGGAGGGGTTGTGAGTGAGGAGCGGTGCCTCTGCTTCCCCAATTCCCTCCCAGTGTCCTCGGTGCCCACCTTGTGCAGCCGATCCCGCCCCGGAGCCCTCCTTTCTCGCTGGTCCACCCACAGCCACCCCTCTCCTCCTTTTTTCCCTGGAGTCTCCTTATCTCCTGCTGCCTCGCCGCCTCCCTGTCCCTCAGACCTTCCTCCACCTCTCAGTGCTCCCAGTCTCCAGGTCCCCAAACTCCTCAGGGTCCCCCAAGACTCCCGAACAGGCTCAACCTCTCCCGGTGCCGCTACGGCCGCAGGTTCCCGTCGGGGTCCCTCGACGTCCCCATTCCCCTCTAATGCCGCAGTCGCGTCGGCAGCCCGGTGCCCGCCCCTGTGCCCAGCCCGGTGCCCAGCCCGGCCCCGGGTGCCGCTCACCCGGCCAGAGCGCCGCCGCCGCTGAGCGCGCTGTGAGCCAGCGATGTCCAGATGTTGCGCCACTTCCAGCGGTTGCGCCGGGCCGAGGGCGGCGGCGGCACCAGTCGCTCCAGCCCCCGGTTCAGCAGACGGAAAGCGGCGAAGGAACCGGCCACCACCAGCAGCCCCGGGCTGAAAGCCATGGGCGTCCACCGGCCGCTGCCGCCCCCGGGCTCCCATGGGACCGGCCGCGCCGCTCGACGGGCTCCGCCTCGCTCGGCCCCGTGACCACCCCCGGCCCCGGCAGCGCCCCCCGGTATCGCGCTGCCCCGGCCGGGATGCGCGGCAAGCATCGCCCCCGGCGAAAGGGTCAGGGGGCTGCGGGGACTGCCCCGCAGCTGGCGCCGGCAGCTCCCGCATAGTCCCGCGCAGAGATGCGGACACGAAGGGGCAGCGCTTCCCCTCGGGGCGTGGGACACGGGGAGCGGGGACTCGGGAATTGAGCTGCCCCCGGGGGTGCGTCAGCCTTACCGGCATCGCGCGGCAGAAGCGCCGCCAGCACAAAAGCCGGCTGAGAGCGTGGCGCGAGTGTCCTGTCGCTATGCGGGAGCTGGGAACACTTTTCTCGTTACCCTGAGGTTCTTCCCCCACCTCGATGACACCGAACGCCTCCCCCACGAGGTGCTGCGGCCGGGTCCTTCACCTCAGAGTATCCCCGACAGCTGGTACCCTCCTTCGCCATCATTTCCTTGGGCTGGAGCTCTCCAAAACTCTCACCCTGAGTCAGGACCCCAACAGACCACACCGCCGGGGCTGATCGCACATTAAGCAAGCGGAAAGATCTGATTACCCTGCCAAAAAATGCTCTGCCCGCAGCCCTGTTATGCCCCACCCACCTGTCTCGTGTTAGGTCCCGAGAGAAGCTCCTCAATGTCCGGGATACCTCAGCTCCGCTGTCAGGGGATTTGGGGAATTCACGATCATGTAGCCACAATTTTAGGTCTACCCTACAACTGCTGCTTTTCCAGCTTCCTGGAATTTGATGTCTCCACCAGAAGCTGCTGCACAACCCTTGCTTCCCTTCTGCCGACAGGATGAGTCACCGTGTACACACCGATTAATGTCAAACTCCGACTCTCCTTTGAAGTATTAATTTTGGATGAAATCTTCCACTTCCTCTTTGCTGGAACAGAAACATGTGGTGCCTGAGCTCTCAGTAGCTGTCCTGGCTCTGGGGTGATGGATGCTAAAACACCTGCAAGTAATTGCTGATGGAAGGAGCAATGAGGAGAGGAGTTATTAAATCAAATCAGAAGAAGGGTGTGGTTCTTTTCCAGCCCAAACGACTCTATGATAGTCTCAAATGGCAGAAATCCATCTGTTCATGCTGCAGAAATTTGCTTTAAAGCCAGACAAGACAGTCTAATTTCATAACAGTTACATGGCAGGGAGACACTGCCTGAAGTAATCTGCAGCCTTGAATGCTCGGGGGATTATGAATAATCTCATGTATTAAGACTTGAAGGATCACATAGACTAATCTGTTACTGAGAAGACAAAATGCAAAGACATTTCTGTTTAGCATAAGATGTGCTGAGGAAAGAGAGACATGCCGGGCTGCTGAGGGCACCGAGGAGAAAAATCATTTAACAATTAATTGAGTATAAAATTGCAGGAAGCTGTCTTCCAAATAAGAAATCATCTGCAGTGTTTTAACCTCAAAAGTATTGACTGTCCATTACAGTGGAGATAACCCTGCCCTTCACCTCCCTGCAGAGAAAATCCCAGACCATGGAACACCTGAAAGCCCAGCCCTGTTTGCCCCAGGGGCTCCTCCATTTGTGGTATTGTTATTGTAAAGATGAACATTTGGCTAGTCTAGGAGGAGGAACTGGAACAGTTAAAATGTTTCTGGAGACTGGAGAGCTTTTGCCTACCACTTCTGCATGGGAGGAATTTAAGCCGTGACTAATTAAGCCTCTGGTTCAGGGACTTTGATCCCACTGCTGGAGTACTGGCAACAGCTACACATAAACTACTTTTTGGATCATTTTAGCTCAGATTTTACTTACTTTTACCAGGACTTCCCACTGAGCTGTGGTTTTATGCAAGATCTCTTTCCAGTCTTTTCTCCTTGTCTTCTTTCCTCTGCAGCAATGGCATTATCTGGGGGCGGTTTTGGAACTGGAGACTTCCAAGCCCAATTACAAACAAGTCCCTTGACACCAAATCAGGTCAAATATTCAGCCGCATGCCCCGGGCTTGTCGGCCAAGTTTGTACCAAAGGAACGCGCACTGAAGAGGGAGAACGGGAGCTCCCAAGCTGCCACAAGAGGTCCCTGCACGCCCGCTGAAGCACTGGATGTCCGACCCAATGGGATTCTTCATTCACGCCTTATTTGGAGATACTGCCTTTTTCACCCAGATTTCGAGAAGTTTTCCAACCGCCCCCAAACGACCTCATTTTCGGCAGGGAGGCAGCTCAGCCTGGTGACGAGTCGCTGCTGCTGCCTTCTCCCAGCAGGGCAGGGGACTTCTCACAGACACCAGCAACGACGTGCTCAGGTCCAGCCCATAACACCGTGGAGACCACAGCTATTCCCACAGAGGGGCTTTCCAGCAGCAGCCAAGTTGCAAATCGAGTGGCATAGCAATAGCTGGACAGTGGCTTTTGTCTTCCTCTCCCAGGCCAGAGTTTCTCTGCAGCACATTTGAGAGAGTAAACCTATTTTCCACAATAAAAACCCAGCAGTTTAGTGATAATCCACCCTATTAATTCTTCCACATAAACTGTGTCCCCCCACCCCAAGGTTCTCCACTGCTCCTGAATGGGGGTTTGGCTATGTTTTTGCAGCTCCACCATCCCTTACACAAGGAGGAGCCCACTCTGCTCCCAAACATTGTCCAGGATTCTCCATAGCCAACAGATGTGGGAGCTTCTGATAAGGTGAAAATTATGCTCCTGTTTTTGGAAAGCCTCGTTCTCTTAATCTGCCTCTCTGCATCCAGGGAGTCATACAGCCCATCTGCTCATCTAATGTCAGACCTGACTAACACCTGAAATAATCTGAGGAGTCCAGGAGCTCAAAACAAATCAAGCAGCTTGGCTTCCAAACTTTAATTAGCTGTTGTCTCCATCCCTCCCTAAATTATATCATCACACTGTCTGGTAGGCCATATGATGTCAGATGATATAGGAATGCTTTTCTTGATATATCCATATCTTCATTTAGGAAGTCTGTAACTCCACATTTATGAAGGGATCTACTGTGAAAAATGAGTGTTCTGCACGGCGAAGCATGCCCAGGCATTTCAGAGGCAGCTGAGAAGGGTGTTGAAATCAATGGAAACTTGGGCATCCGCTCCTTCTTGCCCAAAACACCTTCCTGATGGGGAAGCTGGATATTCTCCAGGTGTAACTGGAGGTGTGTTTGCCATAGACACAGAAGAGAGGGATTTTGGTGTGAGTGTGGTGAGCAGCTCCAGGATTTAATGCAAGAAGTGCCAAGATGTGCATCACTTTATCACTGACCTCAGGACCTGAACCTGTCTGACAGAAGAAATCACCCGGCCTTGCACCACAGTCCGTCCATTCACCTGCTCAAGTCCATGAGCTACAACTTCCAAAGGCTTTCCCTTTGCATTTTCCAGCATTGCGGCCAGCTCTGCGGGTGTTCTGCTGCCCAGGTTGGCCATCCTTTCCAAGAACATTCCTTGAACGTCTCCTGAATGTCATCCTGCAGTGCTGGGATGCTCTGGTGCCAGATACCAGCTGCACACTGGGCACAGTAGCAGCTTCCTGCAGACTGACATGTAGAAATGACCCACAAAGCACCTGGGCAGAGCCTGCTTTGCCCACATGATAAACAATCCCATGGCAGGT
Organism: Formicarius rufipectus; assembly: GCA_013399695.1. Lineage (NCBI taxonomy): Eukaryota > Metazoa > Chordata > Aves > Passeriformes > Formicariidae > Formicarius > Formicarius rufipectus. The sequence goes on along the minus strand of VXAU01000005.1, from coordinate 429,896 downwards.
TGCTCTGGATGCCCTTGCATTTGGCTGTCTTCCTTTGTCCCAGGGTTGGAACGCTCTCTTTTTTTTCTTTGTTTTTTTCCCCCTCAGGACAGGAAGGACCTGTAGAAGAACCTCTGTCAACAGCACATCCCTGAGGATGCTGCAGGCTCAACTGTTTCTCAAGGGCTTGGGCTGGACCAGCTGTCATAATCCAGTGGCATGAAGGGTGTGCTGTCTTATTCTCACTCCGGTTTCACGGGTGTGCCATGGGATAAAAAATATTCCATTGACAGACACACTGATTTAAAAAACCCCTTCAAGCACAGCAACACAGGTAGTTCCTTACAGTCCTCTGCATTCAGTAGATGATATGTCCCAAATTTGTCTACTTTCTGAAGAGTTTATCTTCTGCTATTAGTAAGGTTTGAGATTCCTCTTTCCTTGTGGTAAACAGTGAAAAGTAGGGCCAGGTGTCTGCCAGGCCTGTATCCCATCTCCCACCACTGCCAGACATGAATGCTTAGGAAGAAAATGTGGAACACCACATACAATTATTCTTACCCTATGAGAAAATTTATTCCAAATAAATATTTCTTCTACCTTGTCTTCTTCCCTTGTGGGATAAACATTTTTTCCCCTGTTCACCAGTCTCAAACTTAAGTAATTTTTGATGAATATGTATGTGCTTTATGGTTACATCATGATGTATTCATGATTACATGGGGGTTTTTGCAGTTCAGACAGGTTCAGAATGAGCCCTGCAAGGTGGAAACATGTCCCAGACCCTACACCCACTTCATGCAGCATTACACCTTGCTGAGTCCACTCAATTCCTCCAGTGTTACAAGTAGAAGCACAGGAGCTTCTTAACTGCATCTCCTGCTTCTGCTGGCTCTGCAGCTTGGAACAGGTTAGGTTCCCTCCTGAATTCTCTCGTTATTAATATCACAAACCAAGCTGTTCTGAGAGCAGTGTCCCATTAATCATTTTAGCTCTGCTGCAGGTTTCATCTCGCGTCCTCTTCCTGCGACTGAACAGTTCCCATATGATTTGACTCTGTCAGAACTGCTTGTTAACATCAGTGGGTCTGCCAGGGCAGGGAAGGGCCCTAAGCTGGGCAAGCTGGGGGAAGGCAAAGGTGGGACAGGAAGACATCCACACAGCTTTGGCTGCATTACAGCATGGAAAAATGTGCTACACCACCTGATGGTAGCAGGGACTTGAAGGTAGAAGAGTTACACTCTTAAAATCACCTCTAAACTTGAATTTCTGGAGTGCCAACACCACTGGAGATCAAAAGTGAAGACATCTAATAAAATACTAAGTTAACTCAACAGCTCATGGGAGTTAGCACTGATGTGGCAGGTCTGGTCAGACACATTTAGTGCCCACCTAGGCTCTGTTTTTGATTGAGGGCACCACTTCCTTTTGCTCTCTTCCTTCCTGTGTTTAATCCTGATGTGTGTTACAAGCAAACATCTAAGCCACTCTGAGCAATTACCAAGTTACCAAAAGAGGCTTACAGAGCATCTTCCCAAAAATCTGCCTCCAATTCCATCCCACTGCCTGAATCTCTCAAGGGCATATTGTGTGTTCCTGAGCGCAGACACACTAACTCACGATCCCTGCAGCCAAGCCAAACCTTCCCTCTGACATCCAGTGCCCTTATCCACTTTCTATCCTTTGTCATCATCTTTGCCTACATCAGAGGTGGGTGTTTTGTTTTGCCATTATTCCTCTGCATTTCACAAAACCCCTTCCCCAGGTGCTCAGCTGCACCCAGCCACATCCATCAGCATCCATACACATCCAGAACCTGTAGTGAGAATGTCACCATATAGGACCAAGCTTGACCTGGTTCATCCCAAAGCCTCCCAAAGCTGCACAGCTTTGTACCTGCCGTTTTGCTGGTGTAGTGCAACTTTCATCCACAAGCAGACATTTTTCAGAGATTTCTGCTGAGTCAGAGAATGCCTCCACAAGGGCTGCTGCTTCTCCATGTGGGAACATGCTTCTGGAGGAATAATTACAGAGCATTTAAATACAGACATTTGGCAGCCAAATTGCTTCACATTCAGGCTCTTGGCCAGGAGGGCAGAACCCAAAAGCTACTTGCTGGTGCTGTGAGAAAATACCTTGTGCCTGTGCCCATCATGGGCGTGCATTGCCTATGGGCTGGGATCATCCAGACACAGCAGTGCCTCAACACCTGGATCTGAAGGAAGGGTGCTCACGGCTTGGTGGGTCCAGCAAAATGATCTGCTTCCCAAATAAGCCAGCTTGCACTCCACCAGCAACCCTGTGCATGCCCTCTTCTCCAGGTCATGCCCACCAAAGTGTTTTTTATCCTCCCTGCCACTGGATTTGGGAACGTACCATGTGCAGAAAGCTGATTCCTGTGAATCTCCAGTTCTGTAAGGGAGATGCTGCAAGCACACTGCTGGTAACTTTTTCCCCCTTAATTTTTAAGGCATATTTTAGAGTTGTGAAACATATTGACTGTGAAATAGAGATAAGAACAAGAGTAGACGCAAACAGTGTAGGTGTTACTCCCGGTTTTTTGCAACTCCCACTCTGTTGTAAAAATAGTACAGAAAACAACACCCTGCTCTGTGCCATCCTTCATGCTCCAAGCAATGATGGAATCATATGCCTGGACACTGATGACTGAACAAGGAGCAGAGCTGAGATGTAAGGCACGTGCAAAGGTGCTCAGCACTCCATGTGCCTTAAAATCAGTGGAGAAAAATCTTACCAAAAGATCAAATTAGAGATTTTTCAATGTTATTGGAATATGTAAAAAGTAGCAATACCATTCTGAAGTGCTGCAAAAATACATTGTGTTGAGCTAGAGTGCTTTCCATCATGAAAAAGGGCAGTGGGAAGTTGCAATGGGATGTCACAGCAACCACTTGAGTTTCTGTTCAGGTGCCCATGACACACCCTGTCTTTACACCACACCTGTGCCATAATTCCTATGTGCCCTCAATACTTTTGCAACTCTAAACCCAAGAAAAATACACTTAATTAGGCACAGACCAGTTGCAGAAATCAGATAAAGTGCCCTGACAAGCGGATGCCTCCAGAAGCTGCATCTCCTGATGGATGGGGACGTTGTGCAACGCAGGGAGAGCATCAACAGCTGTGGGCTGGCAGCAGGCAAAGGGCTTGTGGTGAGACACCAAGGTGCTACCTCAGAGGAGAAAGTCACAGATGGCAGTGGTGGTGGCTTTCTGAGCCAGGGCACAGGTGCCTGAACCCTCACAGCAGGACCAAGTGAGTACCCATCAATGCTTCTCATAAGGGAACTGGGAGCAGGGCAGTGTTGCAATGGGGATTTGCAGGAGCAGGTCACCACCCTTCACCACAACTTACTTCAAATGTCCCTACTCTGCTCCATTTCTTACTTTTTTTTCTCCAAAACAGAGAGGGAGATTCCTCATCACCCTCTCAACTAATTGCCTAAGCAGGGAGAGCACTAAGGACCAAGGGTTTTGTTGCTTTTCTAGCCCATGAGTTATTTTGGGCAGGGATTAGTGCTTTCATGGCAATTAGCATGAATAACATCTCTTCACAAATATTGGAGAGTTTTCAGAGTTGCTGAAGGGGCTCTTTAGACCCAGTTTGTGGGAGACATGGGATATGGCATGGTAGCAGCACCTCCCCATAAATAAATGCATTTATTTACAATGGTCTTTAATCATATCTCCTGACTAACCCTGTACTGCAGTTGAATTTAATGGGACATGGGGCTGAAAACAAAAAGTGGAGTCAGAGAAGAAAAGGACAGGGGAACGGACTTCAGGCTTGGACAAAAAGTTAAAAAGGGGGTGGGAAGGGGAGGGAATTGGGTTTTTACACCAGTTTGAGGGATTTTTCCTGCTGCATCAGGAATTTGGGACCCCTTAAGTGACCTGCTTCCATCAGCCACTGGCATGGACAGCGATGACACTGTCACTGCTGAGGTCTGCAAGGAGGATGACGTGGGGGATGGAGAGTAAGTACCTGGTGGTGGTGGAGGTGAGTTAGGTGGTTGTGTGCCCACCTCTCCACCTCTCTCGCAGGCTCCTGGAGGTGATGATGGCTGGTTACCCAGTGCTACTGGTGAGGAACAGGAAGGAATTCAGTGCCTTAGGCAGCAAATGTCCCCACTATGGTGCACCACTCAGCAAAGGTATCGCCAGCCTGGGGCAGGGGGAGAAGCCACACCGTGGAGGGGGGTCCTCACTGCCCAACTGTGGGAGGTTTCTCGTGCAGGGGTCTTGAGAGGGGAGAGGCTGCGCTGCCCCTGGCACGGTGCCTGCTTCAACATCAGAACCGGAGACATCGAGGAATACCCTTCTCTGGACTGTATCTCCTGCTTTAAGGTGACTTCTTGGCTTTTTCTCCTCCCAGCTCAGGTCATGCCCACCGTACCTCTCACATTCATTCTCTCTCACAAGCTCCACGTCCCTGACACCAACTGAAAACCTTCTGCCCTGGCCACCATTCTGTGGCTCAGGTCACACAGAGCTACAACACAAGGGATCATTTATTGGGGTCATGTAACTCCTTGCCCTAAAGCTCCTTTCAATGAAGGGTGATGCCATACATCCTGGCGTCACTCATAACCAGCACAGCTCTTCTGGGATTTGCACCTTTTCTTGAATGCTCTTGGGATGAAGAGAAAATCTCATGAGCTTCTCAGTTCACTTGACATCCAAGATCAGAGTTAGATGGCCCACTGGACCAGGACCTCCCAGGAGAGCTCCTACCACAATCTTACGGATGCAGCACTGAAATATCCTCTCCTTCCCCCCTTCAGGTAACAGTGGAAGACGGAAAGGTGTTTGTTACAGCAAAAAAGAAGGTACTGACCTCACCTGCTGTCGATGAGCACGAGCAGCTCCTTGGGCTGGGTACGATTTCAGCATTTCTCATTTTTTTCTAGGATCTTGAAAACAGCCTGAGGGTGAAGCACACAAGCAGGAGATGCCTTGCCAACCAGAACACAGTGCTGCTGCTGGGGGGAGGTCAGTGAAAGAGTCTGTGTCCTGCCCTCTCCAAACATGCTGTAAGCTGCCACTGTCTTCTCCGGGGAGGACTTCCCTGCTCCTCCTACCCCTCGTGATGTGTAAGAGCACTGAGGTGAGCATCTCTTGCAGGTGTGGCTGCTCTGGTGTGTGCAGAGACTCTCCGCCAAGAAGGTTTCACTGGCAGGATTGTCATGGCCACCAGAGAGAGACACGTTCCCTACGACAAATCCAGACTGAGCAAGGTGTGCGTGTGACACGGGACAGGACTGGGCACCACGTGTGACACGGCCACACTGAGGCCCAGGCTGAGCAATTCTATGAGCAGTTCTGGCAAAGCAGGAGTGCTGACACACTCACAAGGAACAGGGGTACAATTTCCAGAAAACATCTCACTTCTCCCTCCCAGAAAGTCCTTGAACAGAGCCCACCACAAGCTGATGGTTTTATCTCCTTTGATTGAGTTCTTCCCACCAGAGTTTGAGTTGATGGTTTTTCTGAAGGGGAGCAAGATGTTGGGGATTGGGCACTGTGGGAAGCTGTGATTTACTCATATGAATTTTACCTCATGCAAACTGGCTTACAGTAAACACTGCAGGAGAATTATTGTCTGTAAGAAGTGCTTTATTTCACATTCCTGTTGTGTTTTCAGGAAATGGACTTGAAAGCTGAGGATGTCTACCTGAGGAAACCTGAATTCCTCAATGCTCAGGGCATAGAGTTATGGACAGAGAAAGAGGTACCAGAGCAGTTGAGCTTAGTCCTCAATGGGTGGTCCTGTTCCTGCTGTGGGGAGGGGAAACAATTCTTTACTATAAGGGTGGTGAGGCGCTGCCACAGGTTGGGCAGAGAAGCTGTGGCTGCCCCATCCCTGGAAGTGTCCAAGGCCAGGTTGGATGGGGCTTGGAGAAACCCTGTGGAAGCCATCCCTGCTCCTGGCAGGGGGGTGGAACAAGATGGTCTTTAAGGTCCTTCGCAACCCAAACCATTCTATGATTCTATGCCCACATCTGCAGGCATGATGATACATCTGTGTAAGTTAGGGCTCTCCTAAATGCACATATTATCTTCCAGGACAGCACTCCCAGGCTACTGCTAGGAATGGTGTCCATGCCTTGGGTATAACACTGCTCTGTGCAGCCCATGGACAGACCTGTGGGAAGTGGGAGAGGGGATGTGGACATTCCTCATCTCACCTGGGGGTGCAGAAATGAGGCACACAGCCACAGGCAGGACAGAGAGGACACCAGTGGATGAGAGGGGCCTGTCTGATCTCTGCCCCCTCTCTCCTGCAGGCAGTGGCTGTGGATTTCCAGAAGCAGAAGGTGCGCTTTGTGGATGGGTCCTCTCAGAAATATCACCAACTGCTCATTGCAACAGGCAGCCAGTGAGTGCACAAAGCATTTGCCACACACAGAATTTTGGGTGGGAGAAGATGGGTCAACACTGGGATGTGGAGGTGGAGTTGTGTGAGGGAGGTGGTAGGAAATGAGATAAAAGGGGAGAATAGGATGACACAGCCATGAGCTTGTGCTCCCTCCTCATTATTTCTGTTTAATTTCTGATCATGAGATACATCTGCATTCTCTCTCAGCTCCAGCTTCCTCAAAGTCCCAGGTGCAGACCTGCAGAACGTATGTGTTCTCCAAACCCCAGAAGACTCCAGCAGGATCTCAAAGCTGGCAACTGGGAAGAATCTGGTGATCATAGGAGCTTCATTCATAGGTACCAGGTTGGAGTGGGCATCAAGCTATCACTGGGCCTTGAAACCCCCTTCTGTTGCCTGTGCAGATTAACTGGAGGCCCTCTGGGAAGGGATGTTCATCTTCTACCCAGCTGGGATCCTCCCTGGAGCTCTTTAGCTCCTGGGGGTGTGCATTACGCAGCACCCACTCACTCTTTCCTCTGATAGCCAGGAACTTTGGGAGCTATAAACAATTCCTGCATATGGACAGAGGGAAATGACCCTTATGAGAAGCTCACTGTCCTTCAGAGGAACTGTGGTCCCCAGAAGCATTGGGAAGGCCAAGGGATAAGGCACAGAAAGTGAGCTATTAAGTACAAAACCAGGAGCTGTTCTTTGCATTTCCTAATATCCAGGTGTGTAGTGCACAAGAACAAAGAATGGAGGGAGCTAAATATCTCAGCCCAGAAATGCATAGCAAAGCAGTTAAGCACTGGCAACACATCAGATTTGTTCCCCTGGAAGGGGAAAAGACTTCCAAGCAGGAGGGTACAGGTTGATGCTTGCAGCAGACTTACCTTAGGCATGCCTTTCCCTTGCAGGAATGGAGGTAGCTGCCTTCCTCTCAGACAAGGCTGGTACCGTCTCAGTGGTGGAAAGAGAGGAATTCCCTTTCCAGCATGCTCTGGGTCCACAGGTTGGAGGTGTTGCCATGAAGGTTAGGAAAACCTGGTTCTAACTTCTAGGATAGAGAATATACATTGTCCAAGCAGCCCAGTGATGCACACCAGCCCAGGAAACCTCAGCCCTGTGCTGAGTCACAGCCCTGCATGGCCAGCACTGGCCTCACCCACAGCTTACCCAGGAGCTCTGCACACACAGCTCGTCCTGGTCCTAACCTCCCCACACACATCATCCTGCCTGGCCCTGCTTCATCCCAAAGCCACCTCGTGCACCTGTCCTGACCAGGACTGCAGTGAAAAGCAAGAATTCCAGGGTCCCTGCACCAGCCAGGGACAGAAATGGAACCTCTCTGCAGCCTGGAGCAGCAGCTGAGCTGCCTGCTTGTGTTTTGGCTGGGTACAGCTGTTTTTATAGCAGTACAGCCTGGAATTTCCTAATGAATACTCAAACCAGTCCTTTTCAGATGCTGCAAAATAAAGGGGTGAAGTTCCACATGAAATCAGAACTCTGTGAGCTGAAAGGAAAGGATGGAAAGGTCAGTCATGCCCTGAACTGCTAATTTTAGGGGGGAAAAAAATCCCAAATGGAGGTATAACCTAGTGTCTACATCTAGGCTCTCCTTCCCCATGTCTAGACCTCCCTTTCTTTTCACTGAGCACAGATCTGGGCTCAAAGGGCACCAGTAAATGTTCCTATTTCAGGGACAACAGTGTGATTTTCTTTTACATTCCCAGCAACACACATTTGTTGGACAAGGTGATCTGAACCTGGGAAAGAAAAAAGACAGCAAAGAATGAAGCAGCAGGGAGGCTGTGGGAATTAGGACAGTATTTTTAACCCTTTATTAACAATTCCTCCTTCCTAGGTAGCAGAGGCTGTTCTTGCCAACGGAGAGAAATTACCTGCAGATGTGGTAGTGGTGGGAATAGGTAAGAGACCCCAGCTGGGAGAGTGAGGCACTTTGGGACTGGGGAGAACAGCCAGCAAGCCCAGAGCACCACAGTTCATTCCCAGGACACCATTCCCTGCAGCCTCTTTCCCACTCTTATTATCCAGCTCTTCCTCTTGCCCCCAAACACCTGAAGAAAGCCCTCAGCTCATGAGCAAACCCTCGGCTGGGGGAAAGGAGCCAGTTACAACCTAAGAGTGCCTCTGGCTCACTTGCTGAGCTCCACAGGTCACTGCTGTGTTCCTGGAACATGCCATGTCCTGGGCACAGGCCACTGCTGCCAGTGCTCTGCTCTGAGCAGGCTGAACAGGAGCTGCAGGCACATGTTTGCTGCGGGACCAAATTTCCTCCCTGCCTTTTGTCCCTGCTCCTCTCCCTGCAGGATCAGCCCCCAACTCATCATTTCTGAAGGGCACGTCCATTGCCAGAGACAGCAAAGGTGCCATCCTGGTGGATCTGGTGAGGGCCAGCCGAGTATCCCAAGTCCAACCTGATCCCTTCTCTCTCATCCTTTCACTAATTGCTTTTTGCCCCATTAGCACATGCAAACCAACATCCCCAATGTCTTTGCTGCGGGGGATGTGGTTTCCTTTCCCGTGGCACTGCTCAGTGGGGACCGGTCCAGCATCCATCACCAACAAGTGGCTGAAGCCCATGGTGAGATCTCAGGCACCTCCCTTTCTGGTTCCCCTGAAGATGGGCATGGAGGGAATGGGGCAGAAGAAACAGCAGGATAACAAGGGGCAGCGGACACTTTGAGTAACTTCAAGAAAAACATTTCTTCTGTTGGTTTGCCACAGGTCACTTTGCTGCCTTAAACATGCTGAAGAAAGAGAAGGAATTGCAGACCATTCCTTTCTTCTGGACCACGTTGTTTGGGAAAAGCATCCGCTATGCAGGTAGGAGGGGCAGAGAGATGGGAACGGCAGAACTGCCTCCCTGCCCATCTGCTCACCCACCAGGCAGAGCTCACCTGTGGCAGATCAAGTTTTGGACTGCCTGCCATGGTGAGTTTGAGCTGTGGGCCTGAAAGTTACCCAGAGCTCTTGTTCTTTGCTCATCTTGAGCAGCTTAGAGGTCATGAAGGAGGAAGAACCTCCCTCTCCAAGCCAAGGAAAGGCTCAAGGTCATGGTGTAATCATGCACCTCTGGAGCAGTTCTGCTTGCCCAGGGCCTTTGTGCCTGCTCCCCAGCTCTTCCCAGTCCAGCCCTCTGTCCCAGCCAGTCACTGTCCTCTCTGCCCCTACCTGTGCTGGCTCTGAGGTGGGATGGGTGGCACCTGCTGTGCCAGGGCTCCCCAAGCAGGCTGTGACACTCTCTTCCACAGGCTGTGGAAAGGGATACACGGACACTGTTGTTAAGGGCAGCCTAGAGCAACAGAAGTTCTTGATCTTTTACATCAGGTGAGTGAATCCATGGCCAGTCCATGCCCTGACATGGCCATGCCCTGACAACAGGGCAAGGGCCTCTCCCTTACAGCCCAGAGAGATCCCACAGAGGCTCCACATCTTCTCCTGTGGCTCTACACCACAGGCAGCTATTGGGTGCAGAACCAGCAGTGAAATGGTTTCAAAGAAAATCAAGCAGGGCAGGGAAGGAAAAGAGGATGAGCTTCAGTGAAGACACCAGCTGGGCAGGGAGCCTGGGACGTATCTCCTGTCCCTCTGCCCTGCTGCTCCCAGGCTCAGTGCGCAGCTCCCAGCAGTGCCAGCTGATCTGCCACAAGTCCCTGTGTGTCCTGCAGCACCAGCCGCTCTGTCCTGAGCCCTCTGAAATACAGCTAATCTCCAGTCAGGGTGCCATGAGGATGCTGCCGTGCTGAGCTGTGCACCCTGAGGAGAACCACATTCTTCCACTTTCCCTTTCAGGGATGGTCTTGTGACTGCAGCTGCCAGCCTGAACTGTGACCCCATGGTGTCTCTCATTGCAGAAGTTTTATACTTGGGGAAACAAATCTCCAAAGAAGAAGCTGAGTAAGTGACACTCTGACCAAGCTGGTGGGTGGCTCTGTGGTGTTCCTCACACCAGGAGAGCCCACTGAGAGACACGAAGTCAAGATCAAATCCCCAACCTTCCGCTCCTCTGCAGGGCCTGTGACATCAGCAATACATCCTGGGTGGCACAGACTTGAGCTCGGTACCTCCCCCTGTGAGTGGTGCACAACCGAGTGTTATCAGCCCCACATCCTCCATCCCGGAGAAATAAAACCATCAGCAAACCCAGTGCCTGCGTTTTGTGTTTGCAGTCTCGCTGCTGGCTCGTGTGCCGGGCCAAAGCATAGCAGAACTTTCCCTCTTCTTCCAGCGATCTGCTGGGCTGGAAAAGAGGAGGTTGCCCATGGCCTGGGGCTCAGCTGAGGGTCTGAGCAGGCAGCAGCCACCACACATCCACAGATCCACCCACTACAGATCAACCAACTCCCCCGGTTCCTTTCCTGTTGGCAGGGAGCTTTCATCCAGCGCATCGGTCACGCTGACCTCTCTTGCAAAAGCACACTTGCCCAGCAAGGGGAGCTGTGACCGAGACAAGCTGCTCTCCCGGCAGGGAACTGGGTGGTCTGTGTGCAGGAACTCATGGAATATCCTACCCTTAAGAACAGAGGGATGCCACTCATCCCGGGAGCCAGCGGCACCTGCTGGCACTGTCACTGCCACCTTTAATGTTGCAGTAGCTGCTGCAGAGAGTGCTTCCCAGCCCTGACAGCAGCCAGTCCCCGGCAGAAAAATCCCAGCTCCACTCAGCATCTTCTCTCCTGCCGTGCCCCTAACATGCTGAATGCTTCAGGGAGGTGGACATGCTGGAGGAAAGTTATTAGGTTTTTGCAAGGCAACAGCGAGCGAAGCTATGCTTTCTACAGGAAACCCTGCACTTACTCAGCAGTCACATGGGGTTTTGCAGGAGGAAGGGTAAGTCCCAGGAGTTGGGCAAGTTCCCACAGGGACAGTCACTGTCAGCCTAAAACAACTCATGAACCGCAGGATAGCCAGAGCCTGAGCCCTCCGCTCAGCAGGTGAGATACTGCAGTGCTGGTTTTATATTAAATACACAAACTTGCCCTCTGGCACCTTCCCACACGTGAATTTGACCTGAAACACAATGTTTTGCATTTCCTGACCCCGTGGACTTGGTGCTTCTGCTCAGGGCAACTCTCTGTCCTGAAACAGCCACATCTTACCATGGAAATTGCTGGTTTTCAGCAGTGCAGGTCATTCCTTCACAACAAATCTATGCATTCCCTGCACACCAAGGCACTCAAAGGTAGAGGTGCTGGTGACTGGAGCACCAGTTCCCATTCATATCATATCAAGCTGTGCTGCATGGGAAGGGGAGCACAGCCTGGAAAGCTGCTCCAGGCTGTTCCTCCCTGCTCTTGGGCACCCTGCACTGGTGCACACACACAAACACAGGCATGACTTTCTATCCCCTCAGTGCACTCCATAAAATGTTGGCCACTGAGCTGGCATCAGCTGTTTCATACGGACTTGCAGCAGGGCAGCTGTGGTAGAAGAGATTGGTTCTGCATCAAGCTGGAGGAACTAACCCCAAGGGGTTTCAGCAGCCCCACTCCCTCTGGGTGACCATCACCCCAAAGAAATTCAGCTTCTTGTAGCCATCAGCAAGGACACATCAAGAAGAACAGCTTTATATAACAAGGAAAGACCCCAGGACAACAGATTTGCTCCATTTCTACCACCAAATGGACACCAGGGCACTTTCTGTGCTTTACCAGTTGCCAAAGTTTAGCAATAGCCCTGTCTTGGGCCACTGGTGCTCAGGCAGGCAGATTTAGTTGGGATTGTACAGACATTTCAGCACAGGCTGTTCCACCCTGCCCGCCCTCAGAGCTGGGATGAGCTGTGCTCTTCCTGGCAGGCCCTGAACAGCAGTGCCTGGATACTCCCCTGATTTCCAGGCACCAAGGCAGCCTGGGAGGTGGTGGTCCTGGCAGACTCATGGAAAAGGCACCTCCTGGAGCGCAGAGGCTCCCTGGAGCCCTTGCTGTCCTCACACAGAGATCCTTCCTCACTCAGTGTAAGGCAGGGGGTTCTCCACCCTGGAGAGCAGCTTCCAAGTTCTTTTCAAGGCAGTCTTCTGCTTCTGTCCACTAACAAGGCAGAGATTGGACCATGAAGGAGCCCAGCAAGGTTCACCTGGGCCCCTCTCAGTGAAGTTGACTTCAGAATACCCGAAATGCTGGTGCTGGCCTAGAGCCAGTCACAGTCAGGGCTGCCCAGCCTCACAGGACAGATGGTGGTTTGGGGATAAGAGATGTCCAGAGGCTCCAGAGCCACTTGTGACTCGACTCTGAGTCACCCTCTCCCAGTGGCCCAGCCCCAGCCTGCACCAGGGCAGTGTGGGTGTGGAGTCAGCCCTCTCCCCAGGCTCCATCCCACTGCCTGGCATGTTGCAGGATTAATCCAGCTCCTGAGCTCAGCAGCAGGTCAGACCTGTGGGCTACACCCAGCCTTGGCTCACCTCTTTGGCTCAGGGCAAACCCAGGGGACCCGAACAATCAGCTCTCCCACCTGCAGACCCCAGGATGGCACTGGCTGGACACTGAACTCTGGTGCTGTGGCCCCCCCACAGCATCCCACAAGGTCTGTAGCCCCCACCATCTTCCCACCAGGCAGGTCCAGGTACCCCAATGGACAACAAACTCCCTAAAACTGAACTGTTGAGCAAAACAGAAAGTTTAATGCCCCTTTTGGTCTCCCCTCAGCTCAGTGTCACCCATTGCAGGGGGACTGTGCTGCCAGCCATGCTGGCAGGGCTGCCTGGCAATACTCCAGCCAAGGCTCTGTCTGGAGGCTGCGGGGAGGCTTCTTCATTCCAGTCGGACTCATCCTCAGCCCTCAAATCCACAGGATGCTGCAGACTGGCTCATCCCAGTTGCTCCGGGCCAGGTCTGGCTGGCATCCAAGGTCCCAGTGACAAGAAGAGAGTGGCTACATTCAACAGTTCTTCAACTGGCAGCTTTAGCTACTGGAGAAGGACATAAAGCTTGCCACTGAAGAACTGGTGCTGGTTAGCCAGGAGCAGGGTGGCACGGCAGCACCTGGGAAAGGGAACACACGGATCAGAGCCAGGATCAAACTGCATTGAGCTGAGCTGTCACCCACGACAGCCAGGGCAGCTCCTCTGCCCTACCCCAGCACTGGGTCTTGATCTACCACCTTGACTTCCCCCCCAGGGAAGCTGCTCAGGGCTGAAATCTCCACTTTGTAGAGGATTCAGAGGAAGCTCCAGCCTCAACTCTTCCCATCCCTCCTCTCTCCCAAAGCAGGTGGTGTGTGAGCTCCAACACCTGCAGCCAGCCCTAAACCACAAATGACAGGAAATCCAAGGCCATTTTTGGTGGAAAATAAGAGATAAGGCAACCTGCTCCGACAGGGCAGGGAGGCGACTGCAGGGAGGGGTTCCAGCATTCCCAGGCAGCTCACCTTGGGCAGGTACTGGCACTGGCAGGGTCCTCCTGGTGGGGAACACACTTTGTCAGGCAGCCACTGCCAAGCCATCAGTGGGGTGATTTTGGGGAGCACAGATTTTTACCCCGAGTCATTTTGTTGGAGGGCAGGGATGCCAACCCCAGGGCCAGTGTGGGCGGTGGGTTCCCCCTCGGCCTGGGGGAAGTCCCCTTTCCACACCACCCAGCATTTTGGCTGCTGGGGATCGAGTTCTGGGAAACCCCCGGGCAACCAGGCCCGGTGCAGGGGACAGACAGCACCGGGAAACTCCCCGGGGGACATCACAACATCCTCCTGCCGGCGGCATCCCGAAGGCACCGGGGTCCCCGGCTGGCCCCAGGCCTCGGTGGGCGGCGGGGGCTGCGGGGCGGCTCTCGGTGCGGGGCCGGTGGCTGGGGCGCAGCGGCGGGGCCTGGCGGGGATGCCGAGCATTCCTGACGTGCCGGGTACATCTGGTCCGGATTCCAGCGAGCTGGTCCCGGCCCTGCTCCACCCCCGCTGGCCCGTGAATCAGCACCCACCGCTGAGCCACCAGCCCCGCGGGCCCCGCCAGCATCGGGTGCGAACGAGGTGGGGCTCTGCCGGTAACAGGGCTCCCACTCGGTGCCGACACCCCCCACCAGCTCTGCGAGGGTCTCCGCTGGGAGGTCGCCTCGCTAAGAAAACCCACGGTGCCCCCTGCCAGTGCCCCCCTACCGATGTAATCGGGTCACCCTCCTCCGTCAGTGACTCCCCTCTGGGTAGAACCAACATCCCCCTCCCCCTCTG